>RJWH01001807.1:0-311016 GCA_004363575.1 Solenodon paradoxus
GGTGGTGGTGGTGGTGATGGTGGTGATGGTGGTGGTGATGATATGGTGATGATGACCATGACAATGAAAACTATTTTTATTGATACAGAAGTATCAGGCTTTGTTCAAAGTATTTTATATGCAAAAGTCATTTAATCCTCAGGACCAGGACATCCAACTTGTCCAACTCCAGGATGGGCACAAGTTACACTGTACTCTGTTTGAATGGCACCACCCAGAAACATGTGAAATGGCAATGCTGGTTACAGGAAGTTCATGGGAGTAGGGGACATGCATTGATTTTACCTGCCTAGCATCCATTTTCCCCTTGATAGCACCATGTTTTTTCTTCAGCAAATCACTCTGCATGTGTTTTTCTCACTAATATAACAAATTACCACCAATGCAGTGGCTTAAAACAACACAAAATTATTTTTCACAGTTCTAGAGATCATAAGTCCTAAAATGGGTCGGCAGAGTGTGTTTCATTTGTAGGATACATGGAGAACTCATTTCCTTTCCTTTTCTGGCTTCTAGGAGCTTCCTCAGCCTCCATCTTCAAGACCAGAAGCACAGCACCTTCAAATCTCCCTGTGTGTCCCTCTACCATCATCATGACATCACCTTTTATATCTGTGGTCCTCCTGCCTCCCTCTCCTAAGAACTTCTATGATTACATTGGGCTTTATCAGGATAGTCTTTGCAGATGTGATTGAGACATCTCACCTGCAGAGTCCCTTTTATCATATAAGGCAAGATATTCACAGGTTCCAGGGATTTGGATGCAGATATGTGGGGGCCTTTATGCAGTCCGTCACAATCCCGTTTCCCACTTTCTGTTTCCATGGTCATGGAGAAATGGACCCCACTGCCCCATGCATGGCCAGTCAACCAACACATTCTACCCCTGACCAGAGAGATTGTTCAGGAGTGGGAAATTACAGGATGAAGTCAATAATGGAGATTTTTCAAAAAGTAATGAGAAAAGGGCACTTTTTTATGAAGTCGTTAATTTGATCAAAACTAAGCCTAGTGCTGGAGCTGACCACTGAGAGGAAGCTTCCTGAGAATGAAGACCACAGAGCAGGTGACCCCTCTTTCAAGCAGCACAGTGGATTGATTAGCTTGTCTCCCAATGGAAACAATTCCATCGGGACCTAACTTCTTCCTTCACCCATGTTGACTTAACTACAACAGGAATTGTCCTCCCACCATCAATGATTTGCAAACTGAACAAAATATATGAAACAACTATTTGCAGATATTGGACAATGAGAGAAAATCCTCAAAGAAGGAAAACAGCCAGGTCTTCTTAACACTTACTGCCCAGAGGCAGTTTCCAGGCCTTAGACCGAGAAAGGGAACCCAAATAAACCTGGTGTCTAGCTGAATTGAGAATACAGAAGTCCAAGTTCAGAGAGGCCAGGGGACCTATCAGGTGTGGGACAAAGTGATGGAGAGAAAGACATTGTCGAGAGAATGTTCTAGAAATCACGGAGAGGCCTTAAGTCGCTGTCTGAGTACTGATCTAAACATGCAAGGAGTAAAACTCCACATAAATATCAGAGTCATCAGAAAGCAGTAAGTTGAACCATTCCAGAAGCTCACATGGCACTGGAAAGAGTCTACATGCCCACCAGCCAGAGTGGAGAGGTCTTGAAATACACCAAGCATCAGAAGAAGTATGTCTCAGTAATGGGACTCAATTAACCACAGAATTAAGGTCACTGCGGGCTTTCCCTAATCAAGCAGAAAGGAAAGCTTCCAAAGATTCAAACCAGGCCCTCATGGCTTGGGTATTATACTGCGGCTGGGTTGCCGGAGATTGGAGGAAACAACCGAAAAATGAACCCATCCATACATAAAAATACTTCTTCCTCCTTTCTCTTCCTTCCTTCCTGTCTAACTGTCTTCATCCCTGCCTGCCTTTCTTCCTCTTTTTTTTTTCATTTTCAAAGCAACTCAAACTGATTTGAAAGTAATTTAAATGTTAATCAGAGTAGCGCCCAACACTCTTCCAGGGAGTACAACTAAATCAAGCACAATGCAAAATTCACAATGCCCTTCTACCAGTCAAAATGACTAGACTTGGAAATAAGCAAGAAAATATGACCCATGACTAGGAAAACATTAATCAATAGAAACAAAGTCAGAAATGACTCTGATCATGGAATTGGCAAAAGGACTTTAAATACTGTAAGACAACCTCTCCCTACCTGCCCTGGGGTCCATTCTGTCTGCTGGCTTAGGGCTGCCACTGTGTCCGCGGAGCTGAGATCCAGCTGAGCCAGCTCACTGTCACTAAGAGCCAGAGCAATGCGCCCCAGGGCGACAATATGGTGTTCTCTCCAGTACAAAGGCGCATCCCAGACCTGCAGGTGAAAACCAAAAGCCATAAGACCGAACATGAGCGACTATTGAAAACAAACCTAGGGACACTCTCTTCAACAGATAAAGTTCTCTTATAAACCAGTAAGAAAATAAAGAGTGATGTCTATTTGTAAAAACAGACCTAAGACTTGAATAGGAAATTCACAAACAAGAAATAAACATATGCAGGAAATTTCAATCGTAGTCATAATTTTAAAAATGTATACTATTGACAATCAAAGAAACCTATGCGGGCTGATCACACTGACAGGCATAAGAAAAAGGATCATTTGTGGTGTCGGAAAGATATGGAGTAAAGCATACTTCGTTTGTTCATCTTGAGATTATAAATTAGTACCTGCTTTTTGGAGGGCAATTTGGCCATATGTACCAAAAGTCTTAAAAATTCTTATGACCTTTGACCCAGAAATTCCACCTTTGGGATTGAGTCTAAATCTATGACAAGTGCCCCAAAACACATACAAATATGTAACTTGAGGCCTTAAAAATATCTACAAAATAAAAGCCTAAAATTAACTAAATAAATAAGGACCAGTAATAAAAAGAGCTATTTAAAATACTGATATTTATATTTCTGATACGGAAAAGTGTGCAGTTTATACTATTGGGTATGGAAAGCAAGTTGCTGAGCAGTTGGTGAACGTGAGGCTATTTTTGTTATGTACCTGTAAATGAAATGCATGTGTGAAATGTATAAATATACCATAGTCATTTGATTCTAAGTTGCCATTGATTCTAAGTCACACCCAATTTCTCAAGAGGTTTTTGCAAAAAATTAAAAAATAATAAGATTGATTTATGAAGTTCAAAAATATTTTTAAATGAGAAGTAACAAGGAGTAAAGAATTCATTTATCTTAAATGCATAATAAAGGATTAACCAAATTAACAGAATTTTAAGAAATTTAGGAAGGGATCTATTGTACTTAGCAACTCTCTTTCCAGGTAAAATTTGAAAATTGCCACACCTACTTTTCAGGGACATTAAAATGGCCACACAAAAAAGGTACAGCTTAGAATTGAATAAATACAGTTCTTTACACACTTATACAGAAATCTGGGAAGCTTCTGGTGAAACATACCAAAAGAATGTCTTACAGGAAAGGTGCGGGCAAGAATGAAGATGAGCAGAGAGCCAGGCAGGCAGAGAGAGGAGGAGAAAGTATTGTATTTATTTTATTGAGCTGTTCATCTCGGCTGCTCCCATTGGCCCCGGGGCACAAACCAGGGACCTGGGGATGTATATGGACTCTGTCCAACCCCTGCTCCACCAGGGTGCTCTCATTTACCAAAACATTAACAGTGCTCATCTCTGGGTCAAAGAGTACAACTGATTTTCTGACATTTCTATAATAAGGTTGCATTGCTAATATGAAACACAAAGCTATAAATATAATTTTAAGGAATTTAATTTCTTCACCCCAGGAGGATGGCTAAACATCCCACGATGATCCCAACAGCTGAAACAAGCTACTAATAAAGGAACTTTGTGAAGATGGCAAACTCCTTCCAGCCCTCTTTTGACTCCTTTCTGTTGTTTTCAGATGAATTTGCCACAGATTCTGAGAAAACCAGTGACACATCAGCCACTGGGGTTCCCAAAACGGAAGAAGAAAAGGCACTGCTCCTGGAAACCAGCTCAGAGCACCAGATATCCAGAGAACTGCATTTACCAGAATCCGTCAGATGCTCCATCTCGTTCCATTTCCACCAGGACCCTAAGAGGGCGAAGCTAGAACCTTCCCGTCTCCCAGATGCAGAGATTACAGCTAATGAAGTGACTCTGCAACAAGATCATGAACTGGAAACTCCCGCAGGTGGGCTCACGGCACAGAAGCGCAGGGGCCATGAGTTGAGCTGTCCTAGTTTCCCCTCGGTCCAATCCTTCCTCCCTGCCCAGGGCTCTACCTGAACTGCCTTCTCCTTCAGCATCAGCAGCTGAGCCTTGCTGAAGCCCCTGATGGTCCCTAGCAGTTCCACGTTCCTGACAAAAGTGTCTTCCTCCATACAGAGCAGGTCCTCGGGAGCCCAGCAGGCATTGGCTTCGCCCAGCTTCAGGATGTCATCAGCAGAAGGAGCCGTGGCTCCGTGGCAACCTGAAGAATGTGGGGAAGAAACAGAGAGAAGACAATTTCAGGAAAGGTTAGTCTGGTGTTCTGTTGTTTTCTTTCCTTTTTTTAAGAGAGAGGAAGGAAGGGAAAGGAAGAAGCAGCACTTGGAAGAAAAGGAAGGAAGGGAGCGACAGGGGAGGAGGAAGCATTTTTGTTTATTTGGTTTTGGCTGTCAGCCCTCCTGGGGCAATGAGCCCAGGTCCTTGGAACCTACAGGGTTCATGCCCCAGTCACTGATGTAGCGCCTGGGCACCAGGGTCTGCAGACGAGTCTGTCTCTTGATTGAAAAGAGTAATGCTCTTTCCAGTTGGATTATTCTCTAGGGGTGGTGGAGGGTTAGAAATTGAAAACTGAGAGTCGGTTCCATGTTTGTCTATTGCCTGGTGACATGCTGGAAATGCCCACATTTTCCCACAGCCACAAGGACACAGCGGGAGCTTCGCCACATCACAACTGGACCACAAATTACCTTCAGGGCAGTAGGAGCTGGAGGTGAACAATTCTGGCTTCAGATTCCAATCTGCAGCTATTTAACCCCTCAGTGCCCTAATTCCCCATCTGTAAAATGAGGATAAAATGGCCTCTTTGAACTTTTGTGAGGGCTAAATGGATCCTATGTATAAAGCACCTACAACAGCACGTAGATAAACAGTAAGCACTCCACACGTTAGCCATCATTATCAGTGCTGTGACCTCCGCCGCCACACGACCTGAGTCTGCAACTCAGCGTCAGGGCTTCCAGAATGATGAGGAACATGCTTACTGCAGAGTGGAGAGACAATGACTCTGTGTTTTGCAATCTACAAAAATACATAGCAGGGGCTGCGACCCTCCCAGCCCAGGAGAGAAAAGACATGGGCCTGTTGCATTTTCCCTGGTACCAGCACAAACACATCCATGTTAATTTACAAAGTTTGAAGCTGACCTATTCAAACCACTTACCCACCAACAACACACAAATGAGATATTATCGGTGCATCCTGGTGGAGCAGTGGTTGGGTCAATTGCCTCTGAAGGAGTACAGACCAGGGGAGAAATGACCAGTGTGAACAACTAAATATAAATAAAGTAAAACACTTCCTTCTCCTCTCTCTTCCTGCCTGCCTGCCTACTCGCCTTCATTCCTGCCTGCACCTTTCCTTTAAAAACAAAAAAAGAGAAAGATCGTCTTTGCTGACCCACAGGTGCCCAGCCTGGGAGAAAACCCTGGGATTCTTGTCTGAAGAGCAAGAAACCCTAGATGTCTTATCTTAGCAGCTGACCCCGCTGATGGTGACCAGCACCCCCCAGACTGGGCACTTCTCAAATCCTGTGACCACGCCCTTCTCACAGCATCTCAATGGAAATTCACTAGACTCCAACCAAGGAGTGAAAATAGACCGGAACACACAACCATGCTGGTCCTCAAATGTCTTTATCACGATCCCCTTGGAGGGGACAAATGACCCATCTCTCCTAGAACCCCCACACCCCACTTCCCAGTGGAAACAGGATCCAGCAATAAAAACGAACCAGAGAGGAACAGATGGTGACCGAGTACAGCTTGACTTGTCCCTATCACCGCTGTGTTCCCAAGACTTACCACAGGGCCTGACACGTAGTAGGTGTTCAGAAAATATTTGCTGAGTGAATCAGCACACGCACATGCACACACACACACAAAAATTAAAATGAAAGCAAATAGTATTCTGCTGCCTCATTCCTCTAAGCACAGCAGCAGTGATGCCCCAGACCAGGTAAAGAACGCTCCGACTGCACTGATGGCCGAGCACCTCCCTCAGGTGTCCTCCTTGCACACCTGCTTGCCTGGAGGGGCTGCCGCACGGGGTGTGGGGGCTGCTAGGCGGTGAGGGCAGCGGCGCTGGTGGGGACCGGCGCCAGCTTTGGGACCAACTCCACACGCTGCCACTGACTGAGTCTGTGACTATGACTCCTAACTCCTCAAAACCTTCGTTTCCTTCATCAAAAATGAAAAATGGAAGAAATGATCATGACCACCTCCAAGACAGACGTGAGGATGAGATGACGGTGGAGAGATGATCAAGATAAATAAAAATCAGATCCTGACACTTCTTTGCAGCACAGGCCCCCGAACGCCACCCAGAGTGAAGTCAAACGCCTTAGGAGGTTCCATTATGAGACCCAAGGTGACTGCCTTGTCTCGGGTTCTGCTGCAGGCACTCACTTCCAGCTCCTCTCCACTCCTGTCAGGCTTTCTTCAGTCTGGAAGCTGCAACTCAAGACCTCCACATGGGCCCAATCAAATGTCACCTTTTCAGTGAGACTCGCTTAACCACTCTCCTTGCAAATTACAATCCCCACCCCAAACTCTTCAATCTCTTCCCTTGTTTTATTTTCCTTCTTGGCACTCATCGTCACACAACATACTATGCATTTCACTTGAGGTATATAACCTATTATCTGCCCCCGAGCCCCCGGTGTGAAAGCAAGCTCTGCGAGGGTAGGAATTTTCCCATTTTGTTCACATAGTCAAGACTGAAGTATCTGTTACAGGAAGCTGTCAACTACTATATCACAATCATTATTGGACCTGATTAACTTGGTTTCCTTCTGCCTGGCACAAATCTGCATTTAGTGGATATACAATGATAGTAAAAATAATATGTAACACTGATTGGGCATTTCCTACATGCCAGGTCTGTTGTGAACACGTTTACAGGTTTAAACCCATTAATCCTCTGAAGATGGACTTTCTTTATCCACAGTTTACGGAGCATGAAAACTGAGACAGAGAGAGGTTAAGGGACTTAGCCAAAGTCACACAGCCAGTAAGTGGCAAAAAATGAGATTTAAACCCAGCCAGCCTGACCTCAGCACCGCAATGCTTGGCCACTCAGCCATTCGGCACTTTAAGCCAATTGTCTGGAAGTGCGTAGTGCATGTGTTTGCCCATTAAAGCAGCGCAGGCTGGGATTCCAAATTACTTTACAAAGACATCATTCTCTGGACTGTAGATTTTTGCATTTCTGCTGCTTTGTAAACCTATCATCCAGTCCCCTGGACAAGGAGTGTCCTTGAGGCCGGGGCGCCGTCCAAACCTGGGCTCTGGGACCCCCAACAGCTCACCGGGGCTGGGGTCAGAGCTGGGGTTCTCCTCGCCGTCACTCCACACAGACTCAAAGACAGCCCAGAGGAATTCTCGGGGGGGCAGGGTCCCAGTCATCTTGGAAGCTGCTTGTTGCAAGATGTCAGGAGACTGTGGGTAGATAAGATGAAAGAGGGGGGACGATGACAATAAACACACTAAACACAGATTCAAGGCAGAGTGTCAACGGTAACACTGCTTACTGCCTTGATGGGTTTTTTTTTCCCTGCATAAAGCTACTCACATCGATTTAACCCCAACCCAACTAACCTGCTCTCTACAAAGAATACTGCAGAATGACACGCAACCTCAATAATAAGCCAATAAATGCTGAATAACTTGCTCAATACCATAAGTATACGCCACTTTTCAGCTATCAGATTGTCAAAAATAAAGTGATAACTCCCGATGCAGCTGGAGATGTAGGAAAAACGCACATTTATTTTTCAGTGGGATCCTTAGTGAAACATCATTACCAGGGCAATCTGAAAGTATCTATGAAAATATAGGTGTGCCTACCCTTTTTTGGGGTCCTGGTACTCTTTTTAAATTGTATTACAGTTCATGTTTATCAAAAAAGGGAGGTGGAGGTGTGCCCTGTTGGCACAGTCCACAGACATCCCCAGGTCCCAGGTTCGCATCCAAGGGCCAGCAGGAAACAAGCAAGATGAACAACTAAATAAAGAGAATAAAGCACTTCCTCCCCGTCTCTCCTCCTGCCTCCCTGCCTTCATCCCTGCCTGTGTCTTCCCTTTAAAAATAAATCAAAGGGAGGTGGAAAGGTTATTTCTGGGTTCTGCATTTAGACTAGCAATAAGGAGCCTTCAGGTGGTCCTGAAGAAGGGCCTTAACAAAGGGAAAACCTCAGGGTGTATCAGTAGGCCCACCCCTGAGTCCAGAGAACCCATCAGACTCTCCCAGACCCCAGCACACCCCTGTGTCTCTGTTCCCCGCAAAGATGGCATCTTCAGGTTAACAAGCCCTCTTTCTAGTCTAATCTGCAGAATCACAATCTGAGGCAGGGGTTCCCTCTCCTAACTGGAGATGAGAAGCGCCTGGGAAATGCAGAAACTCCCGGCCGTCTGGAGACAACCGGTCTGATGGGGCCACGTACCAGCCCAATGCAGTCTCCCCGTTGAGTCTCCTGTGCAAACAAGGTCAAGAGCAGCTGCCCTGCGGTTAGTGGTCAGCTTTTCAAAAGCAAAGTGCACCGCAGAATGGATGGTATTTTCTATTTGCTACTTTGAAAAGGGAGACGGTCTACAGGCAGGTGGAGTGTTTTTCAGACAGAATGTGGAAGATGCAGGGAGGCTGGAATGCCTCTGAGGAGACAGGCTGAAGAACTAGAATGTGGAGAGGGAAAGAGACTTGTTTTCATCCTCCAGCCTGGGGGATAACCAGGAGCCTGTATTATTTATTTTATTAAATATTTCAGGCATTAAAAACAAAACGTATAGAGAATAATACAACAAAACACCTAGGTGCTCAGACCCAAGCTGAAGAAATAAAATATCACAAATAAAATTGCCATGTCCTCCCTCCCCTGCCCCAGAAGTTCCTGTCACCCTGAACTCGTAATATTTGATAAGGAACCACTCTCAGGCACTCGTAGATCTCTCTTACATAACAGATTTGTGTGCAAGTGCTTAAAATGGACTTAATGAGCATTGACTTATTTACTTAGTATCTATTATATGGTCCCTTCTGCAACTCATTTTTCCCCTACACTGTGTTTTCAAGAGTTAGCCAAGTGAATGCAAGACGTTCTCAGTGTCAAAAATCGATTTTTAAAGATGAAGTAAGGAAATCAGATCTATGCGTCCACTGCTTCTGACGCATGCCATGTCATGTGTTCAGACACCGCTGAGCACGTGTGACCACATGCATTTCCATGTCCAAGTACAGGGATGAATGTGTGCAAGTTTTTTGTGGTCTTCTTGACCCTTGGTCAGCAGTCATTCTGTCCTCAGTGGGGACAGGCATTGAGGAGACCACTTCCGGCCTCACAGAGATTGGAATTGGTTATGTGACTTGTATTGGCCAATGGAAAGGGACAGAGTTATTTCCCAGGTAGAAGGAGATCTGCACTTTGCACTCCCTTTTCTGGAATTTCCCTTTGCAGTGAGGACACACCCGGGTACTCTGGGTCCAGAGGCGGGCTCCTGAGGCATTGACCACAGTGACCCCCATCCGGTCAGCGAGAACTCAGTGCTCAGAGCGGCAGGCCAGCAAGATTGTGGCTTTACTCTGCAGCCAAAGATGCCTACTTCATGCTTGTTTTGTATGCTCCTGGGCCTGGACTTATCTTGGGGAGCTACTCTGAGTGTTTTCAAAGGCCATACTTAGTAAAAGATCTGGTTAGGGTGACCACATTTCCTTGGTGACTCAGGGGAGGGGAGGAGGTGGAGCAATCTGAGCAGGAGCAGAGCAGCCAGGCAGCAACAAGAAAGTGCTATGTGATGCCCACTGGTGACTGTGGTTTGATGAGACTTCATACAAACAACCAAGGCCAGTGCAAGAAATTTTTGCACCTTAGGTAAAAGCAAATTTCGGGCCCCAATAAGCCCCGCTCTGTATGTCCTGCCTCAAACACATACCGTTTTAACCAGCCCAGTGCCAGAGCTAACCCCCAGAGTACCTACCTGCAGTTCGACCACACTGCGGTATTCTGCTCCCTTTGAAGAAACAGGGTGCATGCACATGGGGAGTGGGCGAATCCTATTCCCACACCGTTCCTTTTTCCTCACAGGGGGCAGGAACAGCAGTAGCAGCTGTGGCCCACCACAGTCAGCAGCGCTGGCAAAGGCCACCTTTAACGCAGGGCAAAAGGGGCAGCTGCTTTGGAGGCCCCCTCGACAGACTGAGCCTGAAGCAACTCAACTGGCCCTCTTGCCTCATGTTAAAGATGGTCCTGGTTTATTAAAAATGGGGCAAAACTGACATTTATATTATAATGACAGGACAATTGGGAAATATGAAAAAAATGGTACTGTCCCATTTAAAACAGCCTGTGTGAGCCGCCTGGATATGGTTTGGATTAAATGTGATTGCACAAGGCTGCACAGACATGTGTGCATGTGGCGCTGGTGGGTGAAGACCTGGACCAAGCACGTGTGGGGAGTATACAGAGAACAGATGACAGTGCAGTGACAGCTCCGGGGCCCTGCACAGCTGCCTGCAGGGCCATGAGAGAGGCCCGCCTTCCTCTTCTCCTGAACTTTGAGCATCCTGGAGTGGCACCAGAAACATCTGAGCCCTTTGAGACAGGGAGGAAGCTTCCAGAAAAACAAACTGGCAGCAAAGCCAACAGAGTGTAACTGATCACACTCTCCCTCCCCTTCACACTCCTTCACCTTCTAAAGATAGAACCCAGAGGTACCTTTGTGGAAACAGAGCTTAATTCGTCTCCGGAGAAAAGTACAAGAAAGGGTCCAAGGTCCTTCGTAGTCTCAGCTGTCCAGTTCTGGGGGAGTCTAAGAAAAGATCAGAAGCAGCAACCTGGAAAAATCAGGCTCTTGTTCTTGGCCCCAGCATCCTTTTCTTTAAAGAACAGACCATCTCCAGACCTGAAGAAACTGTCAATCACCCGATCCCACTTCTCTGACCAAGAAAATGAACAAGGGCTGGAAGTTGATGGGTTATCCTGGGAATGTTGATAGAATTATTAAAGAATCTCTCTTTCTTCTGCTTCTCTTTAGCTGTAAAGAGGTTACTAGAGGTTGCCCCTATCACCAAGTATGGAAAACAGAGGCCCCACTGGGAATGCGGCACTGACAGAGGGAAGGAACATATTCCTGATGACATCACTGGCCTCCGGATTCAGCCAGGCCTGAACTTCAGGCCTGGAGTTTCCCACTACATTCCATTTCTAAACTCCGTAAATTCCCACTTTTCACTTGAATTACTGAATCTGTCATTGACATCACAGCATTTCCTTCCTCCTCTTTCTCAAAAGAACAGTGATGACATACGCTCTCCTTTCAAATGACTATAACAGTCTTCTCTCGCAGAAGACGAAATTTCCTCTGGAACATGGCAGGATACTAACAGCAGATTCAGAAGCCACGCTTGCTCTTCCAGAGGTGACAAATGTCTGCGGTGAAGTGACTCACACCATCTGTGATACCACCTCTAAAGGAGATCTGCACGATTGCCATGACAGTCCCTCTCTAGGCCAGAGACAAAGCACTCCTGGCCAGAGAGTGCCCTCCCGACCCCGCAGATTGAAAATATGAGGCCACCCAACTGTAAGCTCCCAGAAGGCAGGGGTCACGCCTTTCTTAACAGCCTCTGTTACTTCAGTCCCAGTCGTAAAACAGTTTTCACAAACTTGGTCAGTACATGAGAGAAACTAAATATTAACCCCAGGAATATGATTCAAACTCCATAATGCCTGGGACACAATAATTACTCCAGAAAACTTCTGCTGTCCAGCCATTGACTGATGGCCAGACCCTCCTCAAATGCTTCATGGGAAAGAACAGTTCTGTCTTCCATCACTGTTTAGATTATTATTGGTGATGATATAGTTTTGGTTGCTTTTGTTGCTATTTCATAACAAAAATAACAATAGTGCTTCCTTGCATTTGTAAAGTGTGCTCTGTTCAAACTTCTCCCTCCTCACGGGTCACATGGACCCTTGATAGCCGTGTGAGGCCTGCAGAAGAGCTACTATTTCTTTCCCTTCGGGGAAGCTGAGGCCCAAAGAAGACAGGACACATTTCCAGAATAAGCCTAAGTGTCTCAGCTGTTCTGAAGCTGGAGAGCCAGATATGGGTGCCCCTCGGCCACCACTCCCCCAGCCTGGGCCGGCCCGGCCTCGCCTTACCCGTGCTGCTCCAGGAGCCTGAGTCTCACAGCCACCTTCTGCTCGGGGCTAAGGTCTGAGCAGTCACGGAGGCCATGCAGCGCGGTGGCCCAGGCCCTGGGCGACACCCCGTGGAGGATGAGCGTCGCCGGCAAGTGGCAGAGCAGATTCCCCACAATGTCCACATCGTACTCATCCACAATGGAGTAATTCTGGAACCGACACAGCGAAGATCCAGCAGGCTGAAGACCATATAAGGCCCGCAAAACACTCACTGATCCCAAACCTCATAAAGACTCTAAGCCTCTAGCCACCTACTCTGCCATAGGCTAGAAGTGGCCCCAGGACTGACATTACCCCCTGGGAAGCAGCCTCAAAGTCTGGGAGAGCCCACCAGGAGCAGGTGTGGGCAGACCTGGCACGTGCTGGTACTTGGTAAGTTATTTCTGTCCTCATGGTCATTTGTTATCGCTGTACGGACACCCCAGTGTTCAATAACCATTATAATTGCGGTAAAAAGGATTAAACACTGAACCTCAAAATTCGTATGGCCTTTGAAAGCCTTCAAAGCTCTTTGTCAAAGTGAAAAAAGAAAAATAGTTAACATTACTGAGCGCTTACTATGTGCCGGGCAGCACTAAATGTTTACAGGTCTTGACACGCCGTGATGGCCTAGCAGATAAAGCCACCAGACGCAGTCCACATATATCCAAGGACCCAGGTTCGAGACCCAGGCCCAGAGAGAACAAGCATAATGAACAACTACATAAATAAATGCTTCTTCCCTCTCTCTCTGCCTGCCTCCCCACTTGCCTTCATTCCTGCTGCCCCCTTACTTAAAAAAAGAAGTGTGTACAGGTCTTCAGCCACGCGTCTTCAAAGTAACTGTGAGAGGTGAGCACTAACATCGTCCACTCTTTAAAGATAAAGAAACTGCCAGCTAGTGGCAAAGCTAGAACTCACATTCTGAGAGTCTGTCTTTCAAGCCTTTGCAACAAACACTCCTGAGTTCATACCCTCAATAACCAAGAGGGAAGTGAGACTGCACCTATTTTGCAGATGAGGAGACTGTGACTCGAGAGGGAAGTGACCTTCCCAGAGTCACACAACCCATCACAGACAGAGGCATGACTAGAGGCCTCCCCTGCATGCTGTGCTCTGCGCAGGCGCCCAGAGTAATCTACCCATCATTTGCGCCCCGGGCTGGCAGTCTCCAGAACCAGTTACCAAGACTGTCTCAGTCAGTGTCTCCAGTGCCAGACTTAAGTCCCTCAACTCAGCCTTGGGGCCAGACTCAAGGTCCCAGTGACATCTCCTGAGGGCTCCCCAGGATGGATGGCCACAGATACTTGGAGTGGAAGGGCGCCTGAGTGTCACCCAGGAAAAATGTCCTCACCAGGCACTGCAGCACTTTCCGGAGGACTGAGTTCTTTTTGTGGGAATCTAAAACCAAGGAATCCAATTGACTCTTGCCCAGGCTGATCAGAAAGGGCACACACTGGGAGGCTGGAACAGAGGCCAGATAGCGAGCCCTGGGGAGAGATGAGGAGAACAAGAAAAGGAAAAGAATGGTCACTCTATTTGCCCCTAAAATCAGGGACCCCCTGCCTAAGTGCTTATCCCAGGGATATCCTGTAAATGTTTGTTCTCAGATGTTGTGCCTTCTTTGGGCAGGTGGCAAGTTCCCTAGCCATCATGCTTCTCTTCTATGAACAGAAACAAACTTCTTGCCATGGTCCTCTTCTATGGTCAGACACAACTTCCCATCATGCTCCAGTTCTATGGTCAGACACAACTTCCCATCATGCTCCAGTTCTATGGTCAGACACAACTTCCCATCATGCTCCAGTTCTATGGTCAGACACAACTTCCCATCATGCTCCAGTTCTATGGTCAGACACAACTTCCCAACTTCCCAACTTCTGTTCTATAAACAGAAACAAACTTCCTACCACACTCCTCTTCTGCAATAGCACTGATCAGAGAATGGGGTCTCTATAAACGTATGTTGACTGATGAATTGGGGAGGGGAAATGTGGAGAAAGAAAGAGAACAGAAAGAAAAAGAAACAAAGAGGAGAGCGAATAAAATAGAAAGCGAGGAAGAAAGACAAGAAGTTGAGTGGAAAGAGTAAAAGAAATGACTCCCTTGTTTGTCTCCAGTTCAGAACACCCTTTAAGCTCCAGCCCCTGCTTTCTCAAGGGGAGCAATATCATTCCCAAGAGGAAGAAACTGGCTCGCAGGGAGGTGGAAGTGAACAAATCAATCCTAGCTATTACAATGCTTACGACCTCCCAGATCTCAATCTTCCTCAACAAAATCTTATTCCTGTCATGTCTCATTAGAGAAAAATTAATTTTTTCTCCTTAAAGAGGAAATAATGAAATAAAGATGAAGAAATATTGCTCTAGACCCATGCAGCCTGCTCCTCATCACCATGTGACCATTCCAGAACCAAGTTCAATGTTATTCTTCCTCTGTCTCATCTCAGACTCCTTTTTCCCTTTAGTCCCAAATCTGTCATTGCTATCTTCTTAATATTACTCAAATCTGCCTTTCCATTCCTAGTATCACTTTATTATTTCTTCATTCATTCAGACAGTATCTTCAGAGCACCTACTGGACGCCAGGTACTGTCCTGGGGACCAGCTCCAGCCATGAATGAGACACAAGAGGCAGGTCTCCAGTCTCAGGATCCTGCATTCTAAGAGGTAGAAGGAATGCAGAAACCAGAGGCTAAAACAGATGAGTTCAGCTCTGAGTAAATGTAAGAAAATAAATGGTTCTGGAATGGGAGATGGTGGCGGGGACACCAGGGGCACCCCTTCTAAGGCAGTAGATGAGTTAAGACAAGGTTGAGTGGACAGAGACAGCCACGTGGAGTTCCAGATCAGAGATAAGCTTCCTTCCATCCAGGCCCCTGCATCCTGTCCACTATGTGGGCTGCTGTGATTAGCTTCCTGAGGCATAAATCTGAGCGCTGAGCTCAGAAAACAAGCAAAACACCACTAAGTCCTCGTAGCTCCCACTGTCCCTTACCTCTCCGGCCTTCCCTCACCCAGTTTCTCTGCGGACGCACTCCATGCCCTGCTCCAGAGTGCTTCGCGTGCTTGGTTCACTGCAGGACCAAGCCTCCCCTGTGTCCCCAGCTGGGAATCTATCTTGAGATCTGAAACCCCAACTCCCTCTTAGCATTTTAGTTCAGTCTCCTCTGACCCTCCAGTCTGAAGCCAATATTCCCTCCTCTGCACCCAGTACCCCTTCCATGGTAACAGCATCTGGCTTTCTTGGGAAACGCTCCCCGCTTTACTGTCAGCCCTTGTGGTTTGGGGTAGAGCCCATTTCCCTCCCAGCTCCAGGCATGCCATACACACCAACCCAGCCAAAGCTGCCACCTTCCCAACCCCAGTGATTTGTTCATGGTCAGCCAAGTGGGCCAATTTAAGTCATGTGAAAGTCAGACCCAAGACTTTTACTGGAGATGGAAAAAGAAAGTCTTTTTCTTTCCTTGAGTATAAAACTAGGAAGATGTAACCTTGGATCTGCCAGGGACCACTGAAGAGATACAATGTGCCTGACAGAGTCATTAAAAAAACTGAGCCAACAAAAGCAGAGATGTCTGCATCCCCATGTTTATTGCAGCCCTATTCACAACACCTAAGTACTGGAAATTACCAAAGTGCCCAATGTCAGATGAATGGATCAGGAAGATGTGGTGCATCGATACAATGGAATACTAAACAGCCCTTAGAAGAGATGACACCCTGTCATTTGAATCAACATGGATGGAAGTAGAGAGAATGATGCTTAGTGAAACAAGTCAAAAGAAGAAAGATACCAGATGACCTCACTCACAGGTGGAATGTGAATAGACAAAACAAAGGAACAGATGAAACCTAACCAACCCTTAAACATCTGCAACAGAACTGAGGGGACCAACAGGGAATGGGGCGGGTGGGGACACATGGTGGCGGAGCCCACTGGACACTGGGGAACTCTTGGTGATGTGGTGGAGGGCAGGGTGTGTTGAAATATAGCTAATAAATAGGGAATCTATACATAGGAAATTACTTTAATGTGTAAAATAATCACCATAATAAAAAATTAGTTTAAAAAGTAAGCCAAAAGAGAGATAGATGACATCATCTGAACACCTGGATCCTGCTATGCCTGAAGCCTCTTCCTGGACTTCCAGTTGCCTGAACCCAAAACTGTCTTTTATTGCCTAAGCCAATTTTATTTTAGTTTCTGTCACTGTCAACCAAATAGTAGCTTGATATTAAATTAGTTTGATGTTTGTCTGTCCCCCAACCTCATGAATCTCTAAGCTCTTCTAAGGGGAAAACTGAGTTGAGAAAAAGTATACAGTAAGCATTCAATATTTTTGAATGAATGATGACAGTAACATCAAGAGACAAGAGAGGGCAATAAAGAAGAAAGGAGAGAAACAGTGTCATGACCATGTCTGAAAAGCAGGGCACTCCCACTGCTCAAGCCTGAATGCCCCACATAGTAGGAGAAAGCCCATAGCTCACTGATTTGGTCCCTCGAGCCTGGGCACAGCTGAGAGCCCAGCCCAGACTCGGATCTGCTTTGCTGGCACTCACACGACTTGGGTTGCTTTGTTTTGGTTTTTAAGTAACAAGAAAAAGCTAGAGAGTGTGCCTGAAATACCTACCATATTTTGCTGTGTATGATGCACATATTTTTCACCCAAATTTGTGAAAGAAAAATAAGGATGCACATCACACATGGGCAGTGTGAAATCCACGTCTAAGTAAGTGTTTTTAATTCTTTTATATGCTTATGAATTAAAATGTAACTCTAACCTCAGTAACACTATCTAGATGCAAAATAATACCCTGGAATACCATCATCGGTTTTGTCGAACTTACGATGAACTTGCAACGAAAGCAGTTTCAGGCAACAATTCAGCAACAGGAAAGGAAAAGTGACGTGTTTTCCACAGGGTAAGTGACTGACTTGATAAGATGGGTGACGCCGACTTTATGACCATCGGTAACAGTGCACCATTTCTCTTCATACACTTTAGATGGGAGCTAGCCGTCTAGCTGATACTTTTACAAAAATACAGACACTGCCAGCAGACAGTGATTAAATCTGCACAGAGCACGGCCACAGAGCTTCCAAGAGACACTGTGGGCCTCCTCCCACAGAGAGAGCCCTCAGATTGTGGGGGAACAGGAAGAGAAGCTTCTTGTCATTATTTGTTACATGCAATTTCTTGTACCATAATATGTTTTTAAATGCTAAAATTCCTTTATAATACAAAAAACAAAAACAAAACCTAAATATAAATTTTTTTAATTTGCATTAAAAAATTAAAACGAAAGATCTTTTTTCCTGAAAGTTTGGGCCAAACACATGGCTGCACATGGAATACATGAGCGCATTATATGTGTAAAATACAGTAGGTGGGACTCCGCATCGAAACCCTGTTTCTCAAGGGCTTACCTGTCCAAGGCACTCTCCCCTCTGCCTCTGGTTTCTCACCAAAACCCAGGGGGAGAGGGCCACTTTGCTTGGGTGATTCCCACCAATCTCACTGCTGAGCCAGAAAGCGGAACTGATGGTCACTTACGGGAGTGTAGCCAAGAGGAAGAGCGGCATAGAGGACCTGGAAACTTCCCAATATTTCCACGCCAAACAGTTCACCTGAAAGAGTCAAGCATTTCTAGGAATTTAGTCCAATAAGAATAAGAGCAAACACCGATGTACTTTCTGAACGCCAGGCACTGGTCTAATGCTTGATGTAAGTTGACTTATTGGCTACAACGCCCTATGATGTAGGTACCGCGGCGGTGCCCCGATTACAGATGACACTGAGGCAAAGCAAGAGGAAAACAAAAACTGAAGAATGAGAATGCTCACCACAGTTTTTTGTTCATCACCGCATGAAAGCGCAATGTTAATTAAACAGAGAGCTGGTTGGACAGAAGTGACTCAAAAACCTGTGACAGCGAGTCAAAATCTAAGCCTACAAATGTCCAAGG
This sequence comes from Solenodon paradoxus, assembly GCA_004363575.1. Classification (NCBI taxonomy): domain Eukaryota; kingdom Metazoa; phylum Chordata; class Mammalia; order Eulipotyphla; family Solenodontidae; genus Solenodon; species Solenodon paradoxus. The sequence goes on from RJWH01001807.1 coordinate 18,408, forward strand.
CTCTATCTCAAGACGCTGAGGACAGCCAATCACAAAGCAGCGAACCCAGGCGATAACCAATCAAATCCCTTCCTTTCTCTGCGGCTGCACTTTCTCTGGGTAAATGCTCCTCCTAATCAGTGCCGGTTTGACGCTGCCCAATTCTGATACTTCACCCTGATACACTCTCAGAAATTTTGAATAGACCTCAGTTTATCTTTTAATAGAGATATAACCTTAACTCCCTCAGTTTAGAATTGATTAAGGAATGTATCCTGTGGCTGTACAATGGAATACTATACAACTATTTTATTTCATTAAGGTAGCTTTACCTACATTAACATGGAATAATGTCCTACACACATGAATGTTATATATATAAAGTCAAAGAGGATATGGTGCAGAGTATCAGCTCTCTTGTGTTTTTAAAATTACATGTATATGTGCATGTCATATGACCCCAAAATTCTCAAAGTCAAGAGCAAAACATTTCCCTGTATCTTTTCCTGGAGCAGGGATTCTCAGGTCCGCACTGCTGACATTCGGACTCGATAACTCTTTGCTGCAGGGCTGGCCTCTGCATTGTAGGATATTAAGCAGCATCCCTGACCTCTGTCGCACATGCAGCAGCATCTTCCCAGATGTGACAAACAAACTGCCTGCAGACTTCATCAAAAGTTCCCCTGGTGATAATCACTGTCCGAGGGAAAATTTCACTTTCTCTGGTTTATTGTTTATAATAATTCTGTTTTCAGCAAATTCAGTATCCTAAAATGCATATAGCAATGTCAACAAAAGAAACAATAAAGCCGGTGCACCCTGGTGGCTCAGGTGTTGAATCTGTGACTCTGGCGTAATCCACATAAAGCCCAAGGACTCAAGTTTGTTACCTGGGGCCGAGGGGGTGGGGAAGACAACCAATGTGAGCAACTAAATAAAGAAACGCTTCCTTTTTCTCTCTTCCTGCCTGCCTTCTGCCTGCTCACCTTCATTCCTGCAAGGAGGAGGGGGAGAAGGAGGAGGAGGGGAAAGAGAGGAGGGGAGGAGGGAGAAGAAGGGGAGGAAAGGGAGGAGGGGGAGGAGGAAGAGGAGGAAGAAGAGGAAGAGGAGGAGGAGGAAGAACAAGAAGAAAGCAGCTTTTAAAAATGTAAACAATGGGGCAAATTTTCTGGCACCTGAAGATTCTGAAAACTAGGCCTGCAGGTAAGAAGATTCACTGCGGACATCTCTTCCTGCTCGAACAGGTAGGTCTTTCTCAAAGCAGGTCTGACCTCCATCCATTTGATCTGTTATTGACTTCCCTCCCTGTGTGAGCAAGGCTTTTAATATAGTTCAATGATTACCATTCCCACCAGGGAACCAACTATAAATGTTAATTATCCGACTTCGCCCAGACCTATAAGGGAAACTCTGCAGGTGGAACTCTGCAATATGTGCTTCCTAACAGTTTTACTGAGTTCCTGTGGCTATTCCAAGCACTTCCATATTTAAGGTGCACTCCGATGAGTGTGGACATAGGCAAACACATCTGTTACCATCACCATACTCAAGGTAACAGGGATAGCCAGCACCTCCCAAAGTTTCCTTGTGTCCCTTTGTGTCTACAGTAAGAGCACGCAATGCAGGACCTGCCCTCGTACCATATTTGCTAGTGTCCTGAGCCCTAATGTTACCAATAGTCCCTGTGTGGTTCTGCTGATCTCTACAATGTATTCATTGAGCAAAACTGAAACATTTCTACTCACTGAGCAACTCCAAGCTTCCAGTCTAATGCAGGCTCACATGTGAGAACCACTGATAAAATGGACAATCCTAGAGAATGACAGGGCATGGTTAAGATGTTGCAGAGTCCTCTGAAGATCTCAAAGGATTGTATACCAAGCTGGATATCTCTTGGCTCTTGGGAAGAAAATGCAGTGTTTGGAAACTTTTCGTTCATATCTGCAACACACCCGGCCAGAGTCGGGAAGACGCTTTGCATATTCACTTACTCACCACTGTACTTCCCACACTTTACACCGAAGTCCAAACGCTGTTCCCAAGACCCATGGGTACTGGCCTAATCCTGTAAAAAGCTATTAGAGACTCTGGTCTCTTCCCACAGGTTGAAAGATTTCGTAACCATATGGAAAATGAAATTTTTAATGAAAAAAAATCCTCTTAAGGGTTCCCATTCCAGGCTGCAGCTAAAAAGCATAGGAATGCTAGTTGGGGGAATGACCTTTAGTGCCAGGAAACAATTTTGGACATGCAAAACTGTATACCTTTTTTTAAAGGAAAATTGTAGGCAGGAATGAAAGCAAGTAGGCAGGCAGAGAGGCAGGAAGAGAGAAGAGAAAGAATCATCTCTATTTTTTTTTTTTAATTTAATTGTTCACATCACTTGCTTCCCTCCAGACCTAGACTCGACCCTAAAGTATGGGGTTTGCTCCTTTGGAGGTGAGCAACCTAACCGCTTCTCCACCAGGGGGCGCCCTTACAACTGCCTTTTAAGGTTCAGATCCAAACACGGAAGATCCAATCTGTTGAAACTTCAGCTGCAGAGATAGAAGGAATAAGAGCTTTCCACGGAACTTGAGGACACCTGGCTCAATACACGGCCCCACTTTCTCACTTGCCTCTGAATGATCTTGAAGGACCTCAAGATGCCCCGTCCTGGGGTAGAGGAGAGAATTAACGCAGGAAAGTGCTTCCTCGGTACCTGATATGGGGACAGCAGGGAGAGGTTGTTCTCAAAATACTGGAAATGGGCCAGAAAGGAGTCCGCACTCATGGCGTCGATGTGGGAGCATGTCACGCCTTTGACCAGTTGCCCTGTGCTGGAAAACAAAACCAGGGACCCCAGAGAAGGAGCAAGTAGGGAAGACAGAGGAAAGAAGGGGCAAGAGAAGGCAGATCTGACCTGACACATGTTCATCTCTTCCTCCTGAGAAACTGGGCTCCCAAGGGCTCATCAGCCCCCCGCCGAGTGTGCTCTCCTACCTCAGGAGCTCCTCGGGTCTTCTGGTCGACTTTGACAGAAGCTCATACAGGAACAAGGCCTGAGGGAGGAGGATGACTGCCAATGCTGAACGGCGCACTTGATCACTGCAGTGAGCACAGAGGTGTGCCCAGCACTGTGAGGCCCTGGGAGGAAGCACACTATGATCCCATTTTACAGATGGGAAAATGGAGGCTTCAAAGGCTAAATTATGAACCCAGGACCGCACAATTGCTAAGTGGTAGAGCTGGGATTTGAACGGGTGTCTGAGGAAGCCCAGAGCCAAGCACTCATGCCCCCCCAGGGGTTCCCTAGGTTTGGCTCTGGGAAGCCAATGAGGAGCAAAGTCCCTGGTCGGCAAGGCTTCCAGGAGCTTCACTTCCTGTGCGTTATGAAGATGACCAGTTCAAGACCCTCTGAGGCCCCTACTTCCAGGCCCATCACCAGTTCTCGAACACACAGGGAGCAGGGAAATCTTGTCCCAGGGAATAAATGAATGAATAGAGCAGGGTAGCCATAAAGTGCCATGAATAAAGCAATAAAGCTCACGCATTCCCCTCAAAGCCACCCAGACAGGCATCCGAGAGATCAATGCCTACAGGCAGGGCTGTCATTTGTTTTAAAGGACATAATTTTATAGGACACCTAACTTGCAGACAGGTATGGCATTCATCTATTTTGTAGACTCTGAAACTTTGAACATAGTCCCCAAACAGAATAAATTATGAGCTGATACTAGGTGGCGGCATCTAGACAGCAAGACCCAGAAGAAAGGCACATTGGGAGCATTTTAGACTTCTGTGTGTGGCCCCAGAACTTTTCTTCAGGCACCAAGTCCAGTTCTGGAAACTTCCCATCATCTTCCCCCATCTCAGGAAATGGCAAGCTCATCTCACATTGTTGGCAAAAAAATATCTTGATGGTATCTGTGGCAATATGTGTTTTTTTAAAGGGGCCACATATTTTCCATTCATACTCATTTCTAGAACCTTCCAGAACCACTCCCCCATTAAGAGGTGGAGTCTATGCCACCTTGCTTAAAGCTAGGGGCTTTGCTGCTGCCACAGAAGTGCAACAGAGGGGACCTACGTGACTTCCAAGGCGAGGTGACCAAAAGCGACATGGCTTTTTGTGACTCTCCCTTGGGTCACATACTTGGGAGCCCTGAGCTGTCCATATAAGAAGGCCAGATGTCCAAGCCACCATTCTGGAGTGTGTTCCATTTCTAAGACTGTTATAACAAATGACCTCAAACTTAATAGCTTTAAACATTAGAAACTCGTTTTCCACCATTCTGGACCAGAAGGTAGGACATGTAGGAACAGGCAGGACTGGTCCTCATCGCAGGTGCTGGCGGAGAAGCCTTCCTTGCCTCTTCCAGTTTCTGGCAGCTCCACGCGCTTCTTAGCTGTGACTGCACAGCTCCAGTCTCTGTCTCCATCTTCACCTGACTCTCTCCTCTGTGTGCTCCAAATCTCTGGTCTTGTTCCAAATCTTCTATTCTGCTGTCTAGGCTGACTTTCATATGGACACTTATCATTGGATTTAAATCCCAATCACATCGCCAAGACTGACATCATCTTGGGATCCTTAACTGAATAAAATCTGCAAAGACCTTTTTCTCCAAAAAGGGTCCCATTTCCACTACAGGTGTGGGGTGAGTATATCTTTTTTTTTTTTTTTTTTTTTTTGCAGAGGGGTGTCACATTTCAGCCCTCTATGTGGAGAGACCAGAGAGACACACCCTCAGCTGTTTGTGTCTCCACAGCCCACATGTCAGACCTGTGAGTGAGCTTCCAGATGACTCCAGTCCCAGCCGCGACCGGAGTCCAACACCGAATGACCCTGAGTAAGAATGATGTGATCAATGACATGACTGCTGCTGTCCCTGAACTTGGAGGAGGTTTGTACCTGGTAGAAGATCACCAACACATCAGCCATGATGCCTCCGTCTCTTCCCACCCACATCTAATTCAAGGGCCAATTCTGTTACTTTCAAAATGTATCACGAATCTGGCCCTTGGTCGCCATCTGCATTGTCACCCCCTTGTCCAGCCACTGTTGTCTCTCCTCTGAGTTAGAGAGTAGCCTCCTAACTTCCTTTGCTCCCTCCAGTCCGGCTCCCTCCCACGAAGCAACCGAGGGATTTTCTTAAAGCAGAAGTCAGGTCACATCTCCTCTCAGACCCTCATCTGCTCACCCGAAGGAGAAGGCAGTCCTCAGAGGGACCCACGAGGTCCCGCAGACCTTGCTGAGCTCCTTCCAGTTACTGTGCTCAGCTTGGCTCACCTCGTGGTGCTGCACCTCTGCCCTCCCCCTCCCCTCTGTCCACCATGCTCCCCCACCAAGGATGCCCACAGCCTCCTCCCTCACTCCCATCAGATCTTTGCTCAAATGAAGCCTTCTGGTGAGGTCATCTCTGGCTCCCTGTCTTAAAAAGCTCTCTCCTCCAAAACTTCTTCCCCATTCCCTGAATTGTTACTTAGCACTCATCATCATCAGAGCCTGTCTCCCTTGCGGTGATGGAAGCTTTTTTGATGTTTGACTGGTTCATTCACACTGCGTCCACGCCCAGAGCCTTGGATAGCGTTTGGCAGGTGCTCCATAAACAGCCAATGAGCGAATGAAAGGAAGAGTTGACGGAACGAGACACTCCCAGCTCTTCGGCCCCACTATAGACCCATCCTGGTCTAGGTGACGTGTCCTATGCAAGGCTGAAGTTCTTCACCCTGAGGGTCACAACGCTCAAGTCACAGCCAAGCACGTGCCCCGCACCATCTGTGCATGAGATACATAGGGCGCTGGAGCTCCGACCTACAGAATACTCTCCAGTGACAATATTTTAAGTTATGTTCTCCATTCTTATGCTACATGAACATGTCAATACCCTTACCATCAAAGTGGTAAGAAACGACTTGTATGTTAATAACTTCCACTCTGTATATAAAATTGAATACCTGACTAAAGAACTTGCTCTTTATTGCTCAAAGATACACACACACACACACACACACACACACACACACACACACAAAGTCAGTTGACTGAGTGAAAAGGATGTCGGGAAAGTTCTAAGGCCGTGCATTGGCCTCCACACTGCACTTCTCCCCACGAGGTCTCAGTGAAAGATGCACTAATAATACAAGTACTAACCACGAATATGTGCAGCACACTGCCCACGTGACAAGTGATGTAAAACTCTGGCTTGTATCATTGGTCCCTATGAAATTATGCCCAATTTGCACATGAGCACACTGAGGTTGGTGAGAAGTAGAAGGAGCTATAGCAAAGCTAAGGACTGCAGCGTCCAATTCATGCTCAGGTCTTGCCTAATGCAACACTGCCTCAGCTTCCTGAGTTGAACCATACAGAAGGAAATTTCTTTTACCAAATTAACCTTAAAACAGACCTTTTCCACAAGACAGTCAGAAATTCAGGTGTGTGCTGTGGACATCCAGGTCATACCTGACTCCTCCGAAGCTCCTTTTCCTTTAAGACTGTGGAGTTGAATGCAGGTTCCCTCCTTAAATCGAAGAGAGATACTTCCTTAAAGAAAGCTCCTTGTATTTCCACAGCACCTGAGGGCATCTTTCCTGCTTCCATCATCTGCCAAAAGGGAGAGGAAACATAACAGCACTGAGCTTTGCGGGAAGAGCCAGGGACTGTGTCAAGGCTTCACAGGCAACAAAACCCTCAGGTCTGCTCCCCTATGAGGTGGGACTATCATTAACCCATTTTGCAGATAAGGAAACAGAGGCTTAGCCAGTATTCAGCTGAGAGTCAATCATGAGGTTCAAGTCCAACTCCGTCTTACTCCAAGACCTCACCCTCTTTATTTTAACCCCACATGTTACTATTCTCTGCAAGGCGTTGGTGTTTTAAGTCAACCCCCTTGGGTCTGGTTTCTTAACGGATTTTGGATTGGACACAGCGGGTCTGATCAAATAGGGGGCCCCAAAGACCCTGCCCAGTGACAAGGAGGAACATCGGTGTGACTGCAGACGAGCACGCAGCTTTCAGAAGCACTCTGGGAACTTCATTTTTAGATGTGGAACATAAACCTTTAAAACAGGGGTCTATCAAGAAACCTAATTTAAGAGAAGTCTTCCAGATTCGACTGGCTAGGGGGGTGCACCGGGATCTGGGAATAAACCGCATGGCCCAAGGGGCTCCTTTGGAAGGAAGAAGCAGTGGGTACTGGGAGCAGGCCTCCCCTGTCCCAGAGAGGAGCTCACCCGCCAGCGTCGTGGCCCACCGGCGCCGCCCACTTCCCAAAGCCCAAACCCGCACCGTCTGGGAGCCGCGTGCAGACAACCAGCCGCCTTCCTCCCACCTTGCTGAGGATGCCTTGCTGCTGAGCAGGCGACAAATCGGACAGGTGCAGGGGGATGGCGTGTCTCAGGACCTGCGACAGGTCCCTGTGTTCCATAGCGTGGAAGGCCTGCGTGCTCACGCCCGCCAGCAGCACGCCCATCTGGCTGACGTTGTGGAAGGACAGCACCTGGGGAGGACGGCAGGGGGCGCGCTCACCTCTTGGCCACTTCCCAGTCCCAGTGCATGCTGGGTAGCGCGGAGTAGGGGCCTCGCCTGGGACGTCTAGACACAGGTGCCCCGCCCCCCGGGCTTCCCTCCCGTTGTCAGGAAAGGGGGAAATATCCAAACGTGAGACATACGGTGACTGCTCTCTTGGGGCCTCGCTTACGAGGCCACAGCATAGACATAAAAACTCAGCACCCCATGCACATGACTGAGCAGGTGATGGGCTTTTTTTTGGTGTTTAATTTGAATTAGCTGGCAACATTTTTAAGCTGGGGGGCTGCCCATTAAAAATCCAGATGTCAGGTGTGTCCTCGTAGCCTTGTGAATAAGGCCATTTAAGGTCACTTATGTGGAGTAGTCCACATACGTCCAAGGACCCAGGTTCAAGACCCAGGGCTGGAGAAACAATCAAGACATACAGCTAACTATAAATAAATGCTTCTTCTTCCTCTCTCATCCGGCCTGCCTGCCTACTCGACTTCATTCCTGCCTGCACCTTTCCTTAAAAAAAAATGCTTAGGGTGTAAGTTTCTGGAGCCCTTCCGACTGGGCCCAGCATAGGGAGACTCATTCCCCAGCATAAGTCCATGTCCTACCCCAAGAACAGCCAGAACATGGACCAAGGTTCCGAAGAGGAACTTCACGGGAACAATTCCCTCCCTGCAGCCCAAGACTAGCATGAAATAGCACTGTTTCTGACCCAAGGATGAGGGATGCATTCAAAACCTCAGCTACAGGCAAGGAAATCCTGGACGGAACCCACACCTTGTTCAACAGCTTAACAATAACGACACTCATTGAGCTCACATGTGGGTCATGCGTTTTCCAACCTCTTCTTCTGTGACTGCCTCACCCTGTCCTTGCAGCCATGCTATTAGATGGGGGCTCTTGTTATCCCCATCTTACACATAAGGAAACTGAGGCAAGGAGACAGTGTCAATGTCCAGTGTTGCCTGGTTATAGACGGCCGAGTGAGGATTCCAACCCAGTTCTTTGGTCTTCTGTCCCTACTGGTTGTGTGTTCATAACTGGTCCTTAAGTTTTGGGGAACTAAGAATCCAAAGCTCCAACTGACCTTCTCATGGGCCAAGTATTTGGCAGACAAGATGATGACCTGGCTCTTGGCCCAGCCCGAGATCTGGTTGAGGGTAGAGATGGCGCTGTGCACAGCCTCAGGGGAGAGGGATTCCAGTTGACTGGGGGTCAAGCCCACAACAGCATCTGACAGAGAGCCCAGAGTCTCATTGAGGGTCTGGTTCTCTGTGGCAATGTCCAGGAGGTCGGCTTTGAGCTGGAAGTGGAACAAGTCAGAATGAGGGTGGACAGCACACAGGCTCTGACTACAGCTCGGGGCAGGGAGACCTATGAACAGACCCCCCACAGCACCTCCCCCAGCCCTGCCCCTCCAAGGGAGGGGAGCTTCTGCCAAGGTCCAGACAATGGGAACGCAGCCCGTTCACTGTGGGCTTCATTTCAATAGTGACTAGTTATTAAATCAGTCTTAGGCATGGCAGAAGGGAATTTGGTTCACATCCCCCACAATGCCACCACATTCTTGCAAACCTATTTCCCCTTTAGAGTGACCTTGAACTCTGTATTCATATACATGACTGCTTTCCTCCCATAAAATATCCCTGGGAAGAGGGGCTCATGATCTTATGAAACTGTCTAAAAATAATTCTCAACTGCAACAAGAAAGTAAGTCTCCTGAAAATCCCACCTCATAAAAATGACTGTGATTAATAATTGGGTAGCTATGCTTTCTAGCCTTCCTAAGCCTTTATAAATATGTATTTTATACGCAAACGACAGTGTTCAGTTTTTAATATAGTTGGAATATGAATAAGTATTATTTTATGTTCTCTGTTTTCACTTAAAATTATGTCTTACACATCTTTTCGCATTTCTGTGATCAGCTTAACAACGATTTTATTATAATATGCCTGTTATAGTCGTGTGTTTCCCAATCACTTCCAGTATAAAAGGTGATAAACTCACCTATCATAACATGATCGCTGTACAAAAACACAAGAATGGTTCCTGTTTTAACACCTGGATTTGAATGAACAAAATAGTTCATTTCAGAAGTGTGTACACAAGGGCTCCCTGCATGGCCACTAGGGGGCAGAAGAGTAAAATCAAAGAAACAGCTGTGACAGCTGCGAGTTCTCTAGTATCAGCAGCTCCCTTTTCCCAGAACTCAGCTTCCACATCTGTGAAATGAAGGAATGAGCTAGAGCTCATGGTCCCTGGACTAGCAGCCTCAGCATCAACTGGGGACTTGTCAGAAATGCAGATTCTGGTACGCCCTATAGCTCAGCAGCTAAAGGCTGTGTGAAGCCCAAGGACCTGAGTTCAAGACCTGGACCAGGGAGAAGGAAAAAAAAAAATCGATTAAAAAGGGATGTCTAAAGAAATGCCTATTCTCAGGCTCTGCCCCCAGATCTCTGCATTAGACTCAGCTTGAAACCCAGGAAGCTGTACTTTAACAAGCCCTCAGGGTGAATTGAATGCACCCTCAAGTTTCATAGCTAAGGCTTCTAAGACTCCGTCGTATCTAATTGTATCTGACTCTCCTGGGTCACAGCTTAGACCGCTATCCCTCTGGTCTGGAAATACATTTATTTTTTCACTTTGCTTGTGCCGGCTTGGGAGGGATTCTTTCCTGGGAAGCAGAGGCCCTGACCAAGATAATGACCACTGTCACATGGCAAGCGGGCTGAGGGTCTGGCGGGAACGTGGGAAAAACTGCCATGGAATTATGAGCGAAATTGTCAACATCTCCTTGAATATTGCTCTCATATCATCTTTTATATTTTTTAAAAATGAGGACCAAAAGAAGTGAAAGAAATAGGGCAACGCAGAGATTCCAAGGCAAGACAGAAGCAAGAATGGAGGGAAGAGGGAGAGACTGCGTGCAGGAGCTGATCTGTCCAGAACCCTGGACGAGGAATTCAGTGGCACGTTCTCACCTGATGCTCTCGACCCTGACTGCCTCGGGGTCATCGGAGCAGCTTTCTAAGTGAGCACACCGAGATACCAGGCTCCCCAGTCTAACCCCAAGGCCATTTTGGGGGTAACCATAAAAAAGTTGGATGTACCGAATGAGTGACAGCTAACAAGGCCAGTGTCCCACTGCACATGTAAGAGTCACTGCTTTAGCTTCTTGCTTCTCTAAGCTGGCTCACCAGACGAGCCTGCTCAGCGCCGCTTGCTAGAAACGCAGTCTTGGTGTGTCCTGGTGGAGTACTGTTTGGTCTGCCACCTACAGGCTGAGGGCAGTGCATGTACATCCCAAGGACCTGGGTTCATGTCCCGGGGCCAGGGGGAACAACCAAGATGGACAACTAAAATTAAATAAATAAAATGCCTTTTTGTCCTCACGCTTCCTGTCTGCCTATCTGCCTTCTTTCCTGTCTGCACCTTTCCTTTAAAAAAGAAAAAATACACCACCTGCCCCCACCCCTGCAGATCTACCAAATCAAAATCTAATTCAGGATGCACCCTGGTGGAGTAACGATTAGGTCCATCGCCTCCGAAGTACACAGGCCACTTACCCCTGGGTTTGAGTCCCGGGTGTGGGGATGAAGGACCACCAGTGTGAGGAAGTCAATGAAAATAAAATACAGTGCTTCTTCCTCCTCTCTCTCCCTGCCTGCTCGCCTTCCTTCCTGCCTGTACCTTTCCTTTAAACAACATCTAAGATCCCCAAGCGCATTAATCTTGAGGCAGCCATTCTGCACGGGTTTGCCCTGCACTGTTTTTGTTTGGTTTTGCTTCATCGTTTCTTCCCATTTTGAGCCCATCCTCATAGCCGAGATGCTACCTGCAGTGCCTGGACCCAGAGCCTGATTCGTGGCGTGCGTGTGCTTTCCACGGCCAGGCAAACTTGTCCCCACCACTCTGGCTAGTGACACTGAGGCCCAGGCCGCCCATCTGCACCTTCTGGACCGTGGCCTGGAAGCCCCGCAGGTGGCTGCACTTGATCATCTGGTGAAGAAGGATTTGGGCCACGGTGGCATCCAGCAGCTCCAGGTCATCGTAGAAACAAACCAGCAGCCCCAGCCTGTGTGGGCAGAGAAGGGATGATGGTGGAGGGTGCAGAGCTGAGGCTATAGCCTCAGCCCCAGCCCCAGTAGGACCCTCAGCATCCCCTTGGCATACCAGGCTCCATGCTGAGTCCTTTATCTGAACTGCCTCAGCACCACCCACAAGGTAGGTGACTCGTTAGCCCCATTTCACAGAAGGGCAAGCTGAGGCTCAGAGAGCAAGTGACTTGGCCAAGACAAGTAGGTGGGACTCAAATCTTAAACCATCTATCTATGCCATCTCTCCTCCTGGAGCCATAAAAGGCACAAAGGTGTGAAGTCAGCTGCAGATAACGCCCAAATTTCTACACTGAGATAAGGGGCTGCCCACCCTGAAGGATTCTCTGAGGTACTGATTTATTTCCAGAATCCTTTATAACCTCCTCCCATAGATGATGATGATGACTTCTACAGGAGAAAAAACAGACAAAAGGCAAAGGGTAGAGGGACAGGGTAGGATGTGAACCTAGTCTAGCTGGGAGCACTAGACCTAGTGATCAAGAGCACAGATCCCAGCCAACTGGCATTTGAAGACCACCTTTCTGAGATGTTTGACCTCCAGTAAGTTATTTAACTTCTCCACAAGTTTACTGGAAACAGTTGTGCAGTGCACACTCTGAACTACTGTACAGGGCGTCCCTGTCTCTCAGAGTCTTTCTAAAGGGGAGACTGGGCTTGCTCATCCTAGCACATCACAATAAATACATGAATAAGATAATGAGGAGGACCATGAGAGTTCATGAGAAGAAGCATACTTCCTGGGGGAACCTAGGCACTCATTCATCAATGAAAGCTCTTAGAGTTAGTGCCAACTGGACTCTGCATGGCTGAGCCACCAGGTTGACCATGTTCAGCCTGGCTCCACCCTCTCTGAATGCATAGGCATGCTCAGATGGACCTCCCCAAGAGAGTAAGCAGGTCCGGGAAAGGATTTGGAAATGCATCTGATGAGAAAGTAAGACTCAGGAATCTAAAGACTGAAGAGGAATAACTGCATCAAGGATGATGTTTCTTACTATGTGTTAAGTGTGCTTAACCCTTACCAGGACCTTCAGCAGATCACTGCTTCCCATTCTACTGATGCAGACTGGTGCAGTAACATGGCCAAGGTCACATGACTTGTGGGTGGCAGAGACAGGAAGAAAGCAAGGAAGTCTGGCTCTTAAGTTCCACATTCTTAACCATAGGCCACTTTTTTGTGTAATCATAGAAAAATGGGGCCCATCCTAATGGATGAAAATGAGTAGGGATGGAGGAAGAAGTAGATGTCATCATTTCACATGAAAACATTCGCCACAGGTGACACATTTGAAAATGATTTGAGGCAATATGACAAAGTCAAAGGAAGCACAGTGATCATAAGGGCTTGAGAGATAGAAATAGATGGACAGTATGCTCCACCTCTCCCACTGTCTCCTCCTTCCCCTGATACTCAAACCTGTCGGGATCAATGGGGTACATAGCTCCCCGCCCACCCCTGCTAGAAATAGTTTCTGGGTGAACCAATGTCATCATCACTAAACTCTAGAGCTGATCTCATCTGGGACTCCCCCACCTGAGAGTCTAGATAATAAGGGGTTCACAAATGTGGGAGCCACTGGTTATGTCCAACACTTGACCCAGCCTCATGGGAGCTATCCATTCACCTTGCCATGGATGGAGCCCCGAGTATTCAAAATGTGCCGACCATGCTCGGAGCTGGAATCCTAGCACTTGATAAAGTTGCATAAAATGCCTTTAGCTGATGCTCAGAAAGCTTTGTTTCCTTCCCCGCACCCTGCTTTCATAAGCCCTTCAGACATGCTCCTTAGGGAACATGCCTCCCCTCCGTGCACAGAGACAGGGGACTTGTTAAAAATGGACCAGCCACCTCCTTTCCCGCCCGATCTTGTGCTGCCCAGAGGCAGCTGATGCTCAGAGGGCCCCTGGCAAACAGCCTGGAGCCCAGCCTTGCCTGTGGATGGTAGAGGTGTTTCTCATGTCGAAGCTGGAGGAGCTGATCCTCTCCAGGAATGCCTGGGCCAGTTTGGGCGTGATGTCATAAACTGTGTCCAGCTGCTTGGTGGCATTGTCATAGCTGATAAACAACCCAATCTGGTGGACAAGCATAGGAAGGTCAGTGGGCAGGACTGAGATGATCCCATGCAGCCCCTGCCCGTGTCAGCACAGTGCTCCATCCTGGCCACTGGGAAATGCCCGGTTCTCCTCGTCATCCATCTTGGGATGCTGGCTCCCTGCTGTTTTGATTTCCTCTTAACCCAGCTGTTATTTAGGAAGGTGCTGTTTGAAATAGGAGCAGCTGGGCACGCCCTTGGAGTAGTAGTTGTCCCACTGCCTCTGGCTGAGCACAGTCCACCTAGATCCTAAGGACCTGCATTCATGTCCCCAGGTCGGTAGGGGGATGGGGTGGGAGGAACAACCAAGATGTACAACTAAAATTAAAAACAAAGTGATTCTTCCTCTTCTCTCTCTACCTGCCAGCTCGCCATCATTCCTGCCTGCAGCTTTCCTTAAAAAAATAGAAAGATATTCTCGTTCTCATTCTACGTCTGGTTTTGCAATAACCAGACAGTTTTAGATCCACTTATCCTTGGGCAAGCCAGTTATTTGATGTAAACGCTTCCCCCACTGGCCAGGAGAAAGCCAGGGCAGATGTGATAAAAACCGGAGGCAAGCCTTACGCTTTAGGGATAACTTCCCTGAAGAGAGCATTCTCTGGCTTCTACAACCTTCCAGAATCACGAAGCCCAAGGGATTTCATTCATAGGGTCAACATCAGGGGAAGGAGAGAACCAGGCTGAGCTGTGAGTTAAGTAAATTTGGAACATGCACATTTCTCCATTGTAAACACTGAAGTCCAGTCATCACTCATGCGTCACAGCTATCACTAGAAGCAGCTATTAATCCTTGTCGCTTTTGATTTGAGTTCATACTTCTGAGGGCCAGAAACTCTATAGCTAATTGCCCTTGACCTTTCTTGAGTACAAAAATACCCTGAAGTGATTTTTGTTTGCTAGCCAACGTCGTCTTTCTACCATGCTTGTTCACATCAACGATATCTTAGTGGCCACGATTTTCTCTCTTTTCATAGCTCTTCTATAACTAAAACTCAACCCAGTGACTGACAGCTGGAGGACTTATCCAAAAGTTTTCTTGAGAGATTCGAGATAGACTGGGGTGAGTGTCCAGTTCCCAGGTGACCTTGATTGGTGGAAGAACATAGAGATTAAGAATATACCTTACAGTGCGCCCCGGTGGAGTAGTGGTTAGCTATGCCACCTTTGAAGGAGCACAGTCCACATGCATCCCAAGGACCCGGGTTCATGTCCCGGGTCGGAAGGAGTAACCAATTTTCACAACTAAATAAAAATAAAATAAAGTGTTTCTTACAACAAAAATATACCTTACCCGAGGAGTACTAGTAACAGGGTTATGAGTTTTTCAGTAAATGAATTTTTCCGACTTACCTCTATTGGACTAATGTTCATAATTTCTTCAAATGAAAGGTGAACCATATATCTTCCCAAAATCCATAAGTTTTCTGCACTGACCCATGAAGCAGAGAGATCTGCAAGAAAGAAAGAAAGAGAGAAAGAAATTTTTTTAAATTCATTGCACTGGTGTAAGATAGTCAGAAGGATCTATGACAACTGGACCTCTCTCTAGAGTTCATTAATTCAGGAATTCATTCAACAACAATTTTGCGAGACACTGCCTCACACAGGCAGTCACAGATGCCCAGTCCCTTCATTACTCAAGTGTGGTCCCAGGAGTAGCTGTATCCACATCACCTGAGAACTTTAGAAATAAGCTTATTTTTCAATACTTAATACCAAAAAATCTAGCTTTAATTTTAGTTTCCTTAGTTACTAAATAAACTGGCAACTTGAAATATGTTTGACTCTCTCTTCTGACTGCCAGTCACAGTCACTACCATCTTACTGATTCTCATGAAGTGACTTTATGAGTCACGCTGAATAACTACCTTTTTTCATGGGAACCAAATGCTCCCCAGTTCTTCACTCACTGGGGCCATTCTCATCAATGATTCTTCCAACCATTCTGCTTCCAAAACCTGTCTTCAAAACTGAGATCAAACATCCCTCTTAGGTGCACCCTGGTGGCAGAGCAGTTAGGCCCACCCCCTCCAGCCAAGCGCAGTCCACCTACATTTCCAAGGACCCCAGTTCTCATCCCAGGTCCAGGGGGGAAAACAACCAAGATGTACAGCTACAAAAAATAAAGAGCTTCTTTCTCCCTCTCTTCCTGCCTGCTTGCCTATTTGCTTTCATTCCTGCCTGCACTTTTCCTTCAAAAATAAAATTCCCTCTTCAACCTTCTCTTGTCTTATTGTTTCTCCCTCTTCTGAACTCCCCAAGGACGGCCTCTGCACTCTCTCCAGGTATTGGAAACTCCCCATCAGGGAGAGGTTGATGAGACTTTAAGAGCATATGCCCGGGACCCAACTTCAAGTTTCACTGTGCTAGAACTGACCACCACTGGACTCAATCCGTCACTTAAAGACATTTACACTGTGTTGGTGACATTTGGGGGAAATGAAAAAAGCAGAGAAGCATGTCCAGGGTACGGGGGATCCATTACCAAGAATGGTCGTAGGAAACCGTGGACAATGACTGAGCCCAGGTAAGATGGTAAGTCACCTGCTGCTTGGACTGAGTCACAAGAGTGGTGAGGCACGTCCCCAACCCAGGAAGCGTGGTTGTTGGGGTGAGACGGGCAGATTCCAAGATCCCATACTTGGAGGTTCTGTCTGTTTACTTGGTTATTAGAAGAAATGGTGGCCCCAGAAGGCTTGAGAATGGGGAGGGAGGGCATGGGCAGGGGTGATACCACTAAATTCACCAAGAACCAGTTAGAGTTGCTCATTTTTCATGAATTATCAGACATGAACTATATTTCAGCAAATCAGTGGTCTCCAAGCTTTGGGATATTTTTAACACCCAAAGAATTTCCAGTGACCTTAAGGAACTTCAAGGGGAAAAAAAAAATGTTTAAAGTCCAAACTGAATTAATTTTCGTTCATTTTAGTTTTTACTAATGAAACATATAGGAATTTTAGAAGGAAGGCCTCTCTAATTAAATTCTGGCGATGCGACTTAGGGACACCTAGAGGTTAAGTGGCTTTCTCAGGGTTACGTAGCGTGGGATTTGGATTCCGAGAGGCCACCAGTATGCGTCAGACATATTCAACGCTCTGTACTGAAGACATTGATCATTCCGGTGTTTAAGTCTCCTTCTCTACAAATCTCAGAGCTTAATTCCAGGGAAGGAATCATTGGCCCTGTCCACCCTCTAACCCCACTGGCATCTACCAAGTTTCTCCAATGCACAGAGCTCCTTCCCACCTCAGGGCCTGTGTTCTTGCTGCTTCTTCCGCCGGGAACACCCTTCTTGGAGAGCTTGACTGATCTCGCTTCTCATGTCAGTCTCATTCCAAATGTTTCCTGCTCAGAGAGGTTTCCTCTGTTTCCTTAATCCAGAGGCTGGCCAGCCTCAGTCCCTGGGCCAAACTCAGTCTCCTCCCTGTTTTTGCTCTACCTGAGAGCTTGTTTTTAACACATTTTAATGATGGTAAGGAAAATCAAGAGGATTTGTGACATATAAAAATGAAATGAAATTCAAATTTCAGTGCCCATAAGTCAGGTTTCTACAGAGACACACAGCTACATGCGTCCTCTCGCTACCACACCAGAGATGAATACTTGAGACTGTCAGGCCACAGACTAACGTAAGTCCTCTGGCCCTTTGTGGGAAATGTGTATTAAGCCCTGTTCTAAGTCTAAAGGAGAAGACTTCCCCATGGTATTTGGCCATTTGACTTTCTTTATAGCAGTTAACAGCATCTACGTTCTCTTTTTTCCCATTTATGTATTTAGAAAGCTTCCCTGCCTACCCGCCCACTGTAAGAAAGCTCCAGGGAGTCAGGACCACCCTCTGTCTCTTCAGCAGATAACACACAGGAGGCTCTTCTTCAGTACGTAGAAGTTTGTTCTGTTCGGGCATGAAACAGTCAAGGGTTTGAAGCTATCTGAGAAATCGCATCACTCCTCTACATAACCATCCTTTTCTATCTTCCCTTTTTCTTCCATTGTGGTAAAATACACATAACACAGAATTGACCCTCTGAACCATTTTTAAGTGCATGGTTTGTCATGCTAAGCACATTCACAGTGATGTGAAGATCCCCTGATTTCTGTCTCCATGAGGATTCTGCTTTAAGCTAGAGTCAGTTTTCATAACCACACAAATCCTGACCTATGTCTGCTTCGATGGCCAGGCAGCGCAATGCTAAATTTGGGGGCTTTCTTGTCTAGATTTTCTTTTTAAAAATGATCTTTTCTCACTTGCATGCAGACGTTTCAGCACAGGTTTTGAGCTTGTGAATCTATTCCGAATGTTCTCAGCTAGTCGAAGGTGCACCATTATTGACGTTCCACTAAGAAACGAGGACACGTCATTGACGATAAGACAGTCGCAGTCTTATTTCAGAGACTTCGAAAACGAAAGATGCTTTGAGGAAATAGGAAATAAGCCACATCAAGTACTTTTTTTTTTTCGTGACCCCCTTTTAGAGTTGGGGCGTGAAGAGGGGACAGAGCTCAAATACAATGAGAACAAAAAATTCAGTTGAAGCAGGAAGGGCAGTATAGTGTGCCTCCAAGAAGAGATGCCACTTAGCTCACTTTAGACACTTTTCTTAAGTGTCGGTGATTGAAATTGTCTTTATAGCTAAACTGAGATATTAGATGGAGACTAGAAATATTCCTATGGTGGCAAACACGGGGGGAGCAAGATTGTTTATATATATTGAGGCAACTTTGCTTTACAAAATAATACAAACCCATATGTGCAGGTTCCTCAAATATCTGTCACCACACATCACCCAGAGTCCTTCACTGTTGTCCACTGGACTCGCCACCACACATCCTTTTGTGAAATGGGGGTGAGGGGAGGGACAGGTAGATAAAAATGACAAGTGACAATGACATCAAATTCCCTTTTTCAGAAGTGAAGCGACTCTTTTGAGCATGGACATCCCCTAAAATGTGATCCCTCCTCAAAACTACAGGCTCACCAGTGGCGTTGGAAGAGGCCTGCAAAATCCCAGTCATCCAGGAGTAGAGGGCTCTCTGGGAATGGGCAGAAGTTTGGTCGTAAAGATCTTTGAACACTGCAGATCTAAATGACACAAATGTGCATGTCAGTTAGGGGAACACACAGGTGGAGGTGCCCTTCGACCATCAAAACAGCAAAGGTCACCCAAGCGATCGTGTGCTAAACTTCCTTGTTCTATGCAGCTATTTTCCATTTCTCCTTTTCTCCTGTGGCAAAATACCTTCTGAAGAGTGGTCTCAACTTCCTCACCTCTTGGTAATTTTTTTTTTTTTAGGGGCAGGAGAGCAGGGTGGTGGAAGGTGTATTGAGATAGAAGCCATCGCCGCCCATCTCAGACACGCCACAGTGGTTTTCGGGGGCTCACAGGGTTGTAGGGTTATCACCACTGCACTCCTCCTGGGGCCCGAGTCAGCAGTGACCTCTCTGAGGACATATTGCATATGTCCAAATATGACCTCACTTTTGTGGCACTGATGAACCCCACCCCCAGGTCATCCTGCAAACAAAGCTGAGTCTCTTCAAGCAGGAAGATTCCCTTCACCCTCACCCACTAGCACTGAAAAGCAATTCTCCAAATGACCATTTCATCAACTTAGCTTAAAACATATCCCTACCCTTCTCCCAGTCATTTATTACACAAATAGGCAAAGTTTCCCTTAAATCCATCTTAATATCTTCTCTCTATATTTTTCTTTACATTATTATCTTTTGCTTTTTGTTGTTATTTTGTTTCTTATGAGTTCGGGAGGTGGGAGGGATAGAAGATAGATGTGGACTTGAAAACACAGTAAACTTCCTTTAAGGGTAAGTTAGCCCACTGGCAAAAGTGCGGACTCTGTCATGCCATATCGTCTGACCTAGGATAAGTTATTTAGTCTCTCTGTCTCTCAATTTCCTCATGTGGAAAATGGGTATGGGAGAATGCCATCACCCTCACAAGGAGAAAAGGGATGGCAGTGGAAAGAGGACAGAATGGGGCTCGGGACACCTGAGTTTGAGTTCAGATTAAGTCAGGTTCCCATGGGACCCCCTCTTTGGATCTCAGCATCTTCATCTGTGGGAAGGGGTCAGATTAGACGATGCTCATTGGGATGTCTTCATTGGAAGTGGGAGCACATCTGGACATCCCACTCAAGGACTGAGAACTGGAGACAGGCCATGATCTATCTGTATTGTCCGTTGTCTTTCTGTCTGCAAGATTGTGTCCTTTCCACCGGCTCTTATCCGGCGGTCGATATAAAGTGGACATCTATGGGGTCCGAATGCCCAGCACCCATCCTCCCTTTTCTCAATGTTTCTTGAGTAAATGACTTTGCTCCCACTCTTGGCCTAGGAAGTTTGGGTGGGACTGTGACCCACACCTACTCCATTCAGCATGTAATATCCCAGTGGCCACAGTCACTGGTGCAGGGATGGACACAGGACCCGTGAGAATCAGGTCTTGGACTTCGCTCGGAACTGTTGGAAATGGGGACTCTGCCCTCTCTGGACTGGCCGCTCGAGACTGTGGATCAGACAGGGTCTGGGAGCAAGATCAGCCCAGACGAGGGCAGAGCTGAGAGATACAGGGTCAGCGAGGCTCCTGAGGGTGTCATCAGAGCTTCCAGAGTCACCTGTGCCTGGGCTGCACCAAAACGACTCAACGACATCCAGTGGGAATTTCGGTATCATTTGAATAGGGTCAGATGAGCTGTCACCAATAAATCCCCCTCCCAGTTCCAGACTTGCCACCTCCCCTCCTGCCACACAGCTCCTAGCGTGTGGGGGACCGGCACCGAGTCGCAGAGGGAATGTGGAACATAAAGAGGCTCCACGCAACTGATATCCTGGCCCCAAAATGGACAAAATGAGGTCAAGAAAGACTCCCCCAAATTGTTTTCATCCTATTGGTCTTTCCCTTCTTCTAAATCACCTTTTTTTTTTCAATTATTCTTTTCATTTTTTATCAATTTATTATTTTTATTGTTTTTATTTATTAATTTTTAAAGGAAAGGTGCAGGCAGGAATGAAGGTGAGTAGGCAAGCAGGCAGGAAGACAGAGGAGGAAGAAGCACTTTTTAAATTTCTTTTTAAATTTTAGTTGTCCGTAGCAGTTGCTCCCCTCTGAACCTGGGACTTGATCCCAGGACCTGGGGATATATGTGGGCTGTACATGGCCAGAGGCAGTGGACCTAACCACTGCTCCACCAGGGCATGTCTGGGTCACTTTTAGATTTAGCAAGGGACTTTCAGGCTCATGAAGTGATGTAATTAGTAGGAGGGAGGATCTGGAAGTGGTAACAATGCCTAGGGTCTTTCAAGTCCCGGAAACAGTCCTCTAATTCGATGTCCCCCACCGTGTCACTTCATCAGATTCGAACGCTAACTGGCAAGCTTCTCACAAGGAGGAAAGTAGTCCTTCCTCGGAGCTCTCTTGGTCCTGCTGCCCATTAGGAGCCTATGGAATGTAGAGCTAGTGAGTCTTCAACACACCTGACTCCGTTTTGACCCGGAGAACAGGCCCCAGGCTCAGCGCCTTGGAGAATAAATACATCTCCCTAGATGGAGTGGCACCGATTTGCTTTCATGGTATTTATTGTTATGATTACTTAAAACAAGAGAGACTAGTTTCCCTTTTGCTGTAACACAGTCATGCGTCACTGAAGACATTTTCGTCAACAATGGGACGCACGGTTGACAGTGGTCCCAGAGGTGAAGCAGGCAGGCTAGGTGTGTCGGTGGCTGCCCCGTCGGTCTGTGCGGTCACCCTCTCCGGTGTTCACACAATGACAAGACCGCCAGTGAGCCGTTCTCAGAACCCATCCTCGTCATGAAACCAGGCATAACTGTCATATCGAATTTATTTAAAATAAATATAAAGTCAAAAGAAAAACATGACATAGATATTAATACAGGGAGTGTATAGATATGGTAAAAATTGTGCGATGGCGCGCCATGGTGGCCTAGAGGATCAAGCCACCAGACTGTTTTTCATGTACATCTCAAGGACCCAGGTTCGAGACCCGGGGCCGAGGGGAGCGGGGCCAACCAAGATGAAAAGGAAAGGAAAGAAAGAAAGTTGTGAGGGTGAGAATGGTACCAGAATGACCAAAATGTAGGAAGCCCTATTTTAATCAAACCAGCACTAAGCACCACGGATTTTAAATTTCTGTCCCAGACCTCACACCTGACTGCTCCTCCTGGAATGCTCACAGTGACCTTGAGGGCCTGGGACACACTCACAGGTTCTTGAAGGCGTCCTCACGCAGGTCCCGGGGGAGCCTCTCAGGAATGTCAGGCTGGAGAAAGCTGCCCGAGGACCCTCGCAGCACCCTGCCCAGGATCTCCACACACTCCAGCGAGTTCAGCACCTGAAAACACCTCTCCAGCGTGACGAGAAACAGGCTGCGGTTCACACCCGGGCTCTGCAAGGCCTGTTTCCGCATCTCTCCCACGTCAATGACCATATCTTCCAGCTCCTACAGGAATGGAAACTGTCTGAGAGCAGCTTAGTGATTTGGAAGCCCTGGGAGAACCACACTTCGCAGCCTTCTCCACACTGAAGCAATTCGGAACCACTGTTCAATACCGTGCTGCTATGTCAAACCTTCTAGAACTTTCCATGACCTACAGAATAGAGTCAAGGCCTTCACCTGCTTCACTCACGCGAAGCAGTTACAGATAACACCAACACTGCCACGCCTCAGAATCTGGCTCGAGCTGCAATGCCCTCCTCATGTCCTTCTGCCCCCTAAATCTAGCTCATCCATGAAGTCCAACCTCCATTGTCATCATCTTAATGATACCATCTTCTCTGATGTCACCACTCTGATCAGATCGAATCTCCCTCCCAAAAGCGTCTTGAACTAAACTCTGTGATGCATTAAAGATGCTTATGTGCTGGTCTTCCCTCCAAGTCAGTGATCTCAACCTTGGCTGCACATCAGAATCACTGGAAAATCATCCCCAGCACCACTATAGTGAGTACAATTTACTGGATTCGAGTGGAGCATAGGCGTCTGATTGTAGTGTGCAGCTCGGGTGAAACCAGGAAAGTCCTTGAGACCCAAACTATGCTTCTCGTGCAATGTCTGGAACCTAGAAGACATTGAGCAAAAGCCTGTATGAATGAATGAATGAATGAACGAATCTCTTGACCCACAGAACCCAGTGATTCTAACAGAATATAGTCACAATCTGTCCTCCTGTCCTTCGCCCAACACATCCTCTGAAAATAGTAACCACCATTTATTGGGCTTTTACCAACTCCACACTAAGCCAGGAGCAACCATGTATCATCTTACGGAATTCTCACACAGTTCTACAAGTTACGCCCATAGGTCCCAGGATCAGACATTCCTAGGTTCAAATCCCAGATCCATCACTCATTATCTGTGTGTCCTTGAGAAAATCCACTAATCTCCATTTCCTCCTCTGTTAAATGGAGATAAAAATCAATGCCTACCTCTGAGATTTCTGTAAGTATTAGTGCAATGATGAATGCAAAGTATCTGGTATCTCGTGAATGATCAATAAATGTTACATGCTATTATTAACATCTCAGTATCACAGGTGATTAAAAACAGAATAAGCAACCTGCCCAAAGTTGCATGGAGCTGGGATCTGAAACAAGTGAGTCTGCGTCCAAGTCCACACTTTACCCATGACAAGTTTTCTAACATCAGTCATTTACTCTAAGCGTTTGAACAGTACAGGAGTGAAGAGCGCAAACGGGGGCTTCTCAAGCGTGGTCAGTGGGTAGAAATGGGGCACCTGTGAATAGTGGGGGAAATTCACCCTCATTTTCACTGCCCTCGAACTGACATCTCACATCACCTTCAGGGATGAACAGAGGCAACACGCCACCGAAGGGGCGACACAAGAGTGACTTGGTCACCCCTGTAAATCACAGACACTTTCCTAACACATGGTGATTGCTGAAAACATCTTGAAATCTGGCTTCCACTCAACACTTCCATGAAAGCACAGAAACTCTAGAACCTGCTGCTATGTGTTGGTACAGGAGAAGTTCGAGAAACACAAATTACTTTCCTCCCAAATGCGTTTAGTTGATCCATTTGGTCCATATTTTTCAAGAGAACTGGCTTCCTTGGCAATGCTTTATTTTATTTTGCAGATTTCAAGCACTATGCTAACAAAAGGACCAGATGTCAGAAGGGCTCCCAGCTGGAGTCAGGAGCCCAGGTTCCAACCTCAGATTTGCCACTTCCATGCTGTGCACCCTGAGCCTCTGGACCCAGCCAAGACCCAGTTTCCTCACCTGAACACCGAACTGGAGAGATTCTTGTCATCCATGTTCCAGAAATCCTGGAGCGGATTCAGTAGGTCCTCACATAGTAAACACTTGGAATCGTGTTGGCAAACTATGGCCCATAGGCCACAGCTAGCCCACTGCCTGTGTCTGTGAATAAAGCCCCATTGGAACACAGCCATGTCCACTCGTTAACCTGTCATCTGGGGAGGCTTTCCTACGATGACTGCAGGGCTGAGTGGTTGTGACGGATGTTACATGGCTGAGAAGCCTAACATAGCTTCTGCCTGGCCCTTTACAGAAAATCATTTGCTAACCATTCCTTTAGAATAAAACTTGAGGTGTGCCCTGGTGGCCTACCAGAAAAATCCATCTCCTCTACCAGCACAAACCACATCATCCCAAGGACCCGGGTTCGAGTCCTAGGGTCGGCAAGGGGGTGGGGCAGACAAACCAAGATGAACAAGTAAATAAAATAAATGATCTTTCCTCCCCTCTCTTCCTGCCTGCCTGCCAACCTTCCTACCTGTGCCTTTCTTTAAAAAAAAAAAAAAATACTGGACACATAGTCAACCCCTAATAAATATTAATTAATATCATTCTCACAGTCCACCATTATGCTTACACATCTTTATCCTGCATTTCCTATTATTTGCTTCCTCTTTTTCTTTGAACTGACTTTTAAAAAAATTGAATTCACTTCAGAAGGAAACATAACATCTCAACGCAGTTCACAAGTTTGACCTGCCCATTTTATCATCGTAGCAGACATTAAATGTGTGGTTACTAAAATGTTCAACTCCTTTTGGAAAACACAGCTCACGCTAAACTGACTCCAATAAAGAAAACCCTAAACCTCACCTTTCTGGCTCCCAAGCATTTCCTGATATCAGAGGCTTTGCTTTGGAAGGATTTTACATCACTAACCTCATGTTGTGGAAGCTACGTTGCTGCGTTTTGTCTTGCCTCTAGACTGTAAGTTACTAGAGGGCAGGGGCAGTCTTTCATCTCCAACCCGAGTCCACTGTTGCTTAGTCATCATTCATGGGTGTTTATTGGGTCAAACTATCAGACAATCTTCAGTACCGCCCTCATTATTTAGCCCCCATCAGACTAGGCATTATCTATCATCATATATCACTTGTAGTTTGGAGGAAAAGTAAGTATGAAAACCTAGATCTCAAAGCTTCCATGAGGTTTGGGAAGGGAGAGAAAACTAAAGGATCAAAACTTGAGTCAGGTCCAGTTAGATTCAGTCTGATAAATACCATCTGGCCCTAGGCTCCCCTCCTCCCCGATGTCAAGAACACCTCACCAAACGGTCTTTCTTGTCTTCTAAGAGGCATTTCATGGCGGTGCGGAATTGCTGGTCATCTGTTCCCCTCAGGTCTTCCAGCAGCTTCTGAGGCTGGTACAGATGCTGCTCCAAGTGGTTCTCCATGGCTGCCTGCAAGCACCGTTTGGGGAGAGGCAGTGGGGACAGAAGCATGTGATCAGCACCATGGCCAGCGGCCCGGCCCTGCCCGGCCTCCTGCGGACCAGCAGAGACCACCAGCCAGCAGCCCGCACACGCTAAGGTTGGCTGGCTCCACCATTTTTTACCAGTTGCCAACATTTAAAAGTCAGAGGATTCCTCTCAAAGATCCAGGTTTCCAACGTCTCTTTCCTGGTGATAATCAGCAAGCCTAGAGAAAGCTGGTTGCTCTGAGTATTCACTGCTGCAGCTAGCTGATTTCTCCATGACCTCCCTAGTCTCTGTGGATGATTAAGGACTCAAGTCCGGACTTGCTTGCCTCTGCCCAGAAAGTCTGCTACCACCAAATGGGCATAGCCCAGACCTTCTCCCCTTGCCCCATCTACCTGCACAGGACCAAACGTCAGACAGCATGGGAAAATTCCCAAAGCATCCCCTGCAGGGCAAGAAGCAGAGGCCAGTAGCAGGTCCTGAAAGAGCGTTCCTCTGCTCCCTGGGGAATTATCTTCTCAATAGCCTTTAAAGAGAGGTACCACAAGGTATGAGGCTACAAGATCCAGAACCAGACAACCCAGGTGCAAATCCCTGCTTTGTCACTCACTAGCTTGTGGCCTTAGACAAATTACTTAGCAAAGGTTGCCAGGGAAAACATAGGATGCCCACTTACACTGGAACTGGAGATGCCAATACTGACTGTAGTACCTGCAGATGTTGATCGACAGCAATATACACCTTGAGCCTACGGAATGCTGTCATGCAAGGTTACTTCCACGAAAACTTTTTCACTTAACTTAAAAAAGAAAAACCAAGAATGTCTGGTGTAAGTGTGTCCCAAAAATTGCATGGGACATACTGATAGTAAAAGTATGCTCACCTACAAGCCAAATGTAACCGGGCATCCTGTGATTTTGTTCGCTAAGTCAACAAGCCTGGACCTCAGTTTCTGAGGATGGTGGGACCATGCAGCGTGGCGATGAGGACTGAGTGGGTGGTTGATAGTACCTGGCACACACTGAGTCATCAGTGAGTGACTGCCTTACTCTCTATCCTAAATGACTCGAATAATCATTTACTCAATGTCTCTCCCCGGAGAATAAACCAAAATGTTTCTTGGCACCATGATGGAGAGACTGATCATTCTACCCAGAGATCTACCCTCCCATTGTTCCTTTCAGCACCAGAACCCCACCCATGGTCACTACGTGCATGGCCTCTCAGAAAGATCTCTCATCTTATGCCTCTCGGTAAGATGTGACCAGGGACTCTGAGCCAATGGAAGGTGAGCAGAAGGAAGCAAGCTGTGTGCAGGTCACATCCTGAAAAGAGAAGATGCTCACCTTTCCCTTCTCTCTCCACCCTCCCCACCCCTACTCATAGAGTGGATGGGCTGTCTTGACCTTGTGGACAATTCCCTAGCAGCTGACAAAGAAAACGATGGAAGGATCTTGGGTCCTCGGGTAGCCTTTCAGAATAGGATTGTCTCTCCTCTCTGGGTTCCCCTCTAGCTCTGGACTAACATGAGAAAGAAATTAATGAAACTGCTGCTATAATCGCTTCAGGCTTTTTGTTACAGCTACTCTGACTCCACTCTAAAACACCAGGTCTCCATCAGAGGTAGAAAAAGGAAAGCTGGACCAAAGAGCTTGTGTCACGCTTCAAGAAAAACTAGACAGAACTCGTTTCTTTGTGGACGTGAAGACCAGCAACTTCCTTACCCACTTTTCAAACTGAGTTTGCAGTCCCTGAGCACTGAGAGGGGAACATACAACGGGTCTCAGGTACGCACCTGCAGGCTGGGCATGGTGAAGGCGACGTTCCGTGAATTCAGATAGGCCAGGACACTGTGGGACAGGTCTGCCGTCCACACGTGGGAGCTTCACTCAAAGACAGATGGGAGAAGGTCACCATGACAGGTTCCCCAACAAGCAGCTCTATGCTAGCTGAGGGCCCAGGGGACCGGAGTTCAGAAAGGGTGGTGGGGATGAACTGAGGATACTAAGGACACCGGGCTTGGAGGCAGGCGTGTTGACCTAACACAGCTGTGGGGGACCCCACTGGATCCCGTTCTCACAAAGACAGTCACTGGTTTCTGAGCTGTGTGCAACATCCTGGCCCCATTGTAACCCCCTCCACACAAAGTGACTCCGAAAGATGTCCTTAGTATGTTCAGTTTAGAACTATGCTCAGTTGCTGCGGATACCACGAGAGGCTGGAATGGCACAGTCGAGAGTGGGGCTCGAAACCTGGATTTGAATCCTGCTTCTAATACTTAGTTATGTAGACTTAGGCAGCTCAACTGAAATTTTCTGTGCCTCGGTTTCCCTTTTGATGTACTAAGGCTAGCAATTGTGAGAATTCCATTGTTTGCCACATGGAAAGTGCTTTCAAAAGCAGTACCCAGCACAGTGAAAAGGCAGTTTCATTCAGAACAGCCAAAAATCAGAAACAACTCAGATGCCCAACAACAAGTGTGACAAGTGGTGTAAATAGAGTAGATTCGTTCTATGACACATCACTCATCAACGAGAGGACTTTTGCTTCCAGCTCTGAGAGAGTCATTGGCAGTGGAGATAACCTTCTGACAAAACAACTAGAAGGCCTTTCTAATCCCATTTTTGTTATAAATAAACCTATTAATGAGTAAATAAATAGATAAGATTTTAGCCTGAAAAAAAAAAAAATCCCAAAGAATCAACTGGAATGATCAGGGGAAAGGAATGTTTTTAAGGCTCTTTAACTTTAGCATCATTATCATGAAGCCTCATTTCTTCTCCTTCATCATACTCCTTATTTTGGGATTATCTTTGCATACCTGTCTTTCTGCAATGCTGTCTAGCACCCAGTCCCAAACCCCAATATCTAACACTGGCCTGTATGAAGCAAAAAGAAAGACAGTTAAGGGCAATGAACCTGGGAGCCAGGTTCATCCCAGGTCCAGCTCATCCCAGCTGTATGACCCTGACTTGCCCTCCCTGTGCCTCAGTTTCATTATTCTGTCCAATGGGATCATAACAGGGCCAGCCTCATGGATGCTTGTGAAGAATATACCCACTACATCATGAACACTCAGTAAATGTGAGTTTCTGTGTTAGGACACAGAGGGATAACAAATTTGTGGAATAACAGTGTCTACCACTTCTGTATTGGTTGACATCTTTTAAAATGAGTACCCAGGACTTTTTGCAATTGAGAGCCTTCCATGAAGAATTGTATTAAAAATCTATCCCATCCCTTCTCCTCCCCGCTAGGGTGGGTTACCTTTGAAAGTGTATGAGATCCAGTAATGCTACAATGGGAATAAAATGAAAAGACAACTTAAAAAGGAATCATCCCAGAGAGATCACAGACACATTCTGTTTGAAATTCTTAGAAGCAGAGAGTGGGCACAGAATGAGTACATTACCATTCAGATAGCGTCCATCTATTATTTCTTCCTAAAAGGCAGAGAGATAATATCACGTGTAACATCCCCAAGTTGGCAATGCCAACAGAGGCAATTTTGATGAAAAGAAAAGGGGATACTCACCGCCATTTTTTGCAGCAATGGGTGCAAATCTGTAAGAAAGTCATTAAATATACCACTAGAATTGAATTGTGTGACCTTCAAAAATATAAATATAGGTTAGGAAAAGAGACCTCCCTGGCAAAAAGTCAATTGTGAAGGAAAATTTTAGTGAATCTTAGTTAGACCTGTCCTCATATGTGCCTGGTATGAGAAACCCATGGTGTGAAAAGTCCTCTTAGAATAATCCTGAAAATCCAATATGCATACAAGCACATGCATGCACACACACACACATGCACACATTCCCAAATGCTGCATAGCAACATGGACCTAAATTAACTTGCCCCCAATACCTCCCCTAAGATGTGTGCAAGCCAGGGCACAGGACTTACCTTGCCTGGAGTTTGGAACTCTCTGACTTGCCTCTCCATGACTCAGAAAAAGGAACAGGAAAAGGAAGTATATCCGAAACTCCTGAGACATTCTCCTGAAGTTAATTTGAGCATAGAAGTGATTCAGATTTGTGACATTAAAACACATTCACGAACATTCAGAAGACAAAAAGGAAAGACAACTAGACCCAGAATCTCTTGGTTTTGTTTTTAAAAGAAAAGTACTGGCAGGAATGAAGGCGAGCAGAGGCAGGCAGGCAGGAAGAGAGAGGAGGAAGCAGCATTTATTTATTTTATTTAGCTGTCCATCTTGAATGTTCCCTCGGCTCCGGTCTTGAACCTGGGTCCTTGGAGGTATGTGGACAGTGTCTGGGGGTCTTATCCACTAGATCTCCAGAGGTTTCTTTATTTTTTAATAATTTTAAAATTCCACCTATTTTGCACCATCTAAGCTTTTATCCTAGGCTAAGACACGAGCACCCTTCTCCTTAGTGACTGCAGTGTCTGCTTATATTCTTACCCTACCCTCTCCTAATGCTTGAATGCATGCAAATGTTATTTCTAACAAGGGATTTATATCCAGAATGTAAAAAGAATTCTGACAGTTCAATAAGAAGATAAATAAGTCAATGGGCGAAATTAAAAATGCAAATTTCTAATAAGCACATAAGAGATGTCAAATCTTTAGTTATCGGGAACACGCAAATTAAATCCACAATGAGATACCCACTGAAAGGCTAAGAATGAAATACACAGGCAATGCCAAGTCTTGACAATAATGTAGAAGAATTCACACATTGTTGATACAGCTACTTTGGAAAGTATAATATGGCATTCTGTCATAAGCTAAATATAGAATAGTGCATGATCTATGAATTCTATTGCTAAGTAATTACCAAGAGAAATTAAAAGACACATCTATGCAAAAATCTGTACAGTTTCATTTTTAAAATCCAAAAATTGTGGAAGAAAAACAAAAATAGGGGCAGCTCAAATGTCCAACAATATGTAAAACATGTTAAATAGATATGATATATTTGTAAAAAGGAATGAGTTGGAATATTGTTTCCAGCTATGAGGGAGCAACTGGCAGTCAATAAACCCTCCTGCTTTAAATAATTAGAAAACAAATCAAAACATGAGCAGAAAAGGTTTTCAGACACTGGACAA
The DNA here is from genome assembly GCA_004363575.1 of Solenodon paradoxus. NCBI lineage: Eukaryota > Metazoa > Chordata > Mammalia > Eulipotyphla > Solenodontidae > Solenodon > Solenodon paradoxus. The sequence continues at coordinate 48,923 of RJWH01001807.1, forward strand.
GTTAACAGAAGGCTGAGATCCCTGAGAGAAGAGAAGGAGACCCGCTGAGCTCTGCAAATGTTCCAACTCACTAGACACAGCACAAGGAGGGAGGCTCCGTACTGAGCCCAAAAATCTCACTGAGTTTAGGTAACAGAGTATGAGTTTAGGAAAATCAAGGCAGAACCATGCAAGATAGAACCATTGGTGAAAGCTGCATGAAGAGTCCATGAGGCATTGTCTTTTTTTTTTTCCTTTTTGCAATTTGCTGTGAATCTATAATTTTTTTTTAAATAGTGGAGCTTTTCAAAAGCTCCCATCAAAAAAAAAAAGCCACATTATGAGCATAGGTAATGGAATAAACTTATTTATACGACATGAGTAAACCTCAAAAACATTATGCCAAGCAAAGAGGCCACTCATGAGGAGCACGGATTGTGTGGTTCCATTTATGTAAAACCCTAGGACAAGCAAAGTCATGAGACAGCATTTTCTAAATGGCCATTTTGTTGTAGTTTTCAAATATACCCAGTTTTTTGGTGGAAGAATGGACTGCTTTTTGTTTGAAGTCAACGGGTTCATTAGTATTATATCTACTATTGTTTGTGTTTGAAACTTTCCACCTAAATGATTTCTAAAAAGTAAAAGTCACTAGGATTATGTGTATTTAATAAAAGAGGGTGGATTGTCGCTCCCTGGTGGAGCAACAGATGGGTCCGCTGCCTTCTGCTGAGTGCAGTCCAAGGACCAGGTGGGGGTGCCGGGGGAGTGGAGGGGAAATCAAGATGAAGGACTAAATAAAATGAAATTAAAATATTTGTTTGCCTGCTCACCTTCATTCCTGCCTGCACCATTCCTTAAAAAAAAAAAAGAGGATGCAGAGACAAGAGGAACTTAGAAAAGGGGGCTGAGAGGAGAGAATGAAGGGCTATGAGCAAAGCAGGTGAGGATGACATGTGTCCTTGAGGTGACACACAGAGAGGGGAAGAGGACCAACGAAATGAAAACTGAGAATCGCACTTTGCCTGGTCTAATGGCTTCAGACCGCGCCGGCAATCACAGATACCGTCAGCTCAACAGGAACTTGATGGAACCCGTAATGCACTGAGTGGGTTCTGGAAACTATTTATAGGTGCTTCAGCCTTCTTCAACACAGATTTCCCTGGTATTGTCTAGCTTGTTATGCAAATGGAGTCTTTATCCCCCACCGCACCCCCAAGGGGAGATGCACCTAGAAACAGTGATGTTCATTTTACTGCCCAGGGCAAAAATAAACTGAAACTTTGAAACCTCCAGACTCCAAAAGCTGAGCATTCTATCAGGTTTTGCAGGAACGGTATCCTTCAGCCCTTTGTAGATGCCTTCTGCCCTCCAAGCCCACCCCACCCAGAGCTAGCCTGTTCCACTCTAATAATAGCTCTTATTGGGTTTGGATTTTTTGGCTTTGGGGAAACTTTGGCCCTTTTTTCTCCCTCCCCTTTGCTGAGCAGCGCTGGGGTACTGGCCTCATTCACAATTCTCCAGTTTCCCAGACAATAGTGTTTCTTGTGCTCCTTTCTACCATCTCTCTACTAACTCTGCAGAGAGGTTTACAATTACTGAAACAGATGCCAGGCTTTCTGCTGAGCTTAATGTCTTCAGTCCAACGAAACCCCAGCCCATCACCGGTGTGGGATTTGGTTTTAATTAAAAGCCCTTTGGGTCACTCTCTTTCAGGAGGGTGGCCAAAAGAATTGAAAGGACTTGAGCAGGTAATGGTGATTTGGGGGTGGATAGCTTTGTCCATGGGCCCTGCCCTTCCCCACCTCAAAGGCTCCCCCTTGCAGACCGGCGGAAGCCAGGCAGGCCAGGACAGCTTGGGGGGAGCCTAAATGAAAAGAGGGACAGTAGCCACAATCCTGAACCGAGCATGGTTTCCCGAGAAATGATTGTTTGGATGAGCAAGGAGACCAACTTCAGGTTTCCTGGGACTAAGGGTCGCCCAGGGCATTTCACATTCCCTCTTAAACCAGGAAAGTGGCAGGAAATGAAGACAAATTGGTCACCAAATGGACGAGAGACATTTCACCTTCAGTGAAACTTGCAAAGGTGCTGGGAGGTGAGGGCTGAGGATCCCATCTCAGACAGAAACCAACCACGTACAGTGGCATGGAGCTTTCTGGTATCATAGACACATCTATATGAGCCTGCACATGCTAACTTGGAGAATGCACACACACACACACACACACACACACACACAGCCACCCCAGGATACCATTTTCATTGCTATTACTGTCAAAAGGGCTCATTTGTCTGGCGTAGAGGATATTGGGCGGATACAACAGGATTTGGACTGTATTTCAAATCTTGGTGTTGCAATGGCTGGGCTCACACGGATTGCAGAAGTCACGGGAATGGGTGCTTTCTAGACCAGGGGTGTGGAGGAGCTCTGAGCTCTTGTCCCCTAACGGTGAGACCCTAGAGAGCCTCTCTTTTAATCTCAGGAGAGCAAAATGGAAGGCTTGGGGTTTAGCGAGGCGAGGGAGGCAGAAATGTCTCCTGAGCAACGTCCTGTGCTGGCATCCTGACAGGCTCTCTTCCACTTATGCTCCATCAGCCCTGAAGGCTCATTTTACTTAGTCTTGCAGATGAGTTCAGTGGACACGCAGAGGTCACACAGCAAGCAAATGGCAAAGGGGCTCCGAAGCCTGACCCCCTAAGTAATGATAATCCTAGCAACCACTGAAGGAGACAAGTTGTCTCACTTAGCTCTTGTAGAACCTTTGAGGCGAATACTACCATTTCCCCACTTCACAAATGAGAGAACAATTTCTAAGAGGTCAAATGATATGCCTGAGGTCACACGACTTGTAAGTGGCAAGATCAGTTCACCCACCCAGATCTAAATGATGCCAACTCTGCTGTCCCACCTCTGCTCAGAAGCCCTGAACTTGTAAGTCCAGGAAGCCGGTCCCCTCGCAGAGGTAGAAGTCCCTGCTTTCATTTGGACCACCCATGACCAGCTGTGCACTCTGCCAATCCCTTAACCCGTCAGGGCTGCATCTCCCGTTCCGTACAGAGGAGATGGCGATGACACGGCTCTCGCACGGAAGGAGGCGCTGCTTAACGCTGCCAAGGTCCATAAATGCACCCAGTGCAGTCAATGCTGGTTGCTGTGTTTGCAATCTCCCGTTTCTTGCTTCTTGCTTAGCTATGGAACATACGTAAAGAACATTCCTTATATGTAAACCACGTAAAGAACTGAACCCAGCACTGGCACAGAGAAACAATGAAGAGTAGCTGCTGCTATTATTATTATTATATTATTATATTAGTAGTAGTAGTAGTAGTAGTATTGATGCTACTTCTTTCGCTGCTGAGACTATTATCAGGGTGCCATCACTACTCTTCTTACTCCTATATTAAGTGTAAGTTTCCTATTCCTATTGTCTCCTACAAGTTTCATCACACCCACCACGCAGGGACACCCCCGCCCCCGGAGCTCGTAAAGCGCTAGGACCACCCTTCGCCCACTCTCCTTTCTCTGTCACCCCTCGCCCCACGCGCCTCTTACGCCCCTTCCCTGGGGAGACGCGCAGCGCGCCCCCAGCCCGCGTCCCCCGGCGGGGCCCTCACCTGCCGCGCCGGGCTCTGCTGCTCCGAGTCCCGCGGGCGCGGAGCGGCGCGGGGCGGGGCGCGGACAGCTGCCGGCGCGCCCCCCGCTCGGGACCTGCCCCCGCGCAGACGGACACGCGCTCCCCCTCCGCCGTGTCCCGGCGCCGCGAGCGAGGATGAGCGCGCAGATTGCGGAGCCGCACGTTAGCAACGTGGGGACTTAATCCTGGGGCGGCTTCCAGCAACTGTGACAAAATGGGAAGACTTTCAGGGCGGTGTGGTTGCTGGCTAGGCAATGCGTGGACTTCCCAGGCGTCATGGTGATACTGTGGCCCCTTTTACGAGTCCTTCGCTTTTACAGAGCGATAGCGAGGAAACTGAAATAGGCTGCGTTTGCGTGGAAGTAAGTAGCGCCAGGGAGTGGCGGGGGTCTGCGTGACAGGAGATGGGCCGTGTGTTGGTAATTGCTGAAGTCGTGTGAGGGGACATCACTTCTCTTTCTTTTTCTTTCATGTGCCTGGAATTTTCTGTAATAAAAAAATCAAGAATAATTATGGCGCGCCCTGATGACCTAGCAGGTAAGTCCACCGCGGTGCAGTCCATCCACATCCCAAGAACCAGCGTTCAGACCCAGGATTGGGGAACAACCAAGATGAACAGCTAAATGAGATAAACGCTTCTTCTCCTCTTTCTTCTTGCCTGACTACTCGCCTTCATTCCTGCCCGCAACTTCCCTTTAAAAAAACAAACAAAAACAACAACAAAAAAACTAGAAAGATATTCAGACCCCTCTCTTGGCCAATTATCTAAAGGAGGGGGAAGAAACTCAAACTCCTCAGAAGTGAAAAAAAAAAAAGTTTCTGTCCTAAAATATTTATTACAGCAGCATTTATATTTAATATATTATATATGTATATAATAGAAAAAATTAAAGGGGGAGAGAGGATGGTGGGGAAAATGCAACTCTAGTTTGCACCGATGGTTACATGTATCATTATATATCAACTCCATGGGTTTATGCAGTCATCAAACTGGGCAGTAACAAAGATCATTTAATAGTATCACAAAGAAGTGACTTCATTTCCCAAAAAGCCAAATATTAAGCCAGACATTTCATTATTAAAAATGAAAAGAAATACACTGAAGACTTAGTTTACCTGGTGAGATTATATCTATCTGTTTTCCATCTTTTCTAATGAACATATTATTGTGATCGCTGGAGTTTTCTTTGCAAGCCTTCTTGTAATGAAACACATCTTAATATCTGAACAGTTTTAAGTAATAACTGAAATGGCTAATGCTGACATTATTTTGTCAGTGATGACATCATTCTCTCCCTCAGTGGCCAACTGTCCTGTCTCTTGCTCATCTGGTCATTACTTATATCACCCCTGTGCTCAGCATCTTCCAAAACATCTATTTAGCCCAAGGCTCATGGCTTAATTCTTGAAATAAGCACCTTTTCCCAAGCCCTACATGGCGGGCAAGGTCTCCCATCCTTTGTCAATCTTTGATTTAGGAATAAAGCATCTGCGTTTCACATACTTCATTTTGAAAGGATAAAACTATCTTTTCACTTTTACGTTCTTCAGTGTTAAAATTTTATAAATGTGAATGTGTGGTACATATCTGCACAGAAAAAAATCTGGAAAGGCAAATACCAACATGTGAAGAGCGGTCTCTGAGTAAAGTTTATTTGCATATTCTTCCATTTGCCTGTTTGTATTTTCTATTTTTTTTCTGTAGCAAATATGTTCCTTGCAAATTAAAAACCAGGAGGGCTTTATGATCAGACACAGGCCCCTTATAAATAGCAAATCAAGGTGGTAATATCAAGGATAAGAAAGCCTATTTTGTTCTGCTAAAAAGAACTGCCAATGTGTTTATTATTCTCAACCACCTCACTTACCATTGGAAAAATGCTGAGGGTTCAAATGTATAAAAAACCAACAGTCTGCATTCCTCCTGAACAGGATATAAGAAAACAGCATTTGGGCATTCTGTCTGCTCTAAATTATTTTCCAGAACTTAAGAAGTGCAGATGTGTAAGGTATTTCAATTTTACATACTCATAGATTTGGGGGGAGAAATCTTACTTCTCATTTTCCATGTATTGAAAGTAATTTTTAAACGGTCAGGTAACAGAAATATAGTATTTCATTCACATGAGTACAGCATACTGATTTTAAAATCCAGAGGGAAATCTTAAGTTCTGGTTATGTAATAATATTCTCCAAAAGTATAAAATTTCATAGCTAAAAAGAAGCACTTTGGCATTGGCGAACCCATTCCAATTCAGTAATCTCAATAAAGATAGCAAGTTACAATGCAGAACTAGCCAATGAAATCTAAGTTCTACAAGTTGTATTATAAAAACACATCGTTAGGAAAATGCAAATCAAAATCACCTCACCTACCGTAGGATGGCCATTATCAAGAAAAACAGAAAATGACAGGTGTTAGCAAGGAGGTAGAGGAAAAGGAAGCCTTGTGCACTGTTGTTGGGATTATAAATTGGCGGTACCCCTGTGAAAGTATTGTTAATCCCGAAAAGAAAAATGGAACATGGAATTATCATCTGATTCAGTCATTCCACGTTTGGGGAGGTACCCAAGAGAAGTGAAAACAGTGATTCAGGCAGAGACAAGCCACGTTTGCAGGGGCATTAGACAGCATAATAAAGAGTAGGAAGTAACCCCCGTGCCCACTGTCAGATGACAAATGGAGCAGAAATGATGGCACATGCATACAATGAAATAGTGTTCTGCCTTAAAAAGGAAAGAATTTCCAGCATACGCCTCAACCCGTGACTCTTAAGAACCTCATGCTCAGTGAAATACCAGTCACAAAAAGCCAAATACGCAGGCTTCCACTTACCCAAGGTACCCAGGACAGTCGAGTGCAGAGACAGAAGGGTGGAAGCTGTCAGGGGCTAGGCTGGGGGCAGAAAAGAGTAGCTCGTGTCTCATGAGGACAGTTCCCATCCACACAATGTACAGATGTCTAAAGCTGGATGGTGGTGACGGCGGCACAATATAATATACTAAATACCACGATGGTAAATTTTGTTGTGTCTTTTACTCCAATAAAACACAGGAAGAAGATAAACCAATAACGGTACGGTCAGTGAACAGTATACTCAAAAAGTAAAGTGGGATGTGGTGCTCTGAGTTGGATCCTAGAACAGAAAACGTCATTGGTGGGAAAACTGGCAAAATCCCAAAAGTCTACAGTTTCCTTAATGTTGACATACACACACTGATGTCTTTGTTTTGAGAAACTTAACCACAGTAGCGTTAAGATGGCACACGCTGGTGGCTTAGTGGTCAAGTCCGTGGCTCCATAGGCACAGTTCACATAAAAGCCCAAGGATCCAGGTTTGAGGCCCAAGACCAGTATGAGCAACCACTGTGAATAACTAAACGATGGCTGGCTGGGCGCCTCCTCCACCTCACTCTGCCTGCCTTCATTCCTCCTGCCCACTTCCTTCCTCCACTTCTTTATTTAAGAAAAAAGTTAACATTAGAGGGAACTGGTTAAAAGCTATATAGGAACTCTCAGCACTATCTTTGCAAAATTTTTATAAATTTAGAATTATTCCAAAATAAAAGTTTACTTTAAATTTTTAAAGAGCAAGTGACAGCTATAAAGTTAGGATCAATTCCTACATAAGAGGCAAAGTCCAAATTAAGTTAGAAGAACTGATAAAGCAAGCAGAAATATGAATGCTTATACAGATTTTGTGTGTGTGTGTGTGTGTGTGTGTGTGTGTGTGTGTGTGTGTGTGTGTGTGCTGATCACAGTTGCCTTGCTCATTCCCCACTAACTGCAAAAAGGCAGACTGCTGGAACTTCACATTCCAGCAAAATTCCCTTCACTCCAGGCACATTTTTCACTTAGATCAAGAAAACAAATGTTTCTTCCTGTAGACATAGTATGAATACAGGACTTCCTTCTGCCATCTGTGACTTTGCTGTCTTTGATATGTTGGTTGCAAGCCTATGAGCATCCTGGTTGTGCCAAGTAGGGGCCCATCCTGTGCCGAGGACCCCTCAGCAGCTCGACTAAGCTCAGACAGCCCTGACTCGGTGTGCCCTCGTCCAGCTCTAACATGGGTGCACTAGATACAGTTTGGGGGGGGGTACTCAGCTTAACGCACTGCAGTTGAGAGAAAAGGATCACAAAGCACTTCTTAGTGGCCAAGTGGTAGGAAGCAATTGATGAAAACATCTTGCTTCTTGATGGGTATGTATTCAAAAACCGTCTTCAGAACTCAGAGAAAACAAAGCTTCACTCAGAAAGACAACTTGAAACAACCAACTTTTACTTGATTTCCCAGCCCAGCTTCTTTTCTGCTGAAGGTCAACTGCTGACATACAGAACGGACAAACAGACACTGTTGCTTTTAACTACTCCGCACCGGGGAGACAGGAATAAGGATATTGTGTCTTCTTCCCCCCTCTTCTCTGGAATCAGAGGCCTAGACAGTCGGAGGTTTGCAGCTGCAGGTGCGGGAGCGCTGAGTCCCAGGTGCAGCCAGCATTTCCTTTCTGCAAGACCTTTCAGGTCAACTGACTAGCTTGCTTGGCCCACAGAGACAGCGCTTCTTTATTTCTCTAGAACAGCCTTAACTTGACATGAAGCACTTACACGAGGAACGGTGCAGACAAGAAGGCAGCTTTATTGTACTTCAGGGGAAAACAGGATTCCATTCAGGAAGAAAAAAAAAAGCCATTGACACTCAGTAAGCAACACTGCCATCTAGTGGCATGATGACATACCACCCAAACTCACAGCCAGAGAGGAAAAGTCAGCGAATGGACGCTTTTCCTTCTCACCATAGAACAAACAGCACCTTGAATAATGCTGGTCTTCAGAGAACCGCAGATTTTGAGAAGCTAGTTTTATTTTGATGCCCAAATAGATGTGCTTTCTCAGCTTGGGGGGAAGGGAGGGTAAAGAATGAATCGTGTTGTTTTAAGACAATCAAATGAACTCTCGATTTCAAAGTTACGCAACACTTCGGGCGACCGGCCTCTTTGAACATCCATGGTTCTCGTACGCTTGTTCGACAGGCTAACACAGCAAGCCGACGATGACACACACTTTCTAAAGAAGCAAAACTCAACTGTACAAGAACTACATTAACTCATTTCCGCCTTTCTGTTTTTACAATCTAGGGTGCTAAGTATTTGCACTTCACTTATTTGAATTCCTAGAAAAAAGCATTAGAATGTACCAATAACAGCTCTGCATAAATCACATAACCCAACTCTTATTATGACTACACAATAACAGCGGAAGATATTGGTATGAGGACGTGGGAATGCTGTTCTTCATGAATAATAAAGAAATTCTTCTCAAGGCTTTAATTCTCCTTTAGACCCAGGTGTTGCAGTAAATGTGCTGATGGGATGACTTCTATGAGCATGTAAATGAGAAGATTTAATGAAACACCTGGCTGAAAAAAGAAATAAAGTTGTGAGAATAACATATTGTTAATAACCACCTTCTCAGGTCGGCATCTGTTAGTACCGAGATGCTAGATTCTGGGTTAAGCGTTCTGCTCTTCCGAACATCCATAATGGTTATTGATCTTGCGAATGAGCTCCTCTATTGCAACATTTCTGGGTAGATGGCTGGAGGCACTCATGGATTCTGGAATGCATGAGCCGAACATGGTCTTCGTCAAACCACATATTCTTGGCAAATACTAAACTCAGTTAAGGATTTCAGGGAGAACCAAGTTCTGGGAAGGAGGTATACAAGTGTAGAGTAAGGAGTTGAATTAAAACACTCTTAGGCTGCACTGTCAGTAGACGCAACTGAATGTTTCAATTCTGAGAACCTGAGATTGCCCAGAAACACAAAATTCTGAGTGTAGGACTTAAGCAAGCCATCACCAAGTCAGAATCCAGTTTTTGCATTTCCCAAAGTCACGTCAGTTGGGGAGGGGGGTCCCTGAAGCGTTTTTTCTGAATGAGGGTTTTTGGGTTTAGTCTAGACGGCCTCGGCGTTCAGTGGTAACTGGCAAGAGTCCCCTTTGCCCCGATCCAGCCTGCAGCCTTCCTTTCGCAGATACTCACGTCGATGCATTGTTTACATAATGCTGCACTCTGGGCACCCCTGAAGCTACAGCAATGAAAGATGCAAGGGGAGCCTTACATTAACTCAAACATGATGCCAGAGTCATCTCCAAAAAAGTTTATTAGCATGATTAAAAACATTTTCTTGAGTAATGACAGAATTTCTAAACATGAAAGCGTATCAGTGGCTATATTTTATAATCGATATTTGCAACTGAATGGACAGCTTTATTGCCAGCCTTACTTTTATTAAAAACAATCCATATTTATTGGTTCCATGTGAAGTCAAGACTATTGCTTTGACTGGGAATGAGTCCCTACTGCAGTTCCGTATAAAAAATATCTTCCATAATTGGAATGTGACCTGCATTACTGAGTAAAGAGTTGATAAAAATCCTCAAAGAGTTGGGTTTTTGTTTTTTAAAAACATTCCTTTTACACACTACAAAGAAATAATTAGTATTTTGGCTTTTTAAATTCCTACATTGTATTTAGAATGGCGGTCCCCAACGGCCCTCCCTTCGCAGTCTCGCAGATCCTCCGGGGTGGCGCTCTCGGGTGGACTCTGAAGACCGCGGCCTCCACATGTTTATACTGGTTTGAGAACAAAGACAGCATCATCCAGAACATAGTAGTCATTGTACATGTCACCTTCACACAGGTACGGCAGTCTAGTGAAAGCTTCGATAACAAAACCAGCTTTTCTGAACACTTCAGGCAGACTATTCACTTGTTCTTCCCAATTCTGTCCCTTGATTTCCAGAATTTCTGATGGTTTCTCCCACTTGCCACCTACTAAAACAAATAAGAACATTAAGTTAAATTCTTGAACAAACAAGTTATTTAAAGAGGGAAGTAGGGGCAAAACAACATTTACAAAGGACATGACTTGTGCCAAGTCTGGGTGCTTGCATGAGCCACCCTGTAGGTCCCCTGAGGTAAGAGGACGATGAGATAAAGGACACACTTGGAAGGGTGGAAGAACTTGCCCAAACCTGCAAGGTTAATGAGCATGAAAGCAGAAATGTAAGCCTGGGTTTGTCCAGATCCAAAACCCCAACGTCTCCACCTCGCCAACAAAGACCGAGCAGCACTGGGAAACGCGCTAGGAACACGGCTTGCTGAACCCGGGGATACTGAGGCAGAAAGTCTCAAAGAGGGTTTTGAAGTAAATGCAAAAAACTACTGCCAATGTAGTGAACTTCAGACAATGTATTGACTAGAGAGGTTTATCCGGCTGAAAATAAAAATAGGCTACTAAAGGATTTTAATTTATGAAACCAGATCATCAATGTGTCCTTTAAGGGAAGTTTCTATGCCTTAATTTTTCAGAACAATTTTATAAAAGTGAAGCTCCAGGACCAGAGAGAAGTAGAGATGAGAATGGAATTGTCAGCCTGGCATTTCGGGAATAGTAACTGAAGTCTACGTCAGTCATTTCCAAACCTGTAAGGATGAGATGCCTGGGGGTCTGGGGGCAGCGGGACAGGGTGGGGCTTAACCCCGCAAGTTCTCACTCCAAGCACTGAGCTGACCAGGCCACACACACACACACACACACACACTCACTCACACATACACTCTCACATACTCAACTTACACACTCACAGTCTATGTGAATTTTGGACAGTATATTAAAATAGTGCATATATAAGAAAGAATGATCTATATTGAATTGTGCTATCGGTGTTTTGGTGATGTAAAAAATGCACATATATTAAAAGTGTTGACTCAATTTAGATTGAGAATAGCTTTCTGCAAACAAGAAGGCCCATCGTCAAGAGGCGCCGAGACCACAAATACCTCAGTGCAAAGACCGGCCCGTTCTAGGCACCTCCCACAGAGCCTGGGGGGGAAGCAAAGGTGGGGACACTGCGTTCCCCACTTCCTGGCAGCTGAGGCTCGGGCCAAGACCTGGGCTCACACACACTCCCGCAGCAGTGACCTGAGAAGCACGATATGGCCAGGAGCCAAGCGGCTGGGACAGCACTGAGTGGTACTAACGGCAAGAGTCCACCCAGGGCGGGGCGACAGCACTGTGCTCTTCAGATGCATTCTAGAGCAAGATTCGGGGCGTCTGTCTTGACTATGGATAATGACTGTCCGACGCTCCCAGGGACTCCTGACTAACCCAAATCCTTCCAGTAAGCTCCCACTTGCTCAAGTCAGGCGTTTCTGAGTCCATTTCTGCTGCTTACAAAGACGAGCCCGAGAGCAGAAGCTGCCAGTGTGGTAGGGGGGCGACCCGCTCGTTTCACAGCACATGGAAAAGCTGGGGCACGAATGGGAATCGGCACACATACCAGTCTTTCACTGTGCTGTAATGCATTGTTCTCCAGTTTTCTCTGTCTCTACAAGCAGATACTTCCCTCTGCCTCTCCCTGATTTCCAGTAGTTACTGACCCAGCATGAGGCACAGTGGGCGCCCCTGACCCCACGACTGGGCGCCCTGGGAATCTGAAGTGTGAAGTAACTGTCGAACGATAACCCTGCCTGGGAGTATGCCCCACATGCAAATCAAAATCTCAACTCAAAACTATGAGGATCTGTAAAATCCACGAAAAATGCACCATCAGAACCTTTAGAAATAGGCTCTAGGCTAAAATCTCAACTTAAAAATTGTAAAACTGGGTTAAACAATCTTTACACAATGTCAGGAAGTTCCCGATTACAGTTCCTTAGTCAGAGTTCCTCTCTTCAGTTCTTCCTTTCTAAAAAGAGAAAGAAAAAAAAAAAAAAAAGAGCCAGTTCTCTTCAAAAACACTCCCCCCAACAGCGTGTGAGCACACATGAGCACACGCACACGCGCACACACACACACAAACGCAATGGGGACACTGGATGGAGACAAGATCGTTCTCAGTCTGGAAATCAGTCTGCTTCTATTTTATGTCGGTAAGCCTCTTTATTTTTCTCTCCTCCATTTTTCAATGAATGCATTTACATTTTAAGCCCCTACTTGTTAAATTTAAATTCTAAAAATTAATTTTTAAATGTGAAACATTATGAAAAGTGATAAGCTTCCTTTTTCTCTAGAGAAAATAGAGAAACAGCTGAGAAAAAGTTTCATATTAACTTTGCAAACTCCCTTTGCCATTCGGCTGCTTCAGAGAAGGGCACCTCACCAAAGTGCTGAGCACATTCTTAAAGTCACACACGACGGTAATCAACACTCCGTTCCCTGCACACAGCAGGTCCTAAGCAAACACTGGCTGAATATTTTTGAAGAACGATGTTTCTGAAAATCTGGATGTGTTCATTAGAAAGTACTTATAAATAAAACAGTAATTCCTGCCAAGGCTCCTTCCACAGGCTAACCAGGCTATGCCTATTGGAAATTGCCCACACTTGTTTTTTCCTCTACTAAAGGAAAAATGTTTCCTATGTCATAAGCCTAATAATCACATCCATTCTAATAAATTCAGTCATTTAAAATTTGCTCACAAAGTTTGGGTCAGAGGGCAATGAAGGAGGCAACGGCTCTTAAAATTAAATTAATTTCCTCATCTGTACAGAAATAGGTCAAAATGGTAACCAATTTTGGGGGTGAAAGGACCAGGGGTAATTTCTTGCTTCTTTCAACAGTAATTGCTTTCTAATTAAGTACTACTCTTCTACTCTTATAAACTATCTTAACTAGCATGCTTTTAAAGAAGAATTCTTATCTTTTAAAGATGTGCTCTAACAGATGTGCAGATAGAATACCTGAAATTTGCTCTAAAATACTGTGGGAAGCAGAGGGGCCGGTGTGGAGAGACAGAATAAGGCCTGTTGAAGGCGGGCTGTGGTGGGAGCTCACTGCCTGCCCCTGCATGTTGAAAATGTTCCATTCCAGGGCTTGCTACGTGTGAAAAAATAGTGTTCCACCTGTTTTCTAGTTTATTCTTTAAAAATAGTAAAGCGATCTGTTTTTTATGGTCTCCACCAAAGAGAGAGATTGTCGACCTTTCCGGGGCGCACTGTTAGAAAAGGCTCACAGCACATGGGAGCTCTTGAAGAGAGATCTTCACAGGAGTGCGCTGTGGTATGACACAGTATCCAGACTTCTCTTTTTTGCTAAGACTTGTGTAACGGGTGCGGGGGCAGGAACAGCAGTTTCCTCACGAGTCCGCTCTCATAGGAAACCACGACAAGGAGTTTTACAGAAGCTGGAAGTAGGCAGAGCTAGGAAACTCCGAAGTTGCAAACACCTACTTTACCAAGAGCATTAGTTCTTCGAGGGAAAGTGCTCCAAGTCGGCCTCCCCTGTGAAACAGGATCTGACGGTGGACTTGAGATAGACACACTGCTGGTTAACTGTTAGGTTCTGGCAGGCCCGATTCCATTTCGAATTTCCGAGACAGACTGATCACTACTTGTTGCTGAGCATTAATCGGTACCTCTAAGGTGACTGAGTCCAGGAAGGCGACACAAAGTGGTATGGATCACTTAGGAGAGCATTCAGCCGTTTCAGTGAAAACGCAAGAAGGCTGCTGGTCCCCTCCAGGTGACTTACCTCTTCAGATTAGGCCACTAAAAAGGGCCGGGGCTCCTACCAAATTTACAAAAACACTAAAGCTAGAGTATGGCAAGAAGAGATGTGCCTCACAAACGCCATGACTCTGCTCTAACTCCTCTTCTGCTATGGCTGAGAGGCTATAACCAAAACATGAAATGAAAAAAGCCCGCCTGAAACTTGAGCCTCAGACCACTTGCATTCCTTTTCAATCTCATTTGCATAGCAAAGGACAAGCATCTATAAATAGAACTATTTGGAAACACATAAGCAGTTAGAAGTTAAGACTAAAAAACTTGCAAGACATTCCAATATTATTTTACATGGGGCCTTTCTTGCCTCCTTTAAAAGGGTGAGGAGGGCCTCCCCATTTATAACACCTGCGTGGCTTCAGGCTCCACATGACTGGCATTAGAAGGCCAAGGTGAGGGCCCTGACCTCTGACACGCGGGGAGGGGCACAACCTGGTGGAGAGAACCTGAAGAGGGTGTCTGTCTAGCCCAGGCCTGCTAACACCTTCTCTCTAAAACAGGTGTAGGACCCTGTGGGGACAGGAGTGGAGGCAGGAGCCAGGAGACAGCTACCTCCAACTAAAACTGACATGGCTTAGGCATGCATCCCCTTGAGGCATGGAGGGCCTCAAGCTCCTCACTAACCCACGAAGAGCGTAATACCATCCCTACTTTGCTAACCAGGCAAACAGACACAGAGACAGGAATCCACAGAGCAGGAGCCAAACTTAAAAGTCTGTGCTCTTCCCCACAATGCTGCTCATCAAATAAGAGCGACAGGGACCACAAAGCAGGGCACAGTGCCAAGAAGAAGTCAGGTGTGCTTGGCTGGGATGAGGGGCATGGCTAGATCAGGAGGCCTCTGCTCAGGAACCGAGACCCCGCAGGCTGAGCCAGGGAGGCATTTCCACAGAGGTGCCTCTTACCTTGTACAGTGTTTCCCACAGGGACAAGCAGGCCGCAAAGGAAGAATTGTGAAGGGCCATGAATTCTAGAACCCAGCCCCACTAGGCAGAAGAAAGCCCTCATGCTCATGTGCTCCAATGGGCAGTGACATTGATGCCTGTCCCCACTCCTGTGAGGGGAGGGGAGGGAACAGATGACTAAGCAGGCTCTGAGAGAGTGAGCCACAAGAGATCAAAGGAAAGTGTGTAAGTACCAAGGGTGCATATGTGGACCCCAAGCTTCTGGCTCCGGATTTGCTGTCCCTCTGCTGGGGCTGATCTCAGTGGAACCCGGGGGGGGGGGTCCCCAAGGAGCCACAAAGCAACGGGGACACTCAGGAACAGAGGGAGCGGGGAAAGCAAGGGAGGCAGGCTGGGGACCCGGGCCCAGACTGTACTGAAGCAGAGGCAGAGGGAGAAGCCACTGACTGCTGCTGCCTCCCCAACAGGCGCCGCGGGCAAGTGCACTGTCTCTGTCTCCCAGCCACCTTACCTCGAAGTGGACTACACTCATAAGGCCGTTACCATGCAGTGCTTCTTCTCTACATCTGGGTGCCCGTCTGAGCATCCTACAAGCCTGTGGTTTCGCTACGGTGCTGACCAACCTGAGAACCTGTGCGTGAAAGGATGCAGAGGCGAGGCAGACAAATTCAGAGTGACCAAAGAGCTGGCACAAAGGCGTGTTTCCCTCACTGTAAATAGGGTGGCTCTCAATGACAGCGCCATCTACATCTGTGGAATAGCCTTCCCCAGCTCAAAGGACCCGGGAGCTAAGAACACTGGAAGAGGGACCATGCTGGTGGTAAGAGGTCCGTGAGTTAAGGCTCAATTGCAGTATTATGCATTGTGCTCGGCCTTTAAATGTACTGCACTACATACATGCACAGATGATGAGGTGTGCTTGCTAACTGAACCCCCAGGCAGAGGAGGGCGAGATCTGAGCACGGCCGGCATGAAGTAGGAGCACGCCGATCCCGTCCGCACAGGCAGGCGCGGGGCTGCACCACGTGCTCTGTTCTCCCTCCAGGGAAGGCTGTCCGACTATGTCGGACACTCCAGTGGTAGGTGGCATGTACAAGTCAAGGGGTTTGCAACGAGTGACCCCCAGCTCCCTCGAGAACTGGACTGGTACCGCGCCATCTAGAACAAAGCATTGGAGAAGCACAGTGATGAATTAAAGGGAACTCAAAAAAACCCGACATTATGGAGAAGAAACACAAACTATGGGGAGACACCCTGACCCTACCCATTTTACATGGACAGCACAGTGCAAAAAGGGGTCAGCGTGGCCCTGGCTTTTCAGGTTTGCTAAAACCCCGTGACGGTTTCGTCATCCATGCGAGGACAGTGGACAGCTATATCCTGAACGTTAAGTAATTTCAGGACAAAAGTACCATGATTCTGGGGGAAGGGAGAAAACGGCAGTAGCGTCTTCCTTTCGGGTCTCCTCCACTGAAAAAGGACTCTGGTGAGCTAAACACCAGGATCATTAAAACACAAACTCAGAATCAACCAACCGTTTGGTTTTACAATAGGAATTTGATGGCTTGAGGTGGTCCTGTATTATAATCCCTGCTTTTAATTATTTAAGGGGGTTATAATAGGCTTTTGACATTCCAATGTCATTTAATCTAGTTTATGCACCTGTAGAATAAATGTAAATGAGTTAAAGCACTTTTGTGGTGGCTGGATTACAGCAAGTACTCAATATATAGTACAGATTTTTCTTTGAGAGGAAGGAAGAGAGAGGAGAAGCAGCATGAAAGGAAGAAAAGAGGAGGAGGAAGAAACATCTTTATTTAGCTGTTCATCTCTGGTTTTCACCGTGGCCCAGGAACGTGAACCTAGGTCCTCGGGTTGCATGTGGACAGCACCCCAGCATCTCAACCACCTGAGCCACAAGGGCGCACCCCATTACAGACTCTAAAAACAAACAAAACAACTGTAGACTTGGTATCTCACTCCATCAGTCTTACGTTACAGAATGTTAACAAAAAATGGTTTGTAAAGACAGAAAAGTCTCAAAATTGCAAGCTTATATGAAGAGATTCTCCTTTAGGAGCAGACATGAAGGTACAGCTAAGATTGACACAGCAATTTCCTACCTTTTCTACAGAGTTCCTAATTCAGCACTTGAAAGGTTTTGATTTTTTTTAAGTTTTACAGATATGGTTAATTTGCCAGTTTCACAACAAAAACGAACGGCTGTGCAGTGAGAACTGAGTTCATAAGATAAGCATCTCCAGGCTAATTAGTTGAAAAGTCCAGGCTATTCAGAAAATAACAGCAAATCTAGCTGTACTTTGTGCTTCGAAAAGTCAGGTACTTGAAGAGAGTTACTTTATCCCATATAAAGAGGGAAAAATTCAGAATGTGAAAATGGAGTAGATAATTCATCTTTTTTAAAAAAAAGAAAGGTGCAGGCAGGAATGAAGGCAGCAGTAGGCAATCAGGCAGGAAGAGAGAGGAGGAAAAGTACTTCAGTTATTTTTATTGAGTTGTTCACACTGATTGGCTCCCCGGGCCCAGGACTCGAACCCAGGGGTGTGTGGCCTGCTCCTTCGGAGGCACCTGTCCTAACCGCTTCTCCAGCAAGGGCAATGATTCTACTTCAGAACTTTGTTAGAAAGAAGAAAGGGCTCCTCCAACATGCCTGCTTCTAAAGGTGCAATAAGCACTGCGGTCTTCCTGCAGGGAATTCTTGCCTTCCTGACAAGCTGCATCCTTCAGCCATGCGCACTGGACAGTAAGGTCGCAGATGTCAACAAGGGGACACTTTAACTCCAAAAACAAACTCCTGGGACCCTTGTACCCCATTTTTACCAAAAGAAATTTTAAGTGCCCTTGACCAAGCTGTCCTTATCTAACTTACAGTAACATAAAAAAAGTGATTATTAGCATTATGACAAGTAGTTAAATTTTAAAAATGTTTTAGTGTTGAAACAAGTAACTGTGTTTCAAGAACTGATGAGCTGTGGCCTGGTGGAACAGCAGATAACTCAGCTGCCTCTAGCCCAGCGCAAGCCACATACATTCCAAGGACCTGGGTTTGCATCCTGGGGCCAGGAAACACCAAGATTACAACTGAATAAAAATAAATGAAATGCTTCTTTAAAAAAACAAAAAGAATGATGAATTGACTTTAACTATACATTTGAATGTCTTTTGAATCACAAGATCCTGAATAAGTTTTATATGAACAACCAAGTGAATCCCGTTCATAGTTCCCCAAACATGTACCAGTGATACACCTTATATACATATTTGCAATAATAAGTTTCCATAGTGACTGTGACTCTTTTTTTTTTTTTTAAGAAACTAAGGTTCTTAGCAAAGAACTGCAGGTTCTCCTGATAGTTCTCCTAACACTGCTCTCTGTCTACATTATTGGTGTGGTCGTGATCATCACAGTCCTCTACAGAGTAAGTAAAATTTCCTTACACTGATGTCCCTATGGACTTGAATATTATCTTAAGGAAATCATTTCCATGTCTCCGCATGTGAACAGCTCACCTAATTAACACCCTCCCCTGCATCTGCAGGAAACACCACCTGCAGGAGAGGTCTGTAGAAGAACACATACACTGTCATCACTGAAAGTGTCATGAACCAGAAGACATAGATTTATAGTTTTTTTCTCTTTAAAACACAGTAATATGGGAATAAGAGACCCTCCTTCAAAACCATCAAATATGCTTTCTGCTGGGGGAAGGAGATGGGTTACATTTTTCTAAGCATGGCCTCAGAATAGTCTGTAAGAGCAAAATGTTATCAGAGATTACATGCTGCCTTAAAATATTTGCAAAAGGCCTAGGGTTTTTGAGAAAGTATCTTCTGGCTGTTCATACACTATTAAAAGAAGATCTGTACGTATTATGTTAGGATTACTATAACTCCTACAATCAACGTCAGTTTGAGTTATTTTATTAAAACAATAAAAACACCTCAGAAATGACATGAAAATCATTAACTCTATCACTTCAATATTTCATTTAATCTTATGTTGGCATGAACCATCCACCACAATTGTTTTGTCTAAGACTCATTTTCTTCTTGACAGTCAAAATCTACTGCTTTAAGAAGCAAAGAATCAGAGGATCCACAAAAGGTACAGATCAATGCTTGTAAAATGTCTTTTCAATTGTGACTGGTTTCAACTATTCCAAATCTGGAGACTTGAAGAAACACAGAGAACATCAGGGCAACTTTTAACCATAGACACGGTTTGTTGTTAAGAAATTCAATAATCCTCTCAAGAGGTAAACTGGGATTTACAGCTGACACTTCCTACATTCTACTTAATATACTCAAAGCACGAAAGAATGAACTGTGGGGTGGATGAGCTGCGGGGGCAGCTCGAGGCTGGCAGCAGTGGAGAAAGCAAAGCTCTCATGGAGTGCAACCGGCTTCACTTCCAGTCCTGAGAGGCATTTCTTCTCATTTGTCTTTACAGAAAAAGAGTGCGCGGCGTATTTTTCAGGAAATTGCTCAAGAAGTATATAATAAGAGACACATGGAAACAAGGCAACAAACCGTAAGTGTTAATACATCAAAAAGATGGAAGACAGATATAAAGTATATTTGGCTAAAGAAACGGAGCTGCCAACAAGCTGTCAAATAGTCAAGTTTTCCTTTAGCAGTGTCTCAAAGAGGAGTTTCACAAAATTCACTTTTATGTAGAGCCTGTTTGACACACATAACAGGACACCTGACAGAATACGAAGGAGAGACCAGGCTGGCATCTTTGTGACATGGAACGCTCCAGAAACACACCGGATGCTGGCAATTTTTTCAGTACAAACAAGGATGCTTTTGTGAATTAAAAGCAACCTCTACAGTATCTTGCATTCAGCAAATGCTGCAAACATTTGTCGATTATATGAGATAGAAAGCATTACTTGTTAAAAAGTCAGAAATAAATTCAGATTTGGGGTTGGAGTGACAGGAAGAATGCATCTGTGTTGTCTCTAGCAGATTCTACGGTGCTTCTTTAAAGTCCTGGTGTTTCTACAGAGCAGCTGTTTTTAGAATGAGCAGAGCAACTACTTGATTTCCATGATCCATGATCCAGTGGCTCAGATTTAAATCAAAGTGTATACCAAATAATGAATTTACACACATGTAATCATAGTGTCCTCTGAAACAGTAGCCAGGAGGGCAAATGCAACAGAACTCTGATACAAGGTGTTTAGTTTTAATCCAATTTTAAAAGGATTTTCATTTTAGGAGAGAACATCCTCTAACTAGTCACTTCATTGTGCATGCTCTATACAAACACCTGAAGCAAACACCTAGAGCTAGTTACCTAACTGCGGATGCCTGTCCACACTCTTATCTTACTGGGGCTGGGGCTTCTTTTCAGCAGAGACAAAGGTAAGTGGCCTGAAGACAGGTCTGAAAGTAAGAAATGTAACAAGCCTTAAGGCAAGGCTTTGAGATTGCCATTTCACCTCTTACTCTCTATTAGGGGAAAGTGAAACCTGCCCTTCAAGATCAACAGATGAGACCTGGGACCAGAATGCAAGCGGAATGATAGTGTAGATGCTGCGGGCAGCATGGCTTCATTGATTATATAACCTTAAATATGACTCGGCATTTACTGTTGCAGGAGAAAGACAACACTTATGAAAACAGAAGAGCACTTTCCAACTATAAAAGGCCATAGGAAGGCTTTCGTTTCCAATTAAGGGACTGATAATTCAGCTCCAGAAGGCATGGCCGTGTTAACGGACATCCATCCATCAGAACTTTAACAATCAAAGGAAAAGACACTTGGCTACAAGAAAAGAACCCAGAGTATAAGAAAACCGTAAGTCATCACCAAAGACTAAAAAACCCAACAACGTTCACCTGAGAAAGACTGTCCTAACTTGAGACTTCTGAGCAGCCCAACATGTTCGAACACCTCCACCGTTACAATATGGACCCCAGATTCTTGTCAGTCACATACAAGGTGTGTGATAACCGCTACCCTGAAGAAGACTTGAAGTCACACCACGTGGCTACTCTTGAATGGAAGGGTTCTTGATGGGTTGTGGAAGCAATAAGACAATTAGACTAAGTTGGGAGGCAAGGACAAGGGAGAGGGGAAAGAAAGTGCCAAAATCTGAGTTAGAAAAAAATGATCCTGAAAAGCACTTTGGAGAAAAAATTATTTCCTCTGGCTTTGTACTGGGGCCACGGTATAATGCACACTTCCTGCCAGGGTGTGCAAATACTCACATCGCGCTACCAACAAAAAGAGTAGCATAGACTAAGAATATGCTAACTAAAATACAGAAATCCAAAGGTTAGGTTAATGGAGACCTCCTCAAAATAAACAAGTCACAACTGACTCTAGATGTCAGTATTGGACCAAACAGCAGCATCTGGAAAGGAGTCCGCCTGCCGTGGCACTGGCCCAGGCTTCTGCAGTACTGACTTTCTACCAAGTTAGAAAGAGAATATCAGATAAGGGCTGCAGACAGCAAGGACATTTATGAAACCCATTACCATCTCACTAAGAAAACATGTTATGAATTAGTCTTTGAAGCAATTGGTGTAAAAAAAAATCTATTTAAACCTACAGGTGCATATTCATTTTGAGACATGAATTACATTCTATTATGTTTATTTCATTACAGTGTCTTCCTTTATCTGATATGAAATGGGGTGTTTCATGAGAACAGCGGTGGGAGGATCATCAGAATTGTGGTGGGCGTGGTGTGGTAGCGTCCATGTGAAGAGTGAATCTACACTCCTAAGACTTATGAAACATTGTGAACCAATGTGACCTCGATTTTTTAAGTGGAATCATACAATTTAAAAAAAGCAGAATTTAAAAGTATTTTTAAGTTCCCTTTAAAAATGTTTTGCACTGATGGCTTAAAGTGGTCATCTCCAACCTTTCTAACCCTTTCTCCTCACACATGCCAGGAAGATGGAAAGAGGAGAGGGGGGAGCACGTAAATGTGTTTTATTTGGGTATGTCCATATATCTGTGTGAGTACACAGGTGTGTGCTATGTATAGTATAGGATTTAACAATCAAGTAAAGTATGTATGTGTGTATCTTATACCCCAAAATAGATCAAACATTTTGCAAAAAAGTAATATAAACAGAAATGCTAATATTTTCTTCCTAAAATAGCCTATCCCAAAATAAGTTGTCTGGCAAACTTCCTGGGGGGCAGACCCCCAACTTTGAGACCGCTGATGGAGATTAAATAAACGCACTTCTAAACCAGACGGCAAAAACAGGGTAAGCACTAGTACCATGCTGGTGCCAGGAGTGTTGGGTTCGATCATTTATTTTTCATTTCTGGGAGTCACACTATTTTGGTATTTCCAGGGCAGAAAATGTACTGTCCTCCTAAGGACTGTGTGTTGAACCCCTAGATTCAGAACTTTCCCTGGAGAGGATTAAGCTATAGCTCCCTGCTGAGATTTGCTTTCTCACAACAATCAAAAGAGAGTAACACTGAAACAATTCCAAGAGTGAAAGGACAGGTCGTCTAGTGTCTACACACCCCCACCCTCTAGACAAGATCACTTAAACCACATACCAAAAGATTGTTAACAGATTTTCAAAGTAAGTCATTTCTTTCTCCCTGTTGTGTAAGACTTGAAAGAATCGGAAACCCCTACTGATAGGCATAGAAAGTCCGTCAAGTCACAAAAAAGCGAGAGAGAACGCACAAACTTTGAGACAGAGTTAAAATGCAGAATGAAAACATCAAATTCTGACTATTATTGTTAAAGAGTTTCACAGGGGCATCACCGGAGGGAGCAGCAGTTTGGTCAGCCACCTTCGGCCCAGGCAGTCCACATACATCCCAAGGACCTGGGTTCGCATCTCCAGGCCGGGGTGTCGGGGGAAACAATCCAGATGAACAAGTAAATAAAATAAAGTGCTTCTTCCTCCCTCCTCCTCTCTCCTCCTGCCTGCCTTGGATAACCTTCATTGAATCTGCCTGCGCCTTTTCTTTAAAAAAAAAAAAAAAAACACTTTCACAGGTAGATCTAAAAGACATTGACAAGTATTTCAAACTGAAATGTGAACAAAAAAGATGAATAAGTCTACAAATATTTTAAAAGTAACAGAAGATGGAATGAAATAAAGTTAACATTTATCAAATGCCAATACCGAGAGGAACACAGTTAGACAATCTATTCATTTGATTATCTAACCTTCACGACAAACCTCAGGTAGGTGTCAGCCCCCGCGTTAACGATGACGCACTAGGTCTAATGGGAGGCCCGGTAACAAGGGTGACGCGACTTCAAACACAGGTCAGATCTCAAAGTCCAAGCTCTTTCCATGAAACAGTCCTGTCAGAACCTTGCTTATTTCTCTTTAGACTAATGAGAGTTTTGAGACTAAACAGCATGTTTAATTTAATCAGAACAATGACTCTAGAAACAGTGACAAGGCTGCCAAGGGCTACCTCTCAAAAGACACAGTCGTCGGGGCACTTGGTGGCGGAGCCCACTGGACAGCAGGGAAGAACACGTGGTGACGTGGTGGAGGGCAGGGTGTGTCGAAACAGATCTCAGAAATGGGGAACCTATACACAGGATATTATTCTAATGTGCAGAATAATTACCACAATAAAAAATAAATAAATAAATAAATAAAAAGCCCACAGTCATAGCTGAAATCACAGGAGAAATCTACCAAATTCTGCTTTCAAAAAACAAATAACCATGATACACTTAAGCTGCTCTAGAGAATAGAAGACAAACTTCCAAATTATTTTTTTAAAGCCAGAACACTGGTTCCAATACAGGACAAGGATAACATCCTCCAAATTACAAAAGATACAGACCACCATGTATCAGTATTAATGCCAGTACTTTTTAATTGAGAATTTTGTAAATAAAATACAGCAACACATTACACAGACAATCTCATCTAAGCCCAGAAATGTAGGAGTAGAGATATACTAGAAAAGGACAATTCATTTAGTAAGTCAAAAGAGAAAAAGCAGAATGTCGGGCTCTGCAGATGCACAAAGCACGGGTGCATCAAAATATATATTCGATACTGAGTTGATTTTTTTAAACTCTCAGCAAAACAGATTTAAAAAAATATATGTATGTCAAGTTAAACAGCATTCTCAAGTCAAAAAAAAAAAAAAGCATCATACTTAAAGCAGAAATATTTGCATTAAAGTTAAAAAAAAAGTCTACCTTTTTCTAACATTTTCTGGAAGTAACTGCACCAAGTCACCTGAACAACAATAAAGTGATCCAAAAATGAAAAGGACGGAGTAAAACCATTTGCAGATGCTATAACTGTGTTATCAAGAAAGCATGAGAAGCACTGCTCCATAGCTCAGGCAATTAAGGGGTAGGCTATGAAATCCATGGACTTGGGTTCAAGATTCATGACTGGAAAAATAAAACGAAATCCCTCTCAATAGCAACCAAGGAGAAAGCATGAAAAAAGAAGAGAAGTGAGAAACTATTGAAAACAGAGATAATCAGACAAGATAAACAGCCCACGAAAGTGGTCCACCCAAATCAAATGAATGAGGGCTGTATAATGTACTCTAACAGTGTAAAGGTCCACGTAACAGTGCTAAATACAATGGAAGAGCTATTTGCAGCAACATGCACGAGCCTGGAGGACATTCTGCTAAGTCAGTCAAACACAGCAAGACAAACACCGGATGATGTCACTTGTACGTGGAATCTGAACAAGTCAAACTCAGAACCAGAGAGCACAGTGCCAGGAGCTAGGGGTGGAGGAAATGGGGAGATGCTGGTCAAAGGCAAGAAATGCCCAGTTGTAAGATGAGAAAGTTCCAGGGATCTAATGTACCCACAATGACTCCACTTAATAACTCTTCACTGCATACCTGAAATTTGCAAAAGAATAGATCTTATGTGTTCTCCCCTCACACAGTAATGAATGCTAATTAACTCGGTTCAGGTCATCATTTCACAATGTAGAATATACTAAATCACTTTGTATTCCTTAAATGCCTACAATTTTTATTGGTCATATACATCCTAATAAAATTGGAAAAAATAATTAGGAAAATCTGGGGGTTCACCCGTGTGGCTCAGAGGACTGGGATACTGGTACAAACCACATACAGGACCCCGGTTCAAGAACCAGGGGTGGGGTGAAAAAACAAAAATGAACAAATAAAGATGTTTCTTCCTTCCTTCCTTCAATACTCTTCCTTCTCTCCCTTCCTTCCTCTCTTAAAATAAAAAAAAACTAAAAAAAAATAGCCACTTCATAATTGTGAGGGAAATGTCAGCACCTCAAAGACAAAGAGAAAGCAAGTTTTGAACTTCAACTGACCAGTTATATCACTGAATCAAGCAAGCGTGGACTCAGTTTTCTAAAATCTTAATTTTTAAAAGCTATGTTTAGTTGCACCTGTGTCTCCACGTGGAAAGCATCCTGATACATACTTTCGCATGGGGACAAGGAGACTTGCAGGAGCGCCCATTTCACTACTGCAAAGCAAACTGCCGGTTTATCAAAAAGTACATCACAGGGGCCTCCTCCAGAAAAATCATCACACTCCCTGAGCCATGCTGGTAAATGCTTACCAGCCAGCGTGGAGATGGAGCGCTATTTAAAGTGCTTGCTAACCGTTCGTGGCTGTGAGCACTCACACCATGGTGGAGGTCAACCGCAGCCTGTTGAACAACCAGTTCACTCAATTCCTGCCAATGAAAAATCCGCTCTCATGAGCCAGCAAGCCAGCTGCGCCACAGCACTGCTCACATCCAGACAATGACACAGGTCTCTGTGCTGGGAAGCAGTAATTTCCTAGACATACTAAAGAAGAAAAAGGCAACTCATGTGTTTATAATGGGCTTTCATTATATAATCTTTCTTCTTTCATGTGCTCACATATTTATATTTGCATAGACTCTTTTTGGAAGAATATTCAAGAACCTGAATAAGACTGTGAACTGGAGTGGATGAGAAACCTCCTTATACAACCCTCTTTTTCTTCTTTTTCTTTCCTGCTTTCTTTCTTTTTTTTTTTAAGGAAAGGAGCAAGCAGGACTGAAGGCGAGCAGAGGCAAGAAGGAAGAAGCATTTCACTTATTTTATTCTCGCTGTTCATCTTGGTGGTTTCCTCAGATCCTAGGATGTGAACCTGGGACTCTGGGACAGATGTGGTCTGCGCCAAACCACCGCCCCACCAGGACATAACTGGAAACGGTCTTGCAAGCTGCTTGAACTCCTTTTTTTTTTTACCATGAATTGCCCACTTTTATAAAAAGTAAAACTTTGAAAAATTAAACGTCATTAAATTTTCATTTGGACGATTCTTTTCTTGATGACATTTTTATTTTCCCCTTTTCTGATGCTTAAACAATTCTCACTAGACTTAATAACCCCTAACCAAAACTGGGTCAGTAAACCAAAGAAACTAAAATTAGACACATTTTGCATTCTGTGTTTTTTCCAAATTAACCTGAATAACAAAATTGCTGGGGTTCAACTTCAAGACGAATGAAAAATTACACAAGCGCCATTTAATCTAATTTGTTTTTTGAAAGACACTGAGCCAAGTATGCTGAGCACACTCAGAGATCCTGTAAATGGCCCCGTATTCATGAGCGCACATGGCAAGACCACTCGGCACCCCCGGTCCTCACAGCCACGTGGAAATCATCAGGATCTAAGCAGTGACTTCAAGAAAAGGAGCCATAAGAGAGTGCCACTGAGCAGCCTGCAGGATTTGCAGGTCACTAAAGGTCACCCACAGCAACAAGGCTTCTTGTCTCAGGTTTGCAGTGTGTCACACGCCAGCCTCCCTGGACTCAGCAGCAGCTCTGTGTGTCCACAATCAAGGAGTTTGTTTTCAGTTCTGACTGGACCCTGCCCTCTTGCCCAGTGTGACTTCCTCTCCACTTCAGTGTCAGAAATACAAGGAAATAGAATTCACGGTTGGACTGGTGCTCCTTCCCCTGCTGTTCTACCTCCTACCATGCCAGGAAGGAGCATTAAAGTCCTATCACGTGGTTGCCC
Source organism: Solenodon paradoxus (assembly GCA_004363575.1). Taxonomy (NCBI): domain Eukaryota; kingdom Metazoa; phylum Chordata; class Mammalia; order Eulipotyphla; family Solenodontidae; genus Solenodon; species Solenodon paradoxus. The sequence continues at coordinate 76,023 of RJWH01001807.1, forward strand.
AACAGGACACAGCAAGCCGAGACGTACAACCTGATGACTTAGTGACTGCCAGGCAGAGATGGCACGGCGACTTAATCACACAGGGCAGAGCGCTGAGGTAAGGTCATGTCACTGAATTGTCAGGGAGGCCATTTACTAGGCGTTTGTACACATGTGTCGGCTACACAGACATTCACATTCAAAGCAGTATTTTCTTTACTGTGACAATTTAACAGCAGAAAGGTAAAAATGGAGGAGATGCGAAGGGGCTGTCTGTCCTGATTTCTTTACCACCTGTGACCCCTCTATGGCTACACAATTCTCCATCTCCACCATCCAGCCAAATCTAAAATGATTTGGTAAATAGGAAGACAAGCAAAAAGTCTGAAAGGAGTAAGACCTGAGGGGTAAAAAGTGCAGACAAGAAATGAAGAAGAAGTGCATGGCAACACAAACCCATGCTTCTAAGCAAACATGAGCATTCGTTCCTTCAGACGCAGATTTTCACAGATATTTGACAACTATGGAGCTTGTCAAATATTCAAGGATTTCCTAAAAAACATTGAACCCAAGGTTGAACGAGGCGATAAAATAGAAATTAAAGATTTTTAAATTTAATATTACTTACATAATATTTTTCTATTACTATACATTAACTTAGGAAAGTACAAAGGTTTTAAGTCATAACTTTCAACATGAACTAAAATGCAAAGCACATGTTCAAACTATGAATTAATGTGATTATAGTCAGACATAATAGCAAATATGAAATAATATGAAATCAAGCCATTTCTTCTATTATACATTCAGTATTGCTGAAGGGCCAGATCATGCAATCAAAAAACGAAATGTCACACGAAGAAATGATACATGCAGGAACACAAACAGTTTTCAAAAGGGAAAAACAGATACAGCATTTCTCATTTTCAGAATCAGGGACAAGAGACGTAAGCCACAAAACAGCTATACTAGTCGGCAAGTATGTATGGATGGATTTAAAGACATCATTTATTGATTGACTTAGCTTACAAGCTAATAAATAAATGATTCAGGCCCCTTTAAAAGCAGACAATAGAGACACATTTTAGGCTCTCGATCTTAAGCTGGCTGACCCAGCTGAGTATTAATTATTACCACTGCAAGGGCTTCTATAAAATCCACATGAAGATGAACATTCGCCGGGGAGATATTTTACACGAATTAACCGTTTTCTTTCAAATCCTAGGCTATTCTATGAAAAAGAATCACAATCCCAGTAAACAGTGACGCTGCGTAAGAGGCAGCCTGACGACACTCACCGTTCTCCACGTAGGGATGAAAGGGCAAGACCAAGGCAAGGATGACCCTGCCTCTAGTTGGCTCCAAGACACTTCTGATATCTTTTAACAAAGTCAGGGGCTGATCACAGCGGTCTAGCAAATTCAAGCAGCTGATGACATCATACTGGAATCCTGTATTCTGCCATTCATTTATACCAAGCACTCTGTAAAAATCAGAAAAACAGAATTGACACAATTCCTCCAAGGATATCTTTAAAAATAAACAAGATGCCAATAAAGGATCTAATTTTGTCTTATAATTCAAAATAAGTTGAAAATGGTCATTTATAATTTACATTTGCAATAATAAAATGACCAAAGAAAAACAGCAACCACATTTCTTAAGATTTAACATTTCACCTATTTCCAAACCTCAAAACATAGTATTTCCCTTATAAGAACTAATAATGTCTAAAACATATGAAGACATAAGGTGATAGAATGGTTATGAAACTAGGTCATCAAATTCTTGAACATCAGAATCCTACTTTCTACATTCATTGAAATTTAATCATAAATTCACACATTACATATTCTTCTCTCTATTCCTAGGGTTCCTCCTATTTTTTTAAGAAGAGTTGGTGGTGGTATAAGATCGTTTCCATTTATAACCAGTGACCTTTTGAGCATATCTCTGTTCCCAGGAGAAAGTTTATTTCATATTCTAGAATTTGGCTATGTATATATAAAAAGAAAATAAAGTAAAGAACATCCTATTAAAACCGTAAGTACAGAGCACAGTTAACACACCATGCTCAGTCCTTAATATCTCTCTCATTTGCTCTCAACATCTCTGTTCCTTTACAATGTCTTATTGACAGAAAGGAGCTCTAGATCAAGAGTCTTCATCAGCCACACTATGAAGACAATTCTAGACACCACTCACTCATTATTGGTTTTATTACGCAGAATGTGGTAGGTGAAGCAAATTATGATAGAGATGGAAAAAGGAAACAGGAAAAAGGATCTTGCTGAACAGATATCTTAGAAAACTGTTAAAGCACACCCAAGAGCTGCTCTGGAAAACTCGCTAGCATAATGATATTATAAAGTTTTTTTCAACAGAATAAAAAGGAATACAAACCACTCAGCAGTATCTTCTTGTCAATCTAGATTTTTTAAAAACTAAAGCCTCCTCCAAAACAACACTGACAAACTTCGAGGGACCAGTCAGATTTGTCTGTTCCTTGAAGTAGGGTTAGGACTTCAAAAATCACTTTTATGTACTGACACTGTAACCGCAATGGTGATTTTAGAAACTGGACTGAACTCAAACTAAAGAGAAGACTCTACTTTCAGGATGAAAAATGTCAGCAATTCTCATTTTAAAAACCAATTTGAAAAATAACATTAAAAAGAAAGACCGTGTACCTTAGCCAAAGAAAAATTTAAATTAATAAATTTAAAAAAAAAACAACCAACAACAAAAACAAATTATATACTTGATTTTAAAAAACAACAAAAACATCTTAGGTCTAGCTACAATAAAGTAGAAGTCAAATATCAGCATCTTTTAATCTAGGATAATCTCACTAAATCCATCTCAGAATTAGTTGCAGATGGGTAGCTTCCATGTTGGTAACTCTGAAAGAGAGAAAGACATACCTATAACAGAAAATTACGGCTTTAATACCAGGACAGTTCAAACTACACCTATAAAGTCCAACATTATCCTTTACTTCTGTTCTGTGATGTGTAACTTAAACCCAGTTCCACTGGTGAAGAGATATGCATTAGACCCACGCAAACTGCGGAGTAGCTCAAGAATCACAGCAGGTTGCTGTAATTTTCCTCTTCTCATGAGGAAAACGAAAGAAGTGACTGCCTGAGGTCATACTGTCACCGGCAGAGGAGAAATTACAAGTTGGGGATTTTCCTAGCATGTCATTCGAGTTAATGTGCCCGCTCTCCACGTAAGGTGAGAAAGACTGACTGACTCCCATTCGAATAACTGCTTCTAGGAGGAAAGGTGGAGGGTAAGGAGCGATCGCTTTGATCTCTTTTCATCAAAAGAAAGTAGATAAAGAGGACATTAACATGAAAAACAGAATTTTTTTTAAAGGAAAGGTGCAGGCAAGAATGAAGGTGTGCAATGAAGGCATGAAGGCAGGCATGAAGAGAGAGGAGGAGGAAGCATTTTATTTATTTTACTTAATTGCTCACCCAGGCCTGGGTCATGAACCAGGGTCCTTGGAATGCAGGTGGACTATGCCAGCTGGAGGTGGCAGACAGACCCACAGAACACTGAACACACCAGAGAAGTAAAATTCTAACGAAAACATTTTCTTTCGAAGAAAAGATCCTACACATGCAAATAATGGATTGAAATCAAGCATTTTTCAAATTCACACTACAAATCTTTGTTCCATGGTGTCAAAAATGTATAATCGATTCCATTCTGGTTATTCACATGTGACTTGTCCGTGGATTTATTCCAAACCTATCCCCACTCCTGCCCAGTGCCCTGCCACACACTATGTCCCCTCTCATTTATGACCACCACTCAGAGCATGGAAACAAATTAACTTTTAGGGAAGTGAAGCAAGGAAGGGAAATATGTTGCCAGAATTATTTCTGCCAAAGTTTTTATTTATCATTTTGAATTGTGGAATTTGTTCACTAGTACACCTAATCAAAAGTTAATTGCATAATCCAATCCCTTCCTAATGTTTATGGCTTTTCCAAAACAGCCTTTCCTACCCTAGAAGCAAGGTGTCTGTTTAGGAGATTATTATTTTCAGGAAAATGAGTGAAGTAATCGTTTGCTTTCCAGGAGAATTTAAAACACATTTTCCTTAAGAGAAGTGACAAAGCAATCATTATTTTGACAAATCCTAAATAAGAAACCCAAAACGCCAACACTATTAAAAAAAAAAGTGATTTAGTTTTTAAAATTAAATCCACATCCTTAAATTTTACAGTCAGGTTTTCTGGCATAAACAATGTGATCTTGGCAATACTCAGGGAAAATCTGGCCATTTCCGCTTATTGATTTATTTCAAAAATGACATCCAAAGCTTTACTGAAAAGCCAGCTTTTCATGGTCCCCGATATTGAAGAAAACAAAAAACAGCTCTCTCAAAAAAGACACCAAAAACATGGAATTAAGATGAAAGTTTGCTCTGCCATCATAGATGAGTGAACCCTAAACTTCGTAAGGTCCTACATACTTCTCACGAAAATCTCAAACTACACTGAAGCTGTCATTTCATGAATGTTTTTATTTCACTCTAATATTAGAGAGGGATTGTCAACCTTATGAGTTCCTATCTAAGTCAAATTGCAAACAGGCTTTGGCATATCACCTATCTACTGAGAAACACTAAAGTATGTATTTGCATATGGTGAGTAATTTTACTAGATTACATAGCATGTAACCTCTAGATATTAAATTACTAACTCAAGCATCTCAAGTTTCACTGAAAATCCCATTCAAGCACGTAGTCTCAAGAAAGCCTTGAATGGCAAAAGGAGGGGAGGGGAATCATTTAACATGTTTCAAAAACTAAAATGTTGGTTTTTGTTTAAGTGGGGGGAAGGAATCAAATTAGGTATTCAGCATGATTTGCACCATTGTTACAATGAAGGTCAAAGCATTCAAAGATTTGAAATGGTGAATTAATTTCTAATTGAAGGCGTACATTTCAGTTGTCACCACAGAGAAACAATCTAATCAAAGAGAGACTGCTGAGGCCGGAGAGAGATCTTACAAATCACTCAGCTCAGTCACACACAGGTGTGTCTCCCGTGACACCCCACACGGCTGTATGAACATGGACATAACAGGGGCCTGGGGGGCTGAAGCCATCAGGAAAAGCAGATCTCCTCCCTTACCTGTAACTCAGCCTCCGAAGCCTCGCCGTGCCCGACCAAACCAGAAATACACACACGCCCTGCTTCCATATACAAATCCCCCATTAAGTATCTGCTTAGAGTAATCTTCTCCTTCTAGTTGGTCTTCTCTTCCCCAAGCTAAAAATGTCTAAGATTTGCCGATGTTCAATCCAACCCTGCTCCCAGAGCTACCCTGAAGGTCTGTCCAGGTTTAGTGTGTCCAAGTGCAATGTACGTGGACAGGAAAGTGAGTGAGTATATCATTCTTTCTCCTCCTTTCTAAGCTAAGTCAGCCTTCTAAAATATCAGAGGATGTGGCGGGCTCTATTCCCTCCTCCCCCATTCTACACTCAGCACCTTCTCTTCTCTTTGAATAAAATCCATACTGAATAAAGAAGAGCCTTCTCTCTAGGTCTCTCAAGCAGCAGATGGTCTTAAAACCAAGATTTGACACTTCAAATGCATTGGGATGGCTATGATCAAAAAAACAGAAAATAACAAGCATTATCACTGATGTATGTATTGCCAGCAGGAGATAAAATGGTGGAGCTGATATGGAAAACGTTTATGGAAATTCATCAAAAAATTAAACATATGATCTAGCAATTCCACTTCTGGGTCTACATGCCAAATAAATAAATAAAAGCAGTGACCAACTCAACAGACATTTGTACATACATGTTCACAGCAGCAATATTCATAACTAAATCCAAGTGGCCACGAACAGATGACCAAATAAACAAAACGTGATCTGAATATGCTGGGGAATACTACTCAGCCTTTACAAAGGAGATTCTGTGTACGCTCCCGTGGCTCAGCAGCTCAGGTACAGGCCACATAAGCCCAAGACCCAGGTTGAAGATCCAGAGCCAGGGGAGGGAAAACCAAATCACAGGAGATCTGGCAGATGCTACATTTGAGTGAACCTTGAAGACATTTTGCTAAGCAAGGAGAGTCGATCACAAAAGGACAAATATTATGATTCCTCCTACCTGAAGTTCCTAAAGCTGTCAAATTCATAAACGCAAAGTAGAAGGGTGGTTGGCAGGGGCTGGAAGCAGAGGGAATGGGGCACTTGTTTTTAATGGGTACAAAGTGTCAGTCAGGGAAGGTCAAAAGATTCGGGAGATGGAAGGTGGACAGCTATACAACAGAGTGCATGTACTTACAACAGTTAAAATGGCTAATATGCTAAATTTTATTACGTATTTTACCACAATAAAAAAATTAATTAAGACGCAAAAACAAGATCTGAGAATGTCACCAATTAGCAAATAGGTCCCCACATCTGATCTCCCTTTTCCAAGTCACCTTCACCTGCCCTTTCCTCCCTAGAGTGCCAATTCCTCTGGTCCAGAACAGTCTGCCACGATGGGATCATTTCTCTTTCAATTTCCACTTACCTGTGAAATGGGAAAATCTTTATACCCACCTGTGGAAAATCGTTTCTAGCTCATCTCCTTAAATAATATACTCTCAAGAAGAACTGTATCTAAAGGCAAGAAATATACCTCAAACCATGTCCAAAATTTATACCTGTATTTCTTCTTCTGAAGCTGCCATATCATCGTTTCAGACAACTCAGTGGCATAAATTTCTTCAAAATGAGGGCTCATGATTTTTGTGACCTCTCCATCTCCAGCACCTAAGTCAAGAAGTCTATGGGTTTTCCAGTCTGGGTTAATTTTAAGCAATCTCTGAAACTGATCTGGTGAAAACACAAACATTGAGCCTCTTCCTAGCAACCTGGAAAAGAAAAAAGACAAAAATGGAAAGTCTGTACAAATAAAGACCACACACACAAAATGATCATAATGAATCTGCAACAAAAGCCTCCTGAATTTACAAAATATTTATTCTGTATTGCTATATAATTAAAATAGATACTACCCTTTATATAATTTGCATGATCAAAAAACAAAGCTAAGAAAAGAAAATAACTCGATTATAATCATTTGTCTTTAATGTATAATACCCCAAAAAGAACGGGGAAAGGAAAGAAACAAAAGATGAAAAGGATGAGAGAAGAAATACAGACTAAATTAAAAGATGAATATAAAGAACTTAGGTCAAAATAGAAGGAAAGAGTAACAGAAACAAGTTTAGTAGTTGAAAAAGATGACAGGTCAACAGAATCAGAGCACACTAGTCAGTAATAAGCTGAAAAATCAAATAGAAAAAAAAGGCCAATAGGAAACTAAACAATGGGTGAGAAAAAAAAAAAAGCCTTAGTATAATCACATTTTTCTTGAGCTATCAGTTAACTTGCATTAAGGAAACTGATTCACACCTGTGTTAGCTTATGTGTTAAAAAACCATAGACACCCATAGCAATGCCTTTGAACAAAGAGGAGGAGCCAGGTTAAGAGTGAGACCAAAGAGAACCCTCAGAGCAGCAGCCATGGATCAAACCTAGTTTCATGGCATCATCTTGGAAAATAAGCACACTCCTATTTAGATTTAGAACTTGATTTTAACTCTGGAATCTAGTCTGTTGAGGGCAGGGATCCTCAAATTTCCTTTAAGTGGAGCACAAAGACTTATACAAGGACAAAAGAGCTGCTGCAGAAATGAGGGTGGATGGAGCCCCAGAACTGGATTCTAGAACTTTCTCTGCAGCCTGAAGCAGCTCCTGAGGCACTTCCTCCTCAGACACAGGAAAACCTTTTGAAAAGCAGGGCTTGAGGAAATTGCAATGAGATGTATATTGTACTGAACACTTTCTGGAAATCATCATAAGGTACAATATGTATGTTACATAGAGACTAGGAAGATTCGTGCGCCTTGGAGCTCCTTGTAAAACCAGTTTCAGGAAAAAATGTTATGAAATTCCTATAACAAACTCATCTAACCATGTATGTACCGTAAATCTTCTGACCCACAGACATGATAAAAAAATGGGGGAGAAGGGGAGGGCACCTCAAAGTCTACTAACTCGATGCTACCCACTACGATCACCTGGCAGAGAAACACTTTATTTCCTAAAAATACAATTTGCTTTTAATCTTTAATTATCATATCTTCTAATGGAAAACAAGTTGCAGAAAGCAAACGTGAGAAAAAGGACGGCACTTACTGAAAAAGCTACCCCTTTTCCCACAGCAGCCAGTCAGACTGGAGCAGGCTACCCACCGGCAGGCACAGTTTGGAGGTGGCATGTTTCAAATGTTAGTGCCGACACACCACAGGCCCAAAAGTAAACTGCATAACAGCTATTTGGCTTGAACTTTCCCAGTTATAAAAGAAAATGTTTCCCTAACCATAGTTATGGAATGTGAGGAAGCGTGACACGAGCATCAGAAAATTCTGGGAGGCACGCCCTGGTAGAGCTGGGGTTGGGTGCCATCCACACACATCCCAAGGTCCCAGGTTCGCATCCCGGGACAGGCGGAAACAACTAATATGAACAACTAAATAAAATGCTTCTTCCTGCCTGCCTGCCTCCACTTGCCTTCATTCCTGCCTGGATCTTTCCTTTGGGGGGGGGGGGAGTAATAATAATCTAGGGCTAGAGATCATCTACGTCAAAAGGCACCACAGAAGCTTTTTCCTATTTTCAAAGATCATGAGCAACAGATGCTACACACAAAGATTAAAACCGTAAAAAAAAAAAAAAAAAGAGGAAGAAGTAAAGAAAGAAATCAAAATTCACGAAGCTCAGTGTTTCTCACTTGAGTAGACTCTGCCCTCTGGAGCACTGGAGTAGGTGGGAGAGTTTCGGGGAGTCACAATGACGTGGGAATACTACCATCATATTTCAGGTAAGTGCAGAAAAGTTAAGACTTCCTGCAATGTGTCAGCAGTCCCACAAAAGGAAAAATTATCCATTTCAAATACCAAGATAATGACCTCGCTCAATAAAGGTTTCCAGCAAACACCACAAGAGAGGAATGGCTCTCTAATTCGTCTTTAACTCCCAAAGTCAGTGATGGTCATTTATTTTATTTCATTTTAGCATTTCTTTTTTGTATTTAGTAACCACCCTAGGTTTTCTGGCCACAGTCTAAATAAGTTCTCTCTAGATTTAGAGTCTATCGAGGAGGCATGACTTATTCTAAATATTTTCCTTACAAACTCTAAAAATAGCTATCTAATCTCTCCCGACGTGGCCCTCCCCTTTCCAACATAAAGAAGTCTAATAAGTATCTTTTTAATTCAAGAAGGAACCACAGTTATTATTTCTGTTAGAGACAGACATCATGGTAATAACCTGTAACTGCCATGAAGGAAAAGTACCAATGGCCTCGAAATTAAGCTTTCTGCTGAGAACAGGACACACAGCAAGAGATGTTCTTCGCTGGGCTTTTTGTTTGTCTTTTTTTCAGGGGGAGGCTGGGGCAGACAGGGAAGTGGGGAATTGAAGGTTAAAGAAAAAAAAAAAAAGCAGAGGGCTACAGATAAGAGAAGCCAAAGGGATTTACTCATTATATTGCCTTGTACTGACCAAACTGTCAAATTCCAATGCAGGAAGCCTGACCCAGAGTTCAATGGGGTAGAAGTAGGGAAAGCGGTCAGTTTGAAATCTCCCAAAATTATATGTAGATGCTGAATAGAAATACTTTTGAAGATAGGATGCCCACATTCTATCACTTTCAAAGAGGTACAGGATCCCCCAAAAGATAAAATCACTGCTACAGTGATTTCTCAGCTTTCTAACAAAAAAATAAATGGTAGAGGACAGAAAGTCAGTGCAGCCAATCTTAGAAACGAAATGTCAAACTGAGTTATATAAACTCAACTACCAATACAAAAATAACAACTGTCTGCTGGAGCGAGCTGAAGGCAATTCCATATAAATGAAGAAAATTAAGTAAGAAATCTTGAGAAATAGCTCATGATGCCTGAAAACATATTTAAGGACCAGATGACAGACTAGGAATCCAAACATTCAGGAGGAGCCGGCTCCAAAGCTCAAGGGGAAAAAAACTGGACCCAGCTAGTGGCTTTCAAGTGGTCTAACAAGGCTTTTAAACGCTGAGCCCTGCTGCTTTTCTCTTTGGTCTCCAGGATTTTCAGGCTTTGGGGATGTTTGTAACTTTGGCTAATAAGGAATAAAAAAAAAATCCTAAGACTTCCCCCATGGATTTATAGACAGGAAACCACTCTAGGGACAGAGAATTCTATAAGTTTATGAAATTTGGGAGAGCCTAGACATTCTGTAAGAATAGCTACAAGAGGCCTAAACATCTACACTTGAAACAAGCCATCGCCCTCTGCTGGGCTGATTGACTAGATCCCTTGCTCCTGGGAGTGTGCTTGAGACACCTTACTCTTCAGCCTCTCTCTGTCAGAGGGCTTGCTTTCCTGTGTGTTGTTCCTCTACAGGCAGGGGCTGCTGCAGCAAGGGCGCCACTCAGGGACTGGTTAAAAATGCAGAATCTCAGGCCCCATCTTGAGCTATGACTCATAATCCGCACTTGAGCCAGATCCCAGGTGACTCCTGTACAGCAGAGTTGGGAAGCACTAATCTCCCACCACAGAAATACAGACAGTGAGATCAGGTATCACATTAGGGCAAACTGTGAAAGCGTTAACCACGGGAGGCTGGGGCACTGGACCTACTGCCACAGATTTAGACGAACGGTGTTGGCACTGATGTGGTCAACATCTTCAACAAAATCACCTTCTTTTTCTTAACCTAAGGATAAAGAAAACACATCCAAGATTCACTTACCCATTGATAGATGTTCTGGACATGAACAGGCTAAAAACAGATGACACAAAAGAGTGATATAATTGGATAAATAGCCAGCCCGATTTCTCAATGCTGTTGTTTAAGAAGATCTGTGTTCCTTGATCAAGGTAACTCTGAACAAAGACAGCTTGGAGTGATTCACATAACTTCTCTCTGTTGCACACATACCACTAAAAAAAGAAAAAGAAAAATGAACACACAAAACTGAGGCGTTACCTAAGAAGTTCAAAAAAAAAAAAAAAAAATAGAAGACTAAGTCAAACCTAGATTGGCAAATGGCAATCTCATGAAATTTTTAGGATAATCATCATCTCATATTCATACAATCTACAAAGCATAAAATCCTTCACACAGAGTGCAAATTAGTGCAACCCCTACAGGAAACAGTTGGGAGACTCCTCCAAAAGTTGAAGATGGAAATCCCATATGATCCCACTTGTGATTATTTACCCAAAAGACGTGAAAGCGCCACCCGCAGAGATGCATGTGCCCCCATGTTTACTGCAGCCCTGTTCACAATAGCTAAGAACTGGGAACTACCAAAGTGCCCAACATCAGAGGAATGGATCAAGAAGATGTGGTGCATATACACAGTGGAATAGTACACAGCCCTTAGAAGAGATGAAACCCTGTCGCTTGAATCAACATGAGGGACCTAGAGGGGATGATGCTAAGTGAAATAAGTCAAAAGAAAGACAGATACCAGATGACCTCACTCAGAGACAGAATGTGAATAGAAAAAACAAAGGAACAGACGAAACAAAATGCTTGGGCACTTGTAAGAGAACGGAGGTGACCAGTAGGGAATGGAGGAGACGGGACACAAATGGTGGTGGAGCCCACTGGACAATGGTGAAGAACAGTTGGTGATGTGGTGGCGGGCACCGTGTGTTGACACATTTCTAAGGAATGGGGAACCTATACATAAAAGTTATTTTAATGCAGAGAATAATTACTACAATAAAAACATTACATTGAAAAAAATCCTTCATATAGAATTTTGCTTTTTACTTTCAGGGTAGGTACAGCAAGTGGGGGAGGGGTGAAGATTGGCCTCCTACTGAGATTCAAATTCAGAAAGCAATAACTAGCATTATTAGGCTTGTTTCTACCTAAGAAAACAGTCACATCCTCCAATGACTTAACTCAAAACAACCAATGGCAGCGCAAGCATAATTTAACACTCCAGTGACCAGATTAAGCTGCCTTCTTCTTTGTAAACTTTATAGAGACCTCTAAAAACTGAGGTGTGCTTTACCAGGTCATACAATATTCTTCCAGACAGGGGTAAAATATGCTGGAGAAAGATTAAGAAGTTACTTAAGGAGACAACACATTATTAATAAGCTAAGAAATAGACTTCCAGGATAGGCTCTACCCAGAATGCACTTTTAAAAACAAAATCCAAGAATTTAAAATGTGGATGAAATTTAATCTTCCACAATAAATGTTTTCCATCTTCCTTTAGAGACAGTGTGTCAGAGAAGGGGGAAAGGAAATTGGATAAGCCACAGAATCAGCCTCCTGATCAAGTCCTGGCCCTGCCATTCCAGTGTGAGCTGGACAGGTCACAGCCTCTGAGCCTTCGTTCTTTCATCAAGACAAGAGGTGTCAAGGTCTTGATCTACCCTAGTAGGGTTTGGAAGGGATTAAATAAGATAATGCAGGCAAAGATAGTACTAGACACACAAGAGGATCCCATAATAGTAATACAGTGAGAGTCCTCTAACGTGGCCCGATAAAGAGGAGGAAGAAGCCCATGAAGTACACAAGATGAAACTGCAGGGTAGACCAGCTATTATTAATTCATTATCTGCTAAGAAACAATCAATTTTTTTCTCAATAAGGAAATCTACTGGACAAGAGTAACTTGCTTCCTCCTGACAAATATGACCATTTATCTGCAGTAGCAATCCTGTAACTGCTTGCACAACTGATGGGCCAATTTTACAGTCATCCTAAGCTTGCTAAATGTTAAATGAAATCTTGGGTAACATTCCTGACACTAACGTTGACAAACCAATACAAACAAGCAAACAGGCATAGCAACACCTCAAAGACTAATCTTTTTAAAAGCCCTGTACTCTAAACCAGATAAACCAAACCTTTCCTTTGCTGGCTGGTTTGTGTTATTACCATTTAAACACTGTTACCAGAACTGCCTGGACTTGAAAACTAGTTTTATTTTCCCTCCTGTGTATGGTAAGCTCTGGAGCAGCTTGCAGTCCCTGCTTACACTATTTCCCTTGATCTGAAAATGTTCTTGCTTCATTGTTAACTAATTCTTAACACTTACTGGCCTGAGGTCCTGTACCAGCGCAGGTCATAAACCATCTTTTATTAAACCTGTGACCTCCTGGTGCACATTCTGAACTCCACAGTATGGAGACCATTCTGACATTTATTTATTTTTTATTCTCTGAAATGACTAATCAAGATGAAAGCCATCACCTTGGTAATAGGCAATCAGGTACATTCTATGACTGTGGACACGAAGTCATTCAAGTGGAACAGGGTCACGAGGAACCCCTTGGCATCCACTGTAAATGGACAACTAGAACAATAAAAGACGCGGACTTCCAGCACTAAGAAAGAACTGGCACCATTAACTGCAAATACTGCCTTTACGTGCCAAAAGGAAAACTCAGATTTTTCACAGTATTTCTCTCAATTCCTTAACATTAACACATGTGGTTGAACCTTAATTGCCTCACAAGTCATTCAGAAAAGAAAAACTGCTTAGCAAACAGAATATGCTACAGAATGAAAAGGAGTTTCAAAGCCCTTTATTGAAAAAGGTTGAAATTCTATGTTCCTCCTGACTATTTGCATGATACAAATGTCAACTCCATAACAGCATTATTCATAATCACCAAAAAGTGGAAACTGCCCAAATGTCCGGCAACTAATGAATGGATAAATAAGATGTGATTGATCTGAACAACAGAGTATTATTCAACCATAAAAAGAAATGAAATACTGATTTATGCAACAACATGGATGAACTTTGAAAATATTATGCTAAGTGAAACAAGGCAGTAACAAATGGCCATAAATTATGTGATTTCATTTACATGAATTGTACAGAACAGGCAGACCCAGAGACAGAAACTAGATTGTGGCTGCCAGGGGCTCGCGGGAGTGGGGGAATGTGGGGAGATTGCTAATGGATATGGGGTTTCTTTTTGGAGTGATGAAACTGTTCTGAAATTAGAGAGGCGATGGTTACACCACACTGAATATACTAAAAGCCACAGACCTGTGTACCTGAAAAGGATTAATTTTATGGTATGTGAATTACATCTCAATAATTTTATTTTTAATTCGCATCTAAAATGTAGGTACAGTTTGATCTTCCAGAAATTAAAAGTGGTTTGAAATGTTAAGTGACCTAGTAAACCTCGTAGAAAATGCAAAATTTAAATGCAAATCTGATCATGTCCTACTCAGCTTCAAGATGGCTTCGAATGTGGTGTCGAGGACCCTACACGGCTCATCTGTTCTGTATCCACAGCCTCACTTCTCCACACTCCCAAACAGCACATGATGCCTGACCACTCCCTATGAAACCACACTCTACCCTTCTTTCTCTTCCTGGAAGGTTCCTTTCCCATAGCTGTCTCACATGGTATTCACTCGGTCCCAACAATTCCTACCAAACAACCCCCTCCCTCTTAACCTCACTAACTGGACCTAAACCTAAATACTTCCTTCAAGTATGTTTCCCTTGAACTTTCAGACTAGGTTGAGTCCGACTCCCCTCCCTTCCAATCCCATCTCAAATATCCCATAGGTCTCCCTGGTAACATTCAAGAACTTTGACTTGAATTACCGTACATAACTGCATGTTCAGACACGCACCTTCCCAGACAGAGAACTTCAGAAAGCAGCAATGACTGACTTCAGTGCCTGGCACAGATACAGATGAATAATACATGCTCATCAAATGAATTATTGTTAAAAATCACAGGCACTCTAACAGAATTTGGAGTTTCTAGCAAAAGCCTGTCGGGAACATAAGGATAACCATGGAGGCAGCTGCCATTGGGTTTCTGTCAACTTCTAAAACTCCAAATTTTTCGCAAGGCCTTGCTTAAATCCAATTCTGCAAACAGCAGTTCGAGCTCCCCACCCACCACAAAACTGCACTGCTGCAAGCGGGCAGCTAAGGAAGACAGTAAAATTGAGCACCTACCCTGCACCAGGCACTTGGCCAAGTCCTTCACACATCATGTACCTTCTGAATAAATGGGAAACCTGAGAATCCAGCTATTCAGGTCCTCTTCTAGATGTATGTTTGTCTAACAAGCTTCTTTCAAAGAAGTTTCACTTCATCTGTTCTACTCAACTGCTTGAGATTCACTTCTAGAAAAGAAAGCAGGACCACACTGCCCAATTAAGCGGGACTGGATGTGTCTAAAGAAAAGATCATCTGATCTAGAGAGAGAACAACTCGACGACTATAGGTCAAGGTTTCTCAGCCTCCGCACTGGTGACATGAAGCATAGCCACATCCCTAGCCTCTACCCATGATGCCCAGTAGCACTCGCCCCCACCGTGGCAACCCCAAATGTCCACTGCTTAAGAACCCCTACATGAATTTACCCAGAAATCCTCACTGTTCTGACTTTCTAATGGTTCCAAACTATCCCAGCTTAACAGTAGTCCAGGGAAAATTAAAAGACGGACTCACGGGTCTCCAGGCAAACTTTAATGGGGGGCGGAGAGGGGCGGAGAGGGAGAGCAGAGAAAGGAGCAGAGGGATTAGGATCTTGGCCAGGACCTTCCACTTCTTAAACGCGCAGTTGCCTTGCACTTAATGTGAAATGCTGACTAGAGAGAAAATGAAAGCAGGAGCCCCTGCAACCATTTGGCAGTGCCCCTGGACACTGGCAGTGCCCAGACAACCCAGCTGAAATGAAAAGCTGTAATGAGCTCCCAGCACTGCGTGGCCTGTCTGTAGGCCCCCTGCACTTTCAGGCAGGTGAGTTCTTCGAACACATGCTCCTGGAGGACTAGAGACAGGCGCACAAGCGAGAACAAAGTATTGCGCTTGTTGGGTTTCCACTAAAGGGCTGCGCGGTCGCCTGGCTGGAGGCGGGACTCCTCAGCGGGAGCCCACAGCGGCTGAAAACAGTCTGTTTCAAGTGCACCTGACTTTATTCACTCTAAATAAGTAAGGGGATCTTTTACGCTATAATCAAACCTGAGCTATGCCATGCTGATGACAAGTATAAATTTTTCTAAAAATTATAGCAAGTAGCAAAGTTCCCCCTACTTGCAACAAGACTGCAAAGATACTAATTACTAGTCAAATTAAATAAACAGCCAAACCAGGTGGACACAAGTTCTGAACGTGTACTTGGCCGTCTCAGTTAATCAAAATAATGAAGCGTTAAGTCATATTGCAAAGATTTCATCAGGCGTGAAGATCCCCTACAACCCTGGTTGATGAATTCTTCTTTCAAAGTAGAAATGTAAAATTATATTTGTGTACCAGACTGAGGAGCACAGGTCAACTTTTTTCTGAAATTATTTTCTGGTTCTTCTTGTGCTATAGGGAGTTTATTTCACAGTTGAGCATGTGCTCTATTATCTAACGGTCTTTTCTTCCAAAATACAAAGGACTAGAACGTAATAGTATTAGATTTTAAAAGTTATTTGAAAAATAAAAACCAACTTCCTGACTTCAGAGAATGTGATATAATAAAAAAAAAAAAAGAATATTTGGTCTCTTATCCCCAGCTCCAGCACAGAGCTCCTAAAATGCTTGGAGACTCTCCTGAGTGCTCAGAGCACCTTTGTATGCTGGTAAGGTGAGGACGGCCTCTGGGGAGCTTCAGGGTAGAGGTTGGTCAAGAGAAAGACCACGCCAGGACTGGAGGGTTGCCTTTCAGCCCCACCCTCCAAGGTCCAGAGAGGTCAGTGGTCAGTGACTTAATCAATCAAGAGTAGGCAATGAAACCTCCATTCGACCCCAAAATGCAGGAGCCTAGGAGCTTCCAAGATGACGAACACAGTGATGTGCTAAAACAGTGTCTCACCCAGAGGGCCATGGAAGCTCTGTGCCACCGCCACCCCATACCCTGCCCTGTACCCTCTGCCATTCCAGATGTAGCCTTTATAAAAGCTAGTAAGCAGGCACACCGGTGGCCCAGCGATTCAGTTTACTGGGCGTAGTCCACATACATGCCAAGGTCCCCTTTCAAGACCAGGGAAACAACCAAGATGAGCAACTAGATAAAATAAAATGCTTCCTCCTCTCACTTCCTGCCTGTCTGCCTCCACTAGCCTTCAGCAAACAGGCACGCCCTGGTGGCTCAGGCACTAAGTCAGCAACTGGGGTGTAGTCCACGTAAAGCCCCAGGACCTGGGTTCAAGGGAACTATGACAACCATAAATTAAAAAATAAATAAAAGTGCTTCTTGCTCCACTCTCTTCTTCTTAAAAAACAAAACAACGACCAAAAAAAACCAAAACAGTACTTTCCTAAGCTCTGAGAGTTTCTAGCACACCCCAGAATTTATAACCAAGTTGAAAAGAAGCAAAGTCTGCTGACCTATGCCTTGCAGTTGGCATCTGAAGTGAAAGCAGTCTTGCAGGGCTGACTCTTTAAATGTCAGAACTGACATCAGTTCTGGGCACCAGTCTGAATAGGCCTGAACTGACTGTAAGACACCCAGCTGGAATCAGGATAAGACACCACAGGTAAGAATCTTTTTTAAACATTAAAGTTGACCAAAGCATTGGATGCAGGCCAGGACTTCAAGCAGCTGTCCCATCCTTGTCTAGCTCACAAACTGCATAAACTCCGGCTAAGCAACCTAAAGGCTTGTGGGTAACAGGACGGAGAAAGATGATCTGGAATGCATGAATAATGAACACTGTTCAGTCATAAAAAGGGGAATCTTGACATTCACAACATGAAAAGAACTCGAGTATATCGCTGAGTGAGGTGTATCAGAAGAAAGAAAAAATACTGAATGATCACCTATGTTTACAATACAGAGAAACAACACAAACCAGTAAAAGACAAATACATTTTGGACTATGCAGCAGGATTGCAGCTGCCAGAGGGAACGGGTGCAGGGGTCGGTTCACGTGGTAGAAGGGAGTTAAGGTACTATTTTAGCTTTTCCCCTTCCTTTCTTGTTTTGTTTTTGTTGTTTTTGTTAATCAGTATACAGAGGGGTGTCCAACAAGCATTTTGTATATGGCTACATAACGCCACCATCTACAGAGGTCCAGCGGGATGGAGGCAGCTTCCCAGTGAGAAGGCAGACTATTTTCACAGCCCCTCAGACGATACAAGGGTTTCTAGGCAGGATATCATGAAACACTAGGAAAAGCCTAAGCCTTGAAACCAGGCAGAGGTGGGTTTAAAACCCAACCCTGCCATCTGTTAACTGCTCTTGAGCAAGAGTTCTCTCTCTCAGCCTCATCCTGTCTGTAACATGGAGATGGCACCACCTACCTCCGTGAGTTGTTATGAGGATTAGAGGGGATAATATATTTAAAGTGCCTGGCACACAATAGAAGCACAATAACTTGATTTCCTTCCCCTTCCTGTTCAAAGTCCACAAAAGCCAGTCAGAGAGCTGAAGTTCAAGGGAATGTCTAAAAACCACATTGTAGGTCTGGGCGCCCAGCCATTCCCAAAAGAAATGAGTAACCAAAGACCTGAGGCATTTGGTGCCACTAAAAACGATCAGAAAGGCTCCACTGATGGGGTCCATGGACGCGGCATTCTTTTTCTACCACAAGGGGTGGTCAGACCAAGCTGACGACGTGACAGCCAAGGAGCCAATCGCATGTACATTCTGCAATGCAAACGAATCACTGCACTCGTCCTGCGTCTAAGCATAGCACAGAAGTAACCATTCACGCCACTCACTATTTTTCCAGAATGATGCAAAATTCACAACCTCTTTGTTGGATTTCAACATGTAGAGTGGCCAGGTGCCCTCGCATCCCTGCAGGGTAACATCTCATCCAGGCTCGGGTGCTGATCAACTCTGATTGCGTGTATCAGCACTCTTTATTTCAAACACTCACTGTTAATACAGCTGGACTGCAGGGGGTGGGGGGGTTCCATGACCCCCTCCAATACCAAAATCACAGTTTAAGCTCTTTTATAAAATAGGACAGTATTTGCATATTGTTCTAAATGCTTTAAATAATCTTTAGATAACTTGTAATACCCAGTACAATGTCAATGTCCTACAAAGAGTTGTTGTACTGTATTGTTTAGGGAATAATAACAAGGAAGGGAAAGAAGTCTCACATTTTTAGTGGAGACACAGCCATCACGGATGGAACTAATTCACACGTATTTTCAATCCACTGTTGGTTGAATCTCAGGATGCAGAAGCCACAGAAAGGGAGGGACAACTGTCTTTTAATTTCCTAAGATTTTAACAAAACTTCAGAGGGTCTGAACAAGGGAGTCTTTGACTGGAAGCTACCACGATCTGCTGGGGCACCTTCAGAGGGAAACATAAAGGCCCCCAGTAGATCCAGTAGAAGTGAGAGACCCTGGTGTTCCATGAAATGGAGCAAACACTTACTTAGGGTTTCAACGTAGGTTATAAGGAAGGAAAGCAATCCCTTTCAAAACCTCCTTGATATTCGGCTGCAAAGGCCTCTAAACTCTCAAAGGCAGTTCAGAGGAGGCCACCAATCCATCAGTGTCTGTCTGGCTAGCTGGCTGACTGCCCCAAGCATTGTTAACTCCCGCCTGATTTCAGTCAGCCTTTACAAGGTAAGAGGGGAATGAGGGACCAGGAGATGGAATCCATCCCTTAGTATAACTTTTGACCTCTGACTATGAAGTCCAAGTATTTTTTCATTTAGAACAAAAACCCAAATCATTTCAAATCTGTCGTGAAGTCATCAGACGTAGCACAGTTCTGAGTTTATGTAAGCAAGTGAAAAAAGAAAGTCTGACATACTTGCAGTTTCAAGTTACACCTTAATAATTTTGGCTATTGAATGTTATCTGTGTGTTTTTTTTACAAATCTTGCAGTGTGTCATTGTCCTGGCTTGGTTCCTGGGAGTTCTCTCATATTTTTTTTCACTCCATCAAATTGAGAAGCTGCTAAATGACTGTTATTTACCAAGAACCTAGTTAGCAGGCCTACTGGTCCTTTCAAGCTGCAATAGCTCTCTAATAGGTGCATTAACATCAACTACTAGGTGCAAAGTATCACAAATAACCAAAGGTGATGTTGGTGTCTCAATGCTGTTATTTTCCAGTTATGAAACTGCCAATACTGAGAAGCGGCATCTAATTCCTTACTCCTGGCTCTATTTCTCCCCAGTGAGTTCATCTACCCACCTTGCAGCCTGTGATGAAGGAATTTGAATAGTTTTTCTTGGGAAAAGACCCACTTGAGGGCGCTACAGTAGCCACTACTGCACTCTGTAACTACAGCTTAGAAGTACTGGGAGAGGTTAAGAAGCACAGTGATTCTGCTCCAGATTTTATTTGTGGACACTGACATTTGAATTTCACAGAAGACATTTTCATGTCACAAAAAAAAAAAAAAAAAAAAAACATTTTTTCACAATCATTTAGAAATGTAAAACTATTCTCACTTCACAGGCTGTACCCCCCAAAAATCCCTGAGCCTAATTCGTACCACAATCTACATCCCTGCTTGCTTGCTCAAAATGAAATATAATCCCAATTCTGAAACAAGCACAACCACCAAATTAATACAATGGAGCTGCTACTATAGTTTGAAAGCTGCTTTAGCTCACAAGAGCCTTGCGTCTCCAGGTTACGGTAACTAAATTAGCAATTTTTAATGAATAAATATTGCCCTAGATCTCTCTTTTAACCACAGAATCTTCCACCATAATTTCTCAATAAAATAACCAGAAAGAAAACTTGCGCTAAGTATGGTTCAATCAAATCCATAACCCTACTTTCATGCGACTCCAAAAGAACCAGATGTGGCAGGCTAGGGGACCCACAAACTCAAATGAACACCAGAAGACCTTGTATAAAACTATTAATTTGAAGTGGGGGAAACTTGGGAGTTAAGTTACTTTAGAAGCAACAAGTCTGTAAGGCAAACTCAGGATCCTGGAATAAACAGCTGATAACAAAACATCAACTCAGCCACCCAGCAGAGTGGACAGGCACTTAATTCACTTGATCTCACTGGAGTTTTTATACACACATCTCTTTTGTTCATTTTCATCTTTATTCATGGACAATTGTTTTCATAATGTGAATGTATCATCTCAAAATAATGTCTGGATTCATTACTCTAAAGAAGAAAGTCATTCTTTGCCCTAAGTATTCAAATAACACCAAATGAGTCTTCATATCTCAGTGGTGAAGTGCAGCTGGTTAAAACACACACACACACACACACACAGACACACACACACACACACCCCACCCCACCCCACCCCACCCCCAGAACAAAGTAAATGAGGCATCTGAAACCATTAGAGTTTTCCTTAGGACCCGACAGCTTCAGCTTTAAAAAGGAACACAGCTAGAAAGCACCCTTTGCTAGGAGACATTCTGAGGCCATATCGACAACTACAATGCCACCCAGACTCCAGAAAAAAAAATTATTAAAGTTTTTCAATTTTTAAAATACACCCAGTTCTTCCATGAGCACTGAAAACATACCAAATTTGAGGTAGTAGAAAGAATAAGTGTTTTAATAAACATTACTACTAAGAGACTCAATCATAATTCCACTGTAAATACCCTTTCTTACTTATTCAGGACTTTATTTCTACCAACTGTTGATAATAGTAATATTTCTCAATCTTCTTTTATACCATTATCTGCATTCCATATGGATATGTGTCATCCTGGTAACTCCAATACTTTAGAGTTGTCCCCCCTAAAAATGACTAGTGTAATTAACCCATGGCAATGTATGTGGTTTTGCAACTTCAGATCACCTAATTCTATGTCACTTCTAAAAGTATCATGGGAGTGATATACTTAGCAAATTCACTAGCTGCGGGATTATAAAAACAACTTTATAGAAATGCATGATTTCCTTTAAAAAAAGAAAAAGAGCCACTATCGGATGTTTGCTAAATAAAAACTAAAGGCTACAATTGTGAATGAGTTGCTTTATCGCCTTCTATGTTTCTGTACTTTCGTTAAAACCCATGAGATCTACCTGGGAGTAACCTCTCTGAACACATGGCATTAGAAAAGTAACACAGGAAGTGAGAAATCTCTGAAAATGATGAGACACAACTGGGAAATCATTAATTACAGCTCTCAGAATAGGCAAAGTGTACTATAAACGCTAGCTATTACAAGTCAACACTGGCGGAGTTCAAAAGCCTCTTCAATGAATGTAGTGTTAGTCACAAACCACATTAGGGTCAAACATGAAGTGCCTCATTTTTCTAAACTGAAACCTATTTAACATAAAACGCTGTAAATGTAAACGACATGTTGCTTTGATACATTTATCTACTTGCGAAATATGATCGCCATTGTAGCAATACTTAGCATCTTATCGCATGATCATTTCTTGTTGGTAGTAATTGGAATAATTAAGATCTAGTCTCCTAATAAGTCTGCTGCGCATAAAACAATACTCTTGTCGCTAATCACTATACCGCGCATTAAATCTCGGGGCCGTATTGACTACTTGCAAGTTTGTGAAACGTCTCACTCTGAATTCTACAGCTGACCTGCACGTACTTCTTTGTGCCGCATGAAACTAGAGAGAAGGCGACCTAGCCAGTTACACGGCATCCTTCACGGTCCACCACTACCACCCTTCAAAGAATTCACTCCAGCCCTTTCCGTAGAAGCTTGCATCATCCTCCTTATCACATCTTTACGGTCGGGACTACCAACACCGACGTGCAAAGGGGACCTCAGGTAGGAAGTGCAGGGAAAGGTTCTGTAGGAGGGGAGGGAGGACCTGTCAAACACGTTTTTTAAGTGCTTCGGGGAAATGTCACCCGAATAAGCCCGGAGTTCAATGGCTCACCACGCACGTTACATTTCTTTATGACCCTTTGTATGTTCAGAGATATAATTTTTTTTGGGGGGGGGGCGGCTTTCCGTTTTGATTCTCGGGAGCGGTCACGACGGTGGTCGGGGGCTCCTGGGTTCGGTCTGGTCTTTGCTGTCGCAGGCCCAGGTGCCAGATGGGTGCCCGTCGCCACGCGCCGAAGTTCCTGGTTCGGCGGCCGGGCGTCGGCAGTCGCCGCCTGGGACCCGGGAACAATGCGGGGCTCCGGGGCGCCCACGCTCGAGCCCGCGGAGGGCGACGAGGAGGCCGCTCTCAGCCCGCGCCCGGGAACAAAAGGCGCCGCGGGGACCGGGCCCGGCTGCCGGGGACCGGGGGCCGGGGAGCCGGAGCCGGAGCTGGCGGGGCAGACCGGGGAAAAGTTTCCGCGGGGCCGGGGCGGCGGGGCGAGGACCGGGCCAGGCTCGGGCCGCGCCGCCCGGCACAATAGCCGGCCGAGCGCCGGCAGCCAGCCGCCACGCCCCCGCCCCGGCCCGGCCCGCCGGGCCGGGCCGCGTACCTGATGGTTCTCCTTCCCGCCGCCCGCGGCCGCCGCCGGGCCGCCCGGGCCGCTCGTCATGTTCACGTACAGGGAGCGGGTGAGCGGGCTCCGCAGCGTCCACATCCTCCGCGCCAGCCACACGGACGCCAGGCTCAGGCACAGCCAGCCCGCCAGCAGTCTCATCGGGGGCCGCCGCCGCTCGCTCGGATCACCGCCGGCGCCGGGGCGAGGAGAGGGAGGCGCCGCCGCCTCCGACCGCCGCCGCCGCCGCCGCCCCGGCTCGAGCCATCGCGCCCGACCTGCCCATCCAGCCCCTTCAGGGCCGCGGCGGGGGTGGGGACGCGCGGGCGGCGCACGGCCTTCCCGCCTCCCCCTTCCTTTCCGCCCCCGGAACGCCGCGCCCGCCGGCGCCAGTTTCCACCCGGAGCACCGAGGCCCGGCGGGGCGCGCTCCCGGTGGGGCGCGCTCCCGGCGTTTCGGGGGCGGGCCGGCCGGGAGGCGGGACAAAGGGGACGCGCCTTCGCCGGGCGAGCCGCGCCGCCGCCTTCGGCCTGGGCCGCCCTCCGCGCTATGGCGGAGCCGACGTGATCCTCAGAGGCCGCGGGATCACTGCCGAAGGCGGCCGCGGCGGCCTCCCGGGCCTCCAAGGTGGGGCCGCAGGACGTCTGGTCTTTCCGGGCCTTAGTCTGAGCCCTGGGCCTCGCACCCCTCGCCTGGCGGGACCGGCCCCGGGCTGTGCCAACTGACGCGGGGATGAGGAGGGGGCGTCGCCTCCCTCTGGCTCTTCCGGACGCGCAGACGGACGTCGCCAGTTCTCGAGCGCCCCCGGCTCAGCCGCGTCGCTTCCTATTTACATTTAGACCCGACGGAGCCAGACCTCCCCACCCCAGGGCCTCCACCCTCCTTCGCAGGAACTGCGGAGCAGACAGGAATCTAGAGGCTGGGAAGGATGCCGCCTTCTGCTCCCCGCCGGGTCCCCCAGCCCTGGCAAGTTGCTGCCTACACGTTTCTACGAGGCCTCCGTCGAAGTCCGCCTTTGTTGGAAGCTGGAGCGCCTGCAGGTGATGTTCTGAAGTCCTGATGACCCTCCAAGAATGAGCCCCGCCCCCCCCCCCCCCGTTAGAGGCCCTGACTGCCTGTGTGCTAGAGCTAACAGATGGAACTTGGACCCCACGCTCCTCAAGCGAACTGGGCTCGGGGAACAGTATTTATCCGGATGTGTCTTTGATCATTTATAGCACAAGGAGACTCAGCAGTGTTTCAAAACTGGAGGGTTACGCTGTGTTCCTGTGTCTGAAGTTCTTCCTGCAGCGACCCAAGTTACCACTCTGAAGTGACATAGCGCATGGGTCCTCGGGCGTTAATGCCTTCCTCATTTGCTTTAGAAAGCACTTTTCATTTAACTGCACAAGAAATAAACTTTCCCCTGTTAATTTTGCACTGCACTTCAGAGATTTCGTTTATGAGCCTACTGTGAAGGAACAGTGATTCCTTACCCCCGAACATTGTTAATTCTCTTCTGAGTGTCTCGGCTTGGCACCTTTTGCTTGCAGGGATATCTCGTTGCCTAAAATGACACAGGCTATAACAGAAAAAGGGAGAGCGGGAGAGAGCACTTTGTGCTCTCTCTTTTTACTATACTTCCTGACTGCTTCCTGCCAAAACCCCAAAGAGCCTGCACCTTACTAAATCTTGTTCAAACCCCTCGTGGTCCTGGCCCAGATCAAAAAGATAGCAAACCCTGTCTACTTTGTCACCTCTCCTTGCTATCGCTTGAGAGCAGTGTCCGAGATTACGCTGCTCTGTGCCAAAAGAAATCCACCTTTTTAGCGGGGGTTGGATGGGGAGGGGTGAAACTAACAAGAGTTCATAAAATGACATGTTTTATTTCTGAAACTAAAGGAGACAAAAAGACAAGGCCCCCCACCCCTCACCCCTTTCCCCAAGTTGGCTCTAGTGAATTGCAACTCAGGTTGCAAACTGTGATGAACAAGAAACAGGTAGATGGCTACTGTCGGCAGAAGGATTTGGGCTCAGTTGACTGACCCGCCCCCCCAAGACCAGGATCTCAAAGGAGCAGACTTTCACTTTTTACCTGAGCAGCCAGCCTGGAAAAGGAAATTGTTCCCACGTTTAAAATCATAATCACATAGTACTCAAATGCATGTTATTATCAGCAAGCCCAAGAAGAAACCAAAGCAGTGTGATCAAATGATTTGTCTAAAGGTAGCAGAGCAAATTCAAGAGCAGACCTTTTCATAGAACCTGGTATCCCAGTCTGCCGTCCTTGGATCCATCAAAGAAGCCTTGCTGTCTCTCTCTTCTCAGAGAACCTCCTGAAATACAAATGAGGAGGAAGGAAAGCAGCAAGAGTAAATATACCAAGCAGAAGTTCAGAGTGCCCTTGGGGACTGCCCCCCTTCCTTCACCTACTTTAATGTCACCACTGTGTTTTAAAACCTCAGTTATCCATAATGGAGAGGGCAAGAGGCACGGATAACACAAAAAATAAGTCCGTATAGTTTGAAGTACCATCAGGGATATTCAAAAGATACATAAATGAAACCCTCTGCTCACTGCCCTTCGGACCAGGAGCTCGGGTGTCTTGCTTTGGGTCACAGCTCTGTGTGCAGGCCCAAGATCTTGACTGGATCATTTTCCTATCTTGAACTCTAGGCAAGGGTGCTTTTGTTGCATGTTCTTAGCGACACAGGACTGCATTTTCGCAGTCTTTTTTCAATGACAAAGTTTGATGTAAAGAAAACAGAGACCCAGGATTTGCAGGGGACACAAAATGTCAGTCTCTTGGTTATTGTCATCTTCCCTTAAAAAGATCTCAGGTGATCATGTTTTAAGGGACTTACGTCATGTTTTATAACAATGTTTCATAGAGCTTCAGAGAAAGATGCAGGTTTCCCTCAATATATTCAATAGCTGTGTCCAGCTTACTAAGCAAAGAACACCTCTATTAGATAATATTAATAAAGGTATTCACCAATTTTTTAAATTAGTAAATGTAGTGGACTTTTAGCTGGCTGATAGTTTTAATCATATGCAGTGGTATCACTAGGGTCTCTGTTCTAAGCTAAATTGAAACTGCAGTCTTTGGGTTTTCTTTATTAGTAACACAAGTAGCAGGATGAGGTGGGAAGGCCTGTAGAGCCAGCACAAAAAAGAGTGCTCTATGGGAGGCCTCCCAATGCTCTTCATTAGCACAGTAGTATATTTCAAAACACACTGCCTGGGTTTGAAGTCTGGCTCTATTCTTACCGGTTATGCAAATTGAAGCAAATAACTTGACCTCATCTGTAAAATGGGAATAATAATGGGTACCTATTTCATGGGGATGTGGTGAGGATTAATCACACACTCTAAATATAAAGGGCTTAATGTATCTCTACACAGAGTAAGCTCTCAAAGCATGTTAACTTTCTTTTTTTCTGTAGTTTGGATAAACCTGCCCTTGGGACCCTCCCTTTCCTCATCTATAAGGTGGAGGCCTTAACTCTAATTTGCCTGCTTCACAGCATGTACCTCTGCGAGAATCAGATGATCTGAAAGTTTCGTAAACTGTAAAAGCATCTACTGGGATTGTCATAATAAGGATGCTCATTCCTAACATGACAGTGGTCTCTGCAAAGCTACTCTCCATAACATACTTCCTTAGATCTCATGATAATAGTTTCTCCTCATGCTGTGTCTGTACCCAGGCCCCTTCCTGAGATTTTGAGTGAGGATAGGAGAAGGGGAAAGACTTATATAACACAAAACGATAAAATACTCAAACCTAGAATCACAAAACCAGACCACACACTCTAGTTATCTACTTGTCAGGGATGCCTGTCTTCTTAGGAAGAAAGCCTTCCCCTCTCTGATATCTGGAACTCTTCCCAGTGGGCTCATTTATGTACTTCTCTGCCAGTCAGGAAGTTCACCTACTTAGAGCCTTCTGAATCCCAGGGTTTCCCTCCCTCAGCAATCTCATACTTGTTTCAGTTATATTCAAAGGACATCAGAAAGACAAAATACCACTTTCACATCATCAATAAGTGTCGATTGAGTGCATGCAACATACTTGCCACTGGACTAAAGGAAATGGAGCACACCTGCCCCTCATCCAGCTTATACTGTTAAGCAGAGAGGCAGACCTGTCCTAGTCACAGGATGCGCACATAATCACAAAGCGCTGAGTGCTAGAAAAGAACTGTGTATTTTTAGGAGAACTTAAGCAAAGAGATCTGAGTTATCCGAGAGGGCACGGGGAGCGTATTCAGGGAGAGCTGTCCTGAGGAAGTGACCCCTTGTGGTCCTCGTTTTGACATCTTCTTGCTAAGCTTGAGAACTTCCGGGCTTCCGGGTTGCCCAAGTTCCTCTGCCCCCCAGTCATTGTGAAAAGAGATGGGGTGTCCTTCAGAACCTTCTGGGATGTGAAGAACCTTGTGGTCACCTGGGGACTTCAGTGGTCCAGATGTGTGACTGTATCTGGGATGCTTCAAAGAAATTTACATCTATAATCGTTGAAGTCACTTAAAGGCATATATGTATTTTTAAAAAGACATGTTTCAACTCAGCAAAGTCCTTCTCGTAGCAAGTTTGAGTCGGAACTCTGACAGAGGCAGGTAGTTGTTTTCAGTTACTTTCTGGAGCATTTTTAAAGGTTCAGAGATCTTTCATTGTGTTTTAAGTCTGTTTTCAAATCCCTATCTTTGGCCTCTGCGTTGCTGTCTGCAGGTATATGGGCTTGTTCTTTTGAATGTCTGTTTCTTCTCCACCCTACGCACCATGGAATTTCATGTCACTCTGATTTCATATACGTGTTTTGAGACTATAAAGCCACCTTCTTTTGCGACTAGAAAGCATTCAAACTTATAATGTATTTGAAAACCATGAAGAGTTGCATGGTACAATGAGAGCATTTTTAAAACAAAATCTAAATATTTTATAGTAGATAAAATACAAATGAATGTGTACAGCATAAGTGGTCTTAAAGAGTTTGCGTAGCACACCAGAGAATCCTATCTCCCTGGCATGAAAGACCACTTTTATTTTTGCACCGCCACAAACTGCTCTGAGACTGAGGAAGAATACATTTATGAAGAAAGATACTTGGGCAATCCACCAACCTGAAAATCTGACAGAACTCTCTTCTTTCTCTGGTGAACTGATTTTTGAATAGCCACAAATTATGTGAACTTGTCTTGCAGCTTAGCCTAGAATCCTCCTGAGACATTGTACACACAAGCCATTAATTCCAGAGGAAAGGCATTTGGCTATTAGATCATCAAAACCTCAGCATTTTGAGAACTCCTACAGTTGTTTCCCAGTCTGGTTTCCCCTACCCAAGCACCCTTTGTTCCAGGCAGTTTCCTAAAATTGGCAAAGTCAATAGTGAAAGCAGCTACTAAGTTATTCTACAATAGAAATGTATTTCAAAGTTATTAGCTTTCTCTGCTCAAATCTTCACAGAAGTTTAAGATAAGAGAGGGGCAGGAATTTGAGGCCAGCAGTTTTCCCTCCACCTCGAAGACTTGTGTCCTTAACCAGCAGAATTCTACCTTCTGCTGTCCGGTTTCCCCTTCCTCCCGCTGCCTCTCACGTTTGCAGTGGAGGTGCTGGGGCGAGGAAAGCCAGCTTGGCTCAGGAATCTCACCAAAGAGTAATCTGTTAGTTGTGACTGTACAAGTTCATCTCCTTTTAGGGAAAGAGAACATTTTATAAGCAAACCTGTAAATGACATCAGCGTCAAATCTGCTGCTTTTCAGTGTGCCCCACCTGGTGGCTTTGGTGCTAAGCCAGTGGCTGGGAGGTGACCCACGTGGAGCTCAACGACCTGAGTTCAAGATGAGGACTGCAGCAGTGGGGTGGGGGTTGGGGAAGGACCAAAATAAATAAACAAATCAGTTAAGTGTACTCTTTCTCCTCTTCCTTCCATACTTAAAATGTTTTTTCCTCCTTTCTCTCTACACTAAAAAAAAAAAAAGTGTTGCTTTTCAGGCAGACCTCTTACTACTTTACAATGCTCATCATGATTATTCAATGGAATAAGACTTCAGGGTGAAAAAAATCTAAGTTATCCCTGTTGGTTTTGATAGTACAATGAATTCATATTGAGAATCTCCAACATCCTCTATGGTTCATAGCCTGGAATTTCTATTCTATTATCAGAACGCATACAGCTGCACGTACATGGGGCAGGAGGGTGCGTTTTCATCTTGACACATGATAAATCACATATTTGCAGACATCTAACTTTTTAAGCATGTTTATTTAGAACTATTTGGGTTGTACCCTGGTGGGATAGTGGTTTGATCCACAGCCTCCGGCAGATAGCACAGTCTACATACATCCCAAAGAACTAGGTTGACATCCCGGGGCTGGTGGGGAGGGGAGGGAACAACCAGGGTGATCAATTAAATGAAAATAAAGTGTTTCTTCCTCCTCTCTCTCTGCCTGACTGCCTACTTGCCTTCATTCCTGCCTGCATCTTTCCTTTTATTAAAAAAAATTTCTTGGACACAAATATCACAAACACATTATACTTTTGACAACCTGTTTAAGGCTGTTGCAAGAAAAAAAATTCAAGTCAGGTCTTTTTGAAATGGTAGGCAATTGTCATCAATCATAACATTGCCCTGAAAACCATTCTGAAATATGGAAATTAAATTGTTTTCTGAGATCATACTTTTTGAAAGCATTAGAGCAAAGAGACTCAGTCAGCTTTGAAAAAAAAAAAAAAAAGGCAGGTGCCCAAAGCAGGATTTGACTACAAAGTGGCTGCTGGTAGGTAAAAACATTTACAGAAAGAACAGCTTGTTGGGGGTGAAGAGTAGGGAGGGGTTGGATGAGCCCCGCAAACATAGGGAATGGAAGACGAGGAAGATGAGGTTATATGGAAAACCATATAACCTCAACTATGCTCTCTGTAAAAGCAATAATTTGGGAGCAGGTCACCATCCTAGCCCAGGAGACAGTGCCCTGGCCCACTGTCCTCAATGCAGCAGGCATCTCCGGGGAAGGTGATGGGTGCAAGAGTTTGATGGAGGTGCCACAATGTCATGCATCAGCAGCATCCTACATTGCCATTCTGTGCTCACCACCCGCCTTAGAGAGAGTGAGGCTGTGCTGATGGGCAAACACATATCTGTCTAGTAGATTGCATCTCGGTTTAAAGTAGTAAACAGGTGCCTGGTCTTTTGTTCGCATTGATCAGCCTATGCGTGGGGTCATGCTAATGTACCTGTGAGAGATGATGCCCCTCAGTGTTCCCAGGGGCCAGCAAAACTGTGGACAGTGAGTGAGGAGGTTTTTAAAAAGAAAGGCAGGATGGGAGAGAAGGAAGAAGTTGTTTTGTTTTGTTTTTTTCTTGCGTTTTATTTTTCTTATGAAGAGGAAGGAATGAAGGCAAGCAGGCAGCAGGCAGGAAGGAAGACAAAAAAGAACCATTTCACTTATTTTATTGTTTTTCAGTTCTTTCCCCTTCTGGCCGTGTCCCAAAAGTCGTGTCCTTGGGCTATATGTGGACTCTGTCCCAGCCGTGCGCTTAAACCCTGAGCCACCAGAGTGTGCCAGAAAAAAATATTTCTAAGAAAGGAAACGAGGAGGAAAAAGCTCTTTTACTTATTTTTGGTTGTTCCCCACCCACAGCCCCAGGTCATGAACCCAGGTCTTTGGGCTTTACGTGGTCTGCACCTCAGCCACTAGCTTAGCACCTGAGCCACCCGGACATGCCAGGACAATAATGATTTGCCCCACATCAGGCTCCTGATAGAAGTGAAGAGGGCCAGCCAGGCTTCCTTCACCCAGCAGATGTCAGACCTCACTTACCTGAGAGTGCCTTGGGCAGGAGGGAGAGATTTCTCAGGTGCTCCGCCAAGGTCTGTTTTGCCCCATCACACTTTCAGTTCCTAAACCCCTGGTCAGTTTGCCCAGGCCTCATCTTAGTCATTAAAAACAATGAGAATTTACATCAGGAGGCAGGAAGCTTAAATTCTAATTACATCCCTGATGTTTTTCCATATGACTTTGGAAAACCATATAACCTCAACTATGCTCTCTGTAAAAGCAATAATTAATAAATGATAAGACAAGGGCCCCCAGAAAGGCATGGGTGATGCCATGTTGTGTGTGGCATTTAGAAGGGAATCTCCATTGACTTTTTATCTGTGTTTCCTGGTGCATGGGAAAACAGGTCCTAGGTACTCTTCTCAGTCTCTTCTGATAATGATCCTCACCGTTTTGACTAATTTGACTAATGTCTGTGTTAACATCTTAATGAAATGCTAAACAGACTGTCTCGGGACTCTGAGTGAGTGGCAGCAGTGCCTGCCCTGAATCTGAAAGTCCATCCTGCCTCGAAGATGCAAATACCCCCAACCCCTTTGTAAAATAGCCAAGAGCCCCTTCCCAGGGGCTGGCTCAACTCCTTTACTGAGCCGGCCTGCTTAGACGTTCCAAATAAACTCTTTTTAGGTATTTGAAGCGTTTCTCTGGGTCACTCCTTCCATGCTCCTGAACTGAACCCCAAAATCCACAAAATCTTTGGAGGAACCGAACAATAAAAAACTTGTTTATAAAGACACAGACCTGATCAGAGTCTTCACATCCCTTCCAGTGACAGGATCTATTTTTTTTTTTTTAACCTGTTTACTTTCTTTCATGAATTACGAATTTTGTGAGTTTCTCTGCAAAGTATTACTATAAACGTATCTGGGTTTAATATTGTACACAAAAGAAGTAGTATAATTTTTGTGTTTTCCCACACACTTGAGAAACAAAGATCACAAATTTGGAGTCCATAACACGTCATAAAATAGGAAATCATTCACTGCGAGTAGTACCTACCTCCATGGAGTTTATAAGTGGAGATATCTTTTGTTTTGAGAGTTGGATGTTTGACAAATTGTCAGCACCTTATGACCCGAGACCAAAACCATTGCATTTCTTACTCCCCCATATTCATCACCGACCCCCATCCGCTTTTTCATGGTTTGAGATTTGCCCAGTCTCTGGGAAAGCACCTGGGAGGGAGAGGACTCAGGAAATGAAAACAGATGTATTTCTACCCCCTGAAATTCTAGATCCGGGCTACAGACTCACTCTTCATGTAAAAGATCTGCCTACAACAGCACTGCAAAAATACCACACGCAGCATTTTTTATCCCAGTTTTCTTAATTACAAAGTATCAAATATTCCAATAATTGTCAATCACTTTTTTTTAAAGGAAAGGTGCAGACAGGAATGAAGAGCAGAGGCAGGCAGACTGGAAGAGAGAGGAGGAAGAGCGCTGTTTATTTGTTGTTCATTCTGGTCATTGCCCCTGGACCTTGGGATATACGTGGAGTGGATGGCCCCCAGCCTCTACTCCGCGAGAGCACACCTGTAAATCACTTTTTCAAGCATTTTGTTGTTGTTGGTTGTTGTTAGTCCAGAGCATGGAAATTGAAGAGTGGTCACTGAGAGACCCACAATGAAAGAGACGGAGACAAGGGAGTTGATACACTCGGAGGCCCGACTTGATTGTCCCACGTGCAGGCTGGGAAAGCACCATCCTGAGAAGAGACAGCAGGAACAATCCGAGGGAAGCAGTGTGAGAGGGGCTTTTAAGGGGGTAGTCTGACTAGCCGGGAGGGTCCTCGAGGTAGCTGAGCTGCTGATTTAGAGGCAGGGAGTCAATGGGCTGGAATGTTAGGCGAGTGCAGAGGGGTGGGGATGGAATCCTGGAGTTTGGTAAACAGAACCAGGGCATTGAACAGCATCTGATCTTGCTTCAGGCTGCAAAAACGTTCCTTTTCTCATCTTGGTTGCAAAGTGACAACTTTCGGTCCTTTTGTCTTACTCCGACCTGTCCTTGGATGAGCCATGTGGCTGTCCAGTTACTTCACTTTCAGCAGAATTTAGATTGCACAAACAGTCCTAGGGAACTTCCTAGGTTTTAAATATGTGTCCTCCCCAGCTTAGCTACACGTGTTTACGTTTCATTTTTAGATCCGTGTGCACTATCACTTATGTAGTTAATGTTTGATGGTTTAGGGTATTGATAATAAAGATGGCTTAGCTGTGGACAAAGGAAACTTGTAAAGAGCTATGTAAAATGCAGTAAGTTTGAAAATAACAAATAAGATCAAAGTAGAAGTTATTGAAGTTCATATTTGTTGGTCTCCCAACCTTTCTAGTGCCTGGTAGTTTATGTATCAGAATAAGTATCAAAGTTTGTGGGAACAGGAAAGCACGTCCATTAGCCTAACCATCCAAGGGGCAGTGAGCTGTATCTCGTCTTCCCGCCGTGTTTCTAGAATAGCAATGTTTGTATGGTTTTGGAATCTGGATTCACATGTTATGTAAAATAATATGAAACTATATTTTTCAAAGGTTTTTTTATTTTTTCTTGTAACTTCTTTTGTTACAATTTAAAAAGAATAAAAGATGGTGCACCCTGGTGGAGTAGGGGCTTGATCAACTGCCTCCAGCCAAAGTGCAGCCACACACATCCCAAGCACCCAGGTTCTCATCCCAGCCCAGGGAGAACAGCCAGGATGTACAACTAGATAAAAATAAATTAAGTGCTTCTTTCTCCTCTCACCTCCTGCCTGCCTGCCTGCTCACCCTCATTTGCACCAGCACCTTTCCTTTAAAAAATAATTAATAATAACAAAATGTTAAAAATAAAAGAGCTATGAAGGGAAAAGTGTACCTTCACAGAAAAACAAAACAAAACACGTTTCTAACAATGACAGCACATCCTAGGGGCAGACGTTATACTGTCTTACATGAGTTATATCTCTTAGTCCTCCTAACTATCTAGTGAGGTTGATACTGGTGTTATTACAATTTTTATGGAAGCAGCATCCAACTGCACAGAAAGCTTCCATTTCCCAGCAAGTTAGTGGATGAGGCAGGGGTTTAGACCAGGCAGGCTGAGCGCAGAAACCAGCACTTCACACGGTGCTCTGCTGCCTCCTAGTGCCTGGTAGCGGCCGTCGGCCCACAGCCCCTGAATCCCTGTGCAGCCGGTCCCAGTGCGGCTTCCCAGGCCTTCCTGGGTAGACCAGTTCAAAGTCTCGCTGTAAATGGAGTTGTCAACATCCCTGCTCACAGGGTGACGACAGAGAAGACAACCTTAGGACAGGCAAAATGCACTTTAAACTATTCAAAAGTCAGGAAATTATTTATTTAATGAGATCCTTATTTTTCAAGTATTGACATAACCTAAAAGGAGAAAATTACATTTCTAAATGGCAAATCAAATGACGTTTGTGTCATTTGTGTCAAGACAGTATTGCAAAAGTAAAGTGAAAACAACCTCTATGGCCTGCACAATTTTTGTTAATCAGGAAATTCACCCTCAGTACGATTTCTGGGCTTTGGCAAACGTGCAGTGTAACCTCCACCACAATCAAAACACTGAATTTTTCCATTCCTAAAAAAATTCCGTGTCTCTTTCTAGTCAGTTCCTCTGGCTTCCCGCAGACCCTTCCAAGCACTGATGTGTTTGCTGGTCCTACAGTTTTCCCTTCTCCAGAATATCAGGTGCATGGGCGCACACACGGATCATCTCCCAAGTCTGACTTCTTTCACTTAGTATAATGCATTTAGCATTCATTCGTGCTGTTATGCTAAGCAGTAGATCAATCTTTTTTTTTTAAGTGGTGTGTTGCTTTCGGTGGCATAAATGTACCACAATTTGTTTACCTAACAAATAGCTAAAGAGCAGTTGAATTACTTCCAGTTGGGGTATTTTTGTTTCATTTTGTTTTGTTGATTATAAATACTACTATCATAAACAATTGTGTCCATGTTTCACATGAACATATTTTTTTTTTCTCTTGGGCAAAGAGTGGGATTTCTGGTTCATATGTCAAATGTACATATAACATTACAAGAAACTGCCAAACTCTTTTCCAAAGCATCTGTACAATTTTAATTCTTAGGAGGAATGTGTGAGATTTCTGGGAGTGCTGCAATTTTGTTAGCAATGGGAATTGTTGTTTTTGGTTTAGTCATTCTAATAGCTAGGTAGCAGTATTGTAATTTTAATTTGCATTTTCCTAGTGGGCAGTGGTGCTAAATATCTTTTAATGTACTTACCTTACATCTGTGCATCTTCTGTGGTAGGATGTCTGTTCAAATATTTGCATTTTAAAAATTGGGGTGTTATTTTTTTCATTGGTTGTGAAATATTTTTATATATCCCACATGCAACTTTTATCAAATATGAATTTTGCAAATATTTTGTCTCCACCTGTGACTTACACTTTCACTTTCTTAACAATGTCTTCAAAGATCAGACTTTTCCCCCCTAGATTTATTGAGCTATGATGGACAAATTTGAATTGCATATATTTAAGTTGGGATGATTTTTATATACACATACTTTGTGAAATAATTACCATAATCAAGTTAACATATATCTCACCACCCATAGTTGTGTGTGAGAGAGTGTGTGTGTGTATGCATGTGTGGTGAGAACACTTATTCATCCCATTCTATATTTATACCACATTTTTTTTATCCATTCATCCATTGATGGAT
This sequence comes from Solenodon paradoxus, assembly GCA_004363575.1. Classification (NCBI taxonomy): domain Eukaryota; kingdom Metazoa; phylum Chordata; class Mammalia; order Eulipotyphla; family Solenodontidae; genus Solenodon; species Solenodon paradoxus. The sequence goes on from RJWH01001807.1 coordinate 111,893, forward strand.
GCTTAGGTTGTTTCCATGTCTCGACTACTGTAAATAATGCTGCTGAACGTCAAAACACAGATATCACTTCAGCCTTGTGTTTTTGTTTCCTTCAGATATATTCCAGAAGAGGAATTGCTGAGTCATATGGTAGTTCTATTTATAATTGTTTGAGAAAATTCCATACTGTTTTCCAGAGTGGCTATATCAATTTAAACATGTTATTGCTTGTCTTTGATAATAGCTATTATAACAGGCATCTGTTTTCAATTTTATTGGTTTCAGAACTTTATTTTTTTTAATTATTATTTCTTCCCTTGGATTGATTCTTATTTTTTCTAATGTAAATATTTAATACCATAGATTTCATTCTATGCACTACTTTTGCTGCATTCCACAAATTTTGATATGTTGTATTTTCTATTTTATTCAATTTTTTAATTTCTCTTATGACTTCCTCTTTGACAAAACATAATTTAAAAGTATGTTTTAAACCTCTGGTGATCAGACATGCATTACATGATTTCGATTCTTTTATATGTATTGTTTCTTTTTTGTTTCTTTTTTTGCTTGCTTTAATTTTCCTTGAGTTTGGCAGAATTTACTGTGATTCTGATTGGGTCTGAATGCAACAAACTGAGTAGAGCTTAGCTAAGAATGGGTTTGCATCCAATGGGGTGGGGGGTGGGGACAACGCATGTGAACAGCTAAGTAAAAATAAATAAAATGCTTCTTCCTCCTCTCTTCCTGCCTGCCCACCCACTCATCTTCATTCATGCCTGGATCTTTCTTTTAAAAAAAAGAAAAGAGTAAAAAGAATGGGACAGAAAGACGCTGGGAAAGGAAGGAATTCAGACAATAGATAAACATTCAAAACAACGTGGGCAAAGAGTGGGAATTTCCTCTTTGGGTATCTTTGGGCCAAGCCACTATGGGAAAATGTGCAGGTTTGGGGAAATGCAGGTGATGATAAGGAGGAGTTACCTCACAGCCTGACTCAAATGCTACTTGGTTTAACTCCTACTAACACTCAGGACACACAAAGTGAGACAGCAAATCCTCTTCCATCAAGGCCACGTAAAAACTGCTCCGGGAAATTTCCACTGGCTTCTTCACTGTGATGTCTTTCATGAAGTGATTGACATTCACCTCTTCCAGGGCCTCCGTTTGAATTCTTCAAAGATCTTCTCGGCTTTGTCGGCCATCTGGGCAGCGGACTGACGTTGTCGTCCTCACGGGCCACCCCATAACTCCAGGTCCTCCTCACTGAACTCAGATCTCAGGCAACTTACGAGGCGGGCAAGTCCATAGCTGTTCTGCAAGAGCTTGTCAGGGAATCACGCCATGGCAGAGCCTCCTTCAGTGAGGGCTTCTCGTGACATGGACTGACAAGGTCAGCAGCTGAGTCTGGCTTCTGGAGAATTCCCAACTTGATCTTATTCTCTTGGCACTTTCCAAGCAGGACTGGAGCAAAGCTGTGAATCCTTTGCTTAATTGTGCAAATTAGCGCCTCAGCCTCAAGCTTACTTTTTGCTTCTTAAAGGAGAGATGCAGGCAGGAGTGAAGGTGAGCAGGCAAGTATACAGAAGAGAAGAGAAAGAAACATTTACTTTATTTTGTTGTTCATCTTGGTTTTTCCCCCAGCCCTGGGTCTTGAACCAGGGACCTTGGTATGTGGTACTATGTCCAGTGGCCTTATTTGCTAGGCCACCAGGGTGCACCACCTGAGAACAGATCTTAAGGGCAGAGGGAGTCTCTGAAAACTTCAGAATGGCCTGGGCCTGCCTGTCTCTCTGTGGGTTTAGAGAGGCGCAGTTCCAGCCCTCAGTCACCCTCCCACCAATATGGAGCCTTGGAGGGGAAGGTTGGCTGGGGAGCATCCCTGCTGGGGCAGGGCTATGAGGGCGATCCTCTCCGAATGCAGGTGCTGCGCTGGGCTGTTGGCCTTCTTATCAGATCACTGTGTTGCTTTTTCTCCAGGGCAGGGCGCTGAACTAGGTTGTGCAGGTCATTCCTGGGTCACTCGCTGTCTCCACCCAGCCCCAGCCCGATACAGGCATCGTTAGGGAGCAGAGGGTCTGGACTGGTCCAGGGCTGTCAGAGCCGAGACTGTTCTGAGGGCCCCTGGAGGTCACTTACTTAGAGAAGTCTGTCTAGGTGATGTGGCTGCCGCCTGCCCGACCGTCACCCGCGTGTTGCTCAGAAGATGGTGTATCTAGGTAAGTGTCTTGTGTACACTTGAAGAGTATGGGTGTTCTCTCGAGTTGTAGAGTGTTCTAGAAATGTCAGTTGGATCAAGTTTCTTGATAGTAGTACTAACTTCTTTGGCATCTTTTTTTTTTTGTCTTTTTTTTTTTTTGTCTGCTTGTCCTACTGATAACTGAGAAGTGAAGTCCCCAGTGGCTCGGTGAGTGTGTCTGTTTCTCCATCCATTCACACCTATCCCTTTTGCTTCACGCATTTTGTAGTTCTGCTGTTAGGCACATACACCTTTGGATCATTCTATTTTGTAGGTGAAACCAGTCCAAAAAAAAAAAAAAAGCCACTATTAACCTGTAAAAATGGAATAAAAGGAAGTGGCATGAATAGGCAGGTGGGTCTGTGAAGCCCGAAATAACTCACATAGCAGTTTAAGGTGAGGTGTGACAGGTTGTGTCCAGCCTCCAAGACCCACTTGCACACAGTCACCAGACGGGCCTTACCTCACACTTAACTTTCCAAGCAGGGAGTCACAAATTCTGAAAACACTTTGGATTTTTCATTTTATTTGTTTAGATTTCTCAACAAATGAGAGAGAGGGGAGTGGAGAGTCCGTCAGAACAGCAGAGCAACGGAGGTTTGGTCCGAATCCCACGGCGGCTGGCCTTGTTCCTGAAACTCCTGTGACGTCTGTCTGGCTCCTCACTGAAGACAGATTCCACGCCAGAATGTGAGTGATCGTGATGCCCAGGGGGCCCGGGCACATCAAATTACACTTAGCATCAAGAAAGGTCTGAAGCTAAACTAGGGGAAAAAATATGTTTAAAACATAGTTTCTCCAGTGGGTTCTTATTAAGGCAAAATGGTATAGCAAAAGGTATCAGAAAAGTTGTGTTGTCTGTGGAAGCCATTTAAAAAGTAACAGACATTTCATCAAATGATTTTCATTCTTTCAAATAATTGAATAGGCCTTACCAGTTGCTTATACCTAGGCTGGCCATGCACATACCATTTTAAATGAGACAGTACCATTTGTTTTCATACTTCCCAACCATCAGTTTGGTCCCATTTTTAATAAATCTGTAACTTGGGGCAAAAGGGGCAGTTGAATTTTCCGGACCCAGTCTGTTGAGGGGCACAAAAGGTCCCTCTGGTTTTTGTCTCAAGGAATATGGTCGGCCTACTTATACCTGCAAATTCAAGATCACAACAATGCCTGGTAAAGTGTGAACCCACACTGAAGGACCAGGGAGGTGGAGAATGGAGCAAAGCCAGGGCCGGGATCTACCTGTCAGCATCGTCAAGTTACCTTGCCACAGGTTTTCAACCAAGTGGTAGGATCTGACATTCATCTTTATTACTTAAAACCTAACTTCCATTCAACACAATTGGTGGTTACAAGAGAAAACCCGTATTAATAAGGCTACGCAGGCTGGCCAGGCCTGGTTTTCTGCCAAGAAACCTTCATTAAGCCCAAGAGTCCAGCAATTCTTGATTATAGTCCGGATAGATCATATTCTGTTAAATCGTGTGCAGTAAGAAGGGGCCGTCGCACATTCTGGGGCTGACTTTCCAGCCTGTATCTTCTCCTTGGTTGTCCGGACTGAGAAAATGGCGCCTCATGCATTCAGCCAAGCGAGGAGCCAGGTGAGAAGGTCAAACAGGCCATCCCAAAAGAGGAGATTGCTTGTTATACGTTCGCATAAAATCAAGTGCTATTCTCAGAAGCTATGTACCATTCACGTCTCTTTTCAAACAGAATCCTTGTGTTCGTGTGTTCACTGGACTAAGTGTGGGTTATTCAGTGGAAGGCAAAATGGACAGAATACTCTGACCTCTGGGAGCTCACCTCCTAGGGTTGGAAATCATCTTAAATCAGAAAAGGTTGACGTCGATATGATTACACACAATGACTGTGAAACTGTATGAGGACAAAGCCTAAGGTCTAGAGGAGCGCTCAGAGCCTGCAGTCATCTTCTGTCGGCCGGGGAGTCCAGAAAAGGCTTACCTGACTAGGCGGGGTTCCAGCTGTGTGCTGAGGGCGACGGAGGCATTAACTGCTAGGCCTCTGCCTAGAATCAGACTCCAAGCCTCCAGCCATCACTACCGACATGGCCACCAGTCGTAGCTGGGAATGTCCTTGGTGCTCAGGATGCATCTGCGAGCTGGGGCCGCCCCTCCCGACGACGGCTCCACGAGACCCCTTTACTGGGAAGTGGTGATCACCTGCGCGCTCTGCTCCTCGGCCCTGAGAAACCACAGAGGTGTGGGCCACAGGCCGGACTATCCGTCGCACATGGACTGTGGCCTCTAGAAGCAACAGGGCACCAAAGGCGCCGTCGGGACATGGGTGCACTTCTGTGCCACCCCAGCTTTCTATGGAAGACCTCATGTCTCGGGCCACACGGGGTCTTGTGTTTCTGACCTTCCTTTTGTGGGGTCCCCAATCAGATTGCCCCAGGACATGGCAAAGTATATTATTTCCTATTAAAGCAACAGTTGATTAACCTCCCTTTCTCCTAAAAACAGGGATTCTCCCTGCCCCTCATGTTCTCCATTCACCTGAAAGCAGGAATCAATCTCTGGGTGGCAGGTGCCCTCCCTAAACAGAGGTGGAAAGACACCCCTATTGTCATTAGAGACAGGATGTGTCAACCAGCTCTGCTGAGCTCACTGAACTGGTTGTTCTCTCGGTTATTTGCAGACTTACTGCTTCTTTATCTAACAGTTGTATAAACTGACTGCCTTGCCCATTCCCTAGGTTCCAACTTCTCTGGACCTCCTTGCATGTGCAATTAAATTTGTCTTTTCTCTGGCTAATCTCTCGTGTCGATTTATCTGGGACCAAAGGGCTGGAAGGAGGTAACAGAGAAACTCCTCCCCACCCACCCACACAACGAATTCCCCTGCACTTCCTCACGTCCCAGTGGCACCTGCATAGCGCCAGCTCTGCCTGGCTTTCCCGCTGCACCAGGCGGCACGTTCCTCTTCCGCTGAAGCAGTTCTGTCGCTCGGAGCCCAAGCCAACCAAAGCAGGGGCCCAAATTTGCCATCCCCCGCTGCCTCCGAGCAGGGAGAGGCTGCAGTGATTGGTCCTGGGCCCCAGGACACGGGAGGTTTGAAACAGCTGAGCACAGATTCCGAGGGTGAGAAGACAAGGTCGTGACTACACGTTTGAGCGCCACGCTGAAGGCGCCCGCCAGCAAGCTGTGACTCTGGCCCGAATGCTGTCTGATTGGAATCACCAGGCAGCCGGCGACGAGCTGCGTCACCACGGCGGCCAGGGGCCAACGAAGCTGTGGGAACCCAGGCCCACTTTGAAGCAGTCGGACCACACGTGCCTCAAACACCCAGAGAAAAGCGAGGGGTCTAATCAACACCTCTAAAGGGGGCAACCCTCAGCCCCCTGGCCATGCGCGGCTCCTGGTGCATTACTACAGCACGTGCTCCCAGGCGGTGCTGCGGGAAGAGCCCCCTGCGGGGCTGAGGCCCCTCTGCGCCTTAGCAGCAGGAGCCCATTATCCTTGGCATTCTCCGGCTACCAGCCATTCCAGTTTAGAAATACCCAGAACGTGGATTCCAGCTGCCAGGGCTTCGCTCTGGGAGATGTTCAGTCTCCAAGACAGAACTGTCATTTTCTCTCCTTCTTTCCGTGGCAGGAGGGGCCAGGGGGCACACCTGGGATCGTTTGCAGAGGCAGGCCCTGGGTAAGCTAGCTGCCAGCACTCCAGAGAGAACCCGGGCTGGGAGTGCCAGGGAAGCGGGGAATGAATGAGGCAACTGGTAACTTACCTTGGGGTCTACAACCCTGCACCTCCAGGCTTACGTTCTCATTCGTGGCTTCCTACTCTCCAAGCAAAGGTCGTTTCCCGACTACTTCACTGAATCACTGGGTGCTTCTTCAGAGATTTCCTTGGTCTGTCTGCCCTTTTCTTACATTTCCTCTCTCTCTTTAAATGCTACTCTCATCTGGGAGACACACCCATGACTTGGAGAGTGTCTTACCCCTCTCCCAGTAAATTCACTCTGCTTGATACATGGATAAACCTCTTGACTAGTGGGCTTTTACGCTTTCAGAATATTAGTTCCAACCTTCACAACCTTTTAAAATGAATAACCGGTAGAAAAAGAATTCCTAAGCCCTACTTAGAATTCCATTAATTCAATAGGTATTTATTGTACACTTACTACTTTAGCTGCTCAGGATAAAGAGTAAACACATAACCGTGATTCATCCCCTTAACAAAGCTTACATTCTCGTGGAAGCAACAAGACAAGAAACAAGTATATTTATTTATTTATTTATTTTTTAAAGGAAAAGGTGTAGGCAGACATGAGGCCAGTAGGCAGGCAGGCAGGAAGAGAGAGGAGGAAGAAGAGGAAGCATTTTACTTCTTTTTTAGTTAGTTGTTCATCTTGATAGTTCCCCTGGCCCCAGAACTTGAACCAGGTCCTTGTGATGTATATGGGCTGTGCTTGGCCGGAGGTGGCAAACTTAACTGCTACTCCACCAGGGCACACCCTAATTTTATTTTATAATAATTATTGCCCCTCGGCTTGAGGGAAAATTTTGTCCCCAATTTTCTCGTAATACTCTACCATCTAAAGCAAGTTATCGGGCGTACCTCTGGGACTCAGGTGGCTGAGATACTGCTGTGTGGACCAGTTGGAACCAGGGACCTGGGTTCATGACCTGGGGCTGAGGTGAAAACCCTAAATAAATAAAAGATGCTTTTATTTTTTCCTCCCTCTCTCCTCCCCTTCCTCTCTTAAAGAGAAAATTATTCATCTTCCGGGGATAATATTCTACAATATTACCATCTGGTACCTTTTTTTGGAGGGAGTGTCATTTTCTCAACTTACACCTGCTAAACCATTTGTAACATTACCTCTGAGATAAAGGGAAACATAGAAATCATCATCCTCCCACCTCAACTCCTATCACATTTAGACTCTTCTGCATCACAAAACTAAAGCAATATTTAACTCCTTCCCACTCTCCTTTTCTCTATCAATATAAGCTTTAAAAAGTTTAAGACTGCTTCCAGTGAAACATGTTGATGGTCATTTGCATAAAAATAGACAATCTGAGTCAGTCCTGGTGGAGTAGTGGTTGGGTCACATACCCCTGGGTTCAAGTCCCAGGCACAGGAGAAGCAACCAGTGTGAAGAACTGAATAAAAATAAAATAAAATGCTTCTTTTCCCCCTCTCCCCGCCTGCCTGCTCGCCTGCCTACTCACCTTCATTCCGGCCCACACCCTTCTTTAAAAAAAAAAAAAGAAAGACGATCTTGTCAAAAGCACTGCCACTCAAATTGCTCTCAGTGAGCACCCCTGCGGAGAGACTGAGCCCTCCAGGAAGGGAGAGGAGGCTAAGGGAGCCTGACACAATCACTTCTGCCGCTGCAGGGCCTCCTTTGAGCTGGTTCAGGACAACCCGAGTGCGCATTTGCCATTGCTACGTTGGGAACAGAGAGGAAATTTCTCCTTCCTGGGGTCAGCTTGATGAGTCCCTTGCAAGAACAGTAACAGCAGAGCAGGTCTTGCGGGCCTGCTCGCTGAGCCTTCTCCCTCACTGCTTGTCGTTGTCACACGAACCTTGCAGAAGACGCTACGCGTAGCCAGATGACTTAAACTGCCCAGAGTGGCACAGCTCTAACTTTGGAACTGGGATGTTTTATCTCGATCTGAACTAAAAATCTCTCCAAGAGAAAGGAGTATTTATAATACAAATATATCTAAAGGGGGACTCTTTTTTTTTTTCTTCAAAGGAAAGGTGCAGGCAGAAATGAAGGCGAGCAGTCAGGCAGGGAGTGAGAAGAAGAAGAAGAAGCACTCCATTTATTTTATTTTTTTAGTTGTTCATCTTGGGGGCCACCCACCCACCAGCCCCTTGAGATGTATGTGGACTATGCCTGGTCTATTAAATATCTCGGCCACTAGGGGACGCCAGTGCTCTTTATTTTTTTTACGACGAGGAAGGCAGGCAAGAATGAAGGCAGGCAAGCAGTCAGGAAGAGAGAAAGAAGCAGCAGCATTTTATTTAGTTATTTGTTCATTTTTCAGTTGTTTCCCTGGCCCCTGGCTGAAAATCTGGGTCTTCAGGCTGTTTGCGGACTGCACCGCAGGAGCAGCCGTAACACCTAAACCATCAGCACGTGCCATAAAACTTTTAATAATTTAGAATGCGACAAGGGCTCCTGTTACTTTTGGTTGGCCAAAGCACTTGCTATGAGAACCTGTTAAAGACTAACCCAGTATTCATTCTAGCAGCGCAAACGTGTGTGTGTGTGTGTGTGTGTGCTTGTGTATACACAGTTCTTTTCAGCTATAATATTTTGGGTGTATTTTTAATCCTATCTTCCCAAGTAGACAGTGATGGTGGAGGGATAAGTCATGTTTCACCAGCATTCAAATCTGAGGCTGTGAAAACAGTGTCTGCAGCTGCTGACTATTCCTGACTCTAAGTGACCCTACTGTAGGCCGCATGAGCGCATCTCTTTGTGTTTCCCTTCACCCCGGGTTTCCAACCCCAAACCCAGGTCCTTTGGTTTTGTACCTTAGCCACCTCAGCTGTCTCAGACACACAGATGTGCCCTGCGCATTGTGGTTGTTTTTCTATTTCTCTTGAAGAGTCAGTTTCAGCAGCCTCACAGATCAAGAATATGCAAAAAGCACTAATAAATTTATAGGCGCTCCCTGGTGGCCTAGTGATTGAGTCCACCACAGCGCAGTCCACACGCATCCCTAGGTCCCTGCTTCATAACCTGGAGCGGGGAAAACAACCAAGATTAATAACTAAATAAAAAAGTTAAGTGCTTTTTCCTCCTTTCTCTGCCTGCCTGCCTGCCTGCCTGCCTGCCTGCCTGCCTGCCTGCCCCAAGGAAGGAAGGAAGGGAAGAAGGAAATGGATAGTAAGAATTGTATAACTATAGCAGAAACTCTATGATGTCAAACTGATACTCTTAAAGAACAAAACCCACCAGCAGCAAGTAAAATGTGTAAGATGAGCTCCTCTCTAGCCCAGGTAACCTAACCTTTAACATGGAATAAAACCACCACGTTAGCCCTAATGTGAAACAGAAGTCACTAAACAAGGAAAGAGTTCCTGCCTGAGAATTTCCAGGCTGCTGCTCTATAGTCAGTCTCTATATTTTCCAAAACAGTTTTAAAATGAATTTTAATGCTGAGCTACATATGATGAAACTCCGAGAATCGTTTCATTACTTCAAAGACCAAGCCTTGAGGTTTTGTTTTGTTTTTTTTTTTTGTATTTGTTGATTATTCCTCCCGAAGTGATTCCCGTTGACTCTGCGTCTGTGCTGGAGTCCAGCGGGAGTGTTTACGATGTCATTAAGGGGAAAGTCACTGTCCCAGCTCTTTTGCACATGCCATTTGAGAAATACTGGTGCATTTGCTTTCAAAGAAAAGACGTGCAAGAGGAAAGGAGCCTGTATCACGCTTAAAGGCAGGCTTGCACTTGTAGCTCAGAAACTATTTTTTAAGTCATGGATTGGATTTAGCTTTCCTGCAGAGTAGTCACAGATGACACTGCCATTCGACAAAGAAACTGGCGGCCTATTGGCAGCCTCTGACCACAGCGGGGCTGTCTCTTTCTCTGGCACATCGCCAGGACTGTAAGACAGTGTTACCACAGGGACTCAGTGCAACACACGGCATCAGGTCAGGAGTCTGCTTCTCGCGTCTCGGCTCCGCTCAAGCCTGGACTTGGTGCCCTGACCCGGACCGTCCTGTCTGCCTCTCGCCCTAACGCCCCGTGAACTCCCGGAGGCAGAAAGGCGGTAGGTTTTAAGACCCCAGCTTCTGGTTCAGTGCTAACACCTAGTAGATAGTCCATAAATGTTTGTTGACAAAAGAACGCATGCCTGCTTAATTGGCCAAATAGGAGGAATAGCCCTTTTTCTATAATATTCTGGAATTTCATTATCATTTATTTTCATGGGGGGGATGCACAATTGGTTGTAATTTTTTTTCCTCTATAAAACTTTAAGAGACTCAGTTTCTAATATTACTATATGAAGTGCCCTATTGCTCTATAATTAGAAGAGATTCAACATTGGTTTTCTTGCCTGAGTACCCCCGTTACCAGTCTCTGTTAAAAATAAATTTAATGAATAAAACTGCATGAAGGCAGTCCATCCTTCGGAATTGGCTGGGAAAAGAACAATATCCCTGAACTAAACAATTCTATGTATATAACAGTAAAATAATAATCGGATATTAGAAAATTGACTTGCAAGTCTTAAATCTGTTTCAAATGGATATTTGCCACATTCGTCATATGAGTGAATCTCGAAGAACTCTGATCATTGAATCGGGCCTGCTCAGTGTACAGTTAACCTCTGGACTTCAATCAACACTTTCAGATTAACATTAGCCGTGACAGATCGCCAGATGCCAAGCATTATGTTATCACTCAAAGATAAGTAGTACTTGAGTCTTCTGAACAGGTGGACACCTCTAAAAATGCTTCCAGTATCATGAGACTCGATTGCCAATGTGTCTGGTTGTCAACAGATTTACGCCAAGTCAACAAGAATTAGTTTCTGGACCCCGCTTCCAAGAAAAGTCAGTCTCTAGTTTCTCCACATTGGCTGTACAATAGATTAAGCTAGGGAGCTTTAAAAAACACTGATGCCTACATCTCACTGCCCAGGGATGCTGACTTCACTGTTCTAGGGTGTGACCTGGACATCAGGACTTTCTCTAACCCTGGCAATTGTAATATGCAACCAGGGGGAGGACTGTTGCTTGAGGACCTCAATAATCAGTGAAGATTTAGATGCACAAATTAAGCACAACGTTTCTTGCTCCATAGGCTTACATGTGTTAGTCAATGAGCCTTGAGTCATTTCTGCCCCAGATTCTGCTCCTCTCCCCGCTTTCAAAGCCACCATTGGTTTCTTCTGCAACTGAGGGGAGCGAACTATTTTATGCCTGCCTCTGCAAGATATCCCGAGGCAGTTCTATTATGCTTCTGTTAAATATTCAAATGTTCCCAAAGTAGCTAATGTTTGCAGTCTTTCCTTGCTTTGTATTTCTTATTATCTCACTATAACCCTGCCCTATAAAATAAATTAAGGAGTCAAGGCCGAGGAGGTCGCTGCTTCTCAAACAGAGAGCAGTGTTCCACCTGGCCCCCGTTTTTCTAGATGTATGTTGTCTGTCTTTCTATAGGCTCCTGTAACCTTCTCTCGGGGACCCTTTCAATAAGCCTTGTGGGCCGAGGCATACAACATTGTTTAAAACTCTTAATGCTGCTTAGATTCTGAGCACCTTCCCCAGTGCAGGTGGAAAAACATTCACTTAGTAGATGGACATGAGTCTAAAAAAGAGTTCTTTCAATTGCTAGAGAAGAAATGCATCAGAAGAGTTCACATTCACTTCCTTCATTTACTCCTCATTTCTGAGCAAGCAGTTCCCCAACTGTGAGTCATGTCTCCATTACTGGGTATCACTACGCTCTTTGATCCTAACTCCTTAATCTCTTTCCTGTCAGTCCCCCCACCCCTTTCCTTCCACGTTACATTACTTTATTTAGTTCAGGTCCACACCAGCAGTTCTCAGATAAAAATCAATTCAGTAGCCTTCAAAGTGTTCTTTCTCTGCATTTGGCTTCATTCCCCTTCAAATTTTCTCCAGCTTGCAGGGTGATATTTCCAAAGGCAAATCTGATATTATGACTTGTTAGTTAAATAATAACATCCCATTACTTTTATTCCATACTTTTTAAGTTCGACTGAGCCGTCTGCAGTTCCTCCGAGCATGCCACGTGAGCGCAAGATTTTTCCATCCTTGCACAGACTCCTACATTTCCATAGTTAGTAGGAGAGATCAGTTCTTTGCTTCCCAGGCTTACTGATACGCTGGGCCGACTGTGCCCCCACAGCCGCCCACACTCACTTCTGTCAAAACCATCTAATGCATAGCGCTGTGACTTTCACGACAATTGATGGTGAACTTATTCCGAGCGGGGATTGCATCTTTTGTCTCTGTGTTCTTTGGGTTTAGTGCAGGATCTGGTATACAGTTACATGCTCAGTAAAGATGTGTTGAATGAATACCCCCTCATTTCTCACGTCCACAGTTTGCACATACTGCTCTTCCCCGGGCACCTTTAATCTCCCTTCCCAGCATTCACACCTCTTCTGAAACCTAATGCAACTTTTCCTCTGTAATGACTTCCTGGACTTGATTTTGGAGGCAGGGCTGCTCACGCCTGCCTGTGAGCCGCCATCGTCTCTTGTACAAAGCTCCAATCACAGCCCCTACTCTCCACGCTGCAGCTGTCTTGCTGGCGAGAATCTTCCTTATTGGCAGCAACCTATTTCACTTGTCTTCATATTCTGAGCCCTCATTACGCAATAAGCGACAAGGAACTGAGCTTCCACTTTTGCCCTCCCTCCAATCCTTGTTTTACATATGGACACTTTCAGGATGGTCTAAAACAAAATTTAGATTATGTCTCAACCTGGCTTGAAAATTGACAATGACTTTCCTTTAGTCTTTCCCAAAGTATAGCAGCTGTACTCCTGGCAGTGGTCACGATGATTTTTAGATGACACACAGTAGCTCTTTTCATTTTATTTTATTTTAATTTAGTATCTTAATTGTGTTTTGTTTTGTTTTTTAAATACAACCACCACAGAGTGCGCCCTGGTGGAGCAGCGTTTGGGTCAATCACCTCTGAAGGCATGCAGACCACATATCCCTGGGTTCAAGTCCCAGGTCTGGGGGAGAAACAACCAGTGTGAACAACTAAATGAAAATAAATGAAAAATGTATCTGCCTTCTTTCCTTTCCTGCCTGCCTAATGTCTGCACCGTTCCTTAAAAAAAAAAAAAAAAAATCCACCACATGAGTAATTTCATGAATACATTGTTTATGACACTTAACATTTTTCCATTAGTTATTTGACCTTGACAAAGGAGCAAAGGGAAAACAATGGAGACAAGATCATCTTATTGGTGCATCCTGGTGGCTCAGTAACTAAGGTGTATGCCATATTAAGCCCAATGGACCAGGGTTCAAGACCTGGGGTTGTGAGAAGAAAGAAAAAATAAATTGGATTTAAAAAAAACCAAAAACCTTTCAACATGATGCCAGAACAACTGGACATCCATATGTCAGACAATGAATTTAGTCAGACCTTACATCCTTCACAAAAATGAGCTCAGAGCAAATTGTAAAATGCAAAACTGTAAAACTCCTAGGAGATAACATAGGAGAAAGTCACCGTGACTCTGGTAAGACAATGACTTTTTAGATAGAATATAAAATCCCAAATCGTGAAGGAACTAATTGACAGCATGGACTTCCTTACGAAACCAGGAACTAGAGAAACCTCATTTTTTGCTGGGTTACCCTGGAAACCACAGAGCCCTGGGGTCCCCACTTTCTAGATAATCCTCAGGAGGTGAAACAAAAACCTCAGACCCGCCCAGTAAGACCTTGGCTGGAGGGGTTTCTGTGAATCTGCTGAGACCTAGGAAGAAGTTAAAGGTCAAACAAGACAGCTTAAGACATTTAGGGTGTGATGTAAACCACTTACGTTTAGGGTGTGACCTCTACTTTTGTAGACCCCTGGACACCCAGAGGGAAAAAAAAAACCTAAGTTATAAATACCCTGCATTATTTGGGTTCAGGGCTGCATGATTTGTGTCGATGCTCTCCCCCTTACAGCTGCCAGCTAACAAACTCCTCCTAAATTCTCTTTAACTCCCCTATGTCTCTCTGATCTCATTGGCTACTTTGTAACACTTAAAATTAAAGCCTTGTGCTCTGCGAAGACAGTCAAGAGAATGAGGACACAAGTCACAGGTTGGGAGAAAATATTTGCAAAACACATACCTGATAAGGGAACAATAATATAAAATATAAAAAGAATTTAAAGAAAAAACTCAACAAAGAAAACAAACCGATTTAAAAAATGTGAAACCCCTACCCTGGCTGTGCCTTCTGCCAGGAAAACCCCTTCTGCAGAGAATCCCTCTAGTCCCCTTTCAATTTCCTTTGGGGGTCTGTATTCAAATGTCACCCATTTCGCGAGGGCTTCTCCATCACCCTTTCTATGCTCCTGACTTTTTCACAGGAGAACTTACTGTCAACTACCACATGATGTGTTTTCCTCATTTCATTTCCTCCCACTGGAATGGAAGGTCGGGAGGGCAGCGATCTCCGTTGTTTTCTCCACCACTGGGCACATCCCAGAGCCTAGGGCATAGCAGGCTCTGGGAACATGTTGAGAGAATAAATGAATAGCTTACTGAGAGTTCTCTTAAACTTCTGGATCTCAGCTATGCTGCCTTCTCTGCCTGGAATGACCTTCCTCCATGTTTAGGAGAGAAAATCCAACTTAGTCCCCAGAACTCAGCTCAAGACCCATCACTTCCATGAAATTCTCCCTGACCCTCGGTAGCTCGAAGTAGGCATCCCTCCTGTTTTCCCACTTTGCCCCCGTTTTGCTTCTCCTCAGGCCCTTATCACAGTGTTTTGTAATCTCTGGGGCTTCTTAAAGGTCCTTACACATCTTATATTCCCAGTACCTTTGAACTTGGCAGATAGTAACAGGTTCTCAGAAACATTTGCGGAATGAAATAATAAATGAGTGAATGACTCATAAAGCAATCGATACGTAGCTTAGTGTAAATTATATAAGACATTTGGACCATATATAACTGAAAGAATGCCCTTGATACTTCTTTCACACGAATACTTTTTATTATAGCTTTTTCAAGCCCTACGAGTCAATGACTAATAATATCCAAAGTCCAAGATAATTGCCTAGTTATCATTGTAAAAGGTTGAGTTTGCTTTCGTATTTCTTTTACATTATCTTGAAGGTATTTTTGACTCTACCTTTTATCTGGGTTCCCATATCCAGACTGGTTTAGCCTCCAGAGTATTGCTAAGGGAGCTAAAGTCCGAGCGGGTTTGGTAAACAAGCACTGATGCCAAAAACCACTGAGGAAAGGGGAGACCTGAAGCAGACAAAGTTATCATGGGCATACGTTACACATGAGTTACATGTGTGCGCATGTGTGTTTGCATATTGAAATGTGAATATCAAGAAGTTTTTGTCCTTGGTCTGAATTGGATGATAATAGGCTAGTGTAATAATTTTGGAATATTATCCTCTTAGTCATAAGAGATTCTAGAACTAGAAGACCCAACTTTTACGTGAAGAAACTAATATCCAAAGCGGAGGCCAGCCAGTCTCTTCAGTGCTCAGTAAGAGAGAATGACGTGCGCCCTGCATTGAACAAAGTGTGTTACACGGATTATTTCATTTAAAGCCCACAGCAGTCTCGTATGGAAGATGCTCTCACCCTTGTGTTAGAGATGGGAGAGCAGAGTAGGCTGTCCATGGCCACACTGCGAGTAAGTAGGATTATCGGGGTTCTACCACTCTGGCATTCATGCCTGAGACTTTCTGCCCAAATTTCATTAGGGTTATTGTAATATGTTCTAAGTATGAATCCTGCCATAGGATTTTTTAATCATGATGTCTTATAACTAAATCAAGTACATTGACTGCATAAACTTGAACCCAGTTGTATGTCAATGAATGATGGACACATTGCAACTATGGAGGAGAAATCAGAAAAGAAAGCGGGAAGGAGGGAAAAAGCAAGGTTGGGGGAGTGCTCTGGTGGCTTAGTAGTTCAATCCACTGCAGTCCACACACATCGAAGGGCCCAAGTTCATAACCCCAGGCTGGAGGGGGCAGGACAACCAGGATGAAATAAACGAAGCAGCACACCCTGGTGGAGTAGCGGTTGGATCTGCTGCCTCTGACCAGGTGTCGTCTACATACATCACAAGGACCAGGGTTCATATCCCAGGGGGAACAATCAAGATGAGCAAGTAAATAAAAGATAGTGCTGCTTCCTCCTCTCTCTTCCTGACCCCCTGCCTGCTGACCATCTTTCCTACAGGCGCCTTCCTTTAAAAAAAAAAGAAAAAAGAAAAAGAAAACCTGGAGAAAAGGAAAAGAAAGACAAGTTCAGGAACTGGGAGGAAGTTTTGTCAGGCTGGTCACCCAGTGGCCTACATTCCTTCTTCAATCTGCTGACCATAGTCCCTGGCAACCCCTGAAAGAGTCAGAGTTTCTAGAAAATGGGGATAATTATGATTATTGGATAATATTATAAGCTAGTTGCTGCCTGTCTCTACCTCTAGACCGTGACATGAAGGCAGAGCTATCTCTGTTTTTGCCGTATAAGTTCTTATCTGACCCAACTTGGACTCCTGGTGAAACAAAAAATAGTTTTCACATGAAGAGACATTAAGCTTTGTGAACACAACTGTACTCGTCAGTCTTTCCTGTGGGTGTTTTCTATGAGTAACAGTCCACTCTTGAAAGCACTGTGCCCGCTTTCTTGAATGCGCAGTATCCACGGTCCACGGCCGACCATTCCTGCGCGCGTGCAGAAGAGCCTAGCGTTGCTGACTTGGCCCTCATGGCCCTCCGAGCCTCGGATACCTTTCCATGCTTGTGACTTTCCCCCAAAATATTCACAGTTCACGTCAGATTTGCTAGTATTTTTTAAAAACATTTTCTCAAGTCATTTTTCGAAAGCATTCAACTCAGTTTACAGAAAACTAATTTTCACTTCACACTTATACTTCCTAAGTTTATAGAATATAAGTGTAACTAGGCATCCTTGGTGGCTTAGCCGATAAGGCCCCTGGACATAGTCCACACACATCCAAGGACCCAGGTTCAAGACCCAGGCTGGGGTAGGCGGGGACGACCAAGGTGAGCAACCAAATAAATGTTTCCTCCTCCTCTCTCTTCTGCCTGCCTGCTCACCTTCATTCCTGCCTGCACCTTTCCTTTAAAAAAAGTGGAAGTGTGATTAAAAGTTGCTATTATCAAAATAAGTGCCTCCAACACTGACAGACTTGAAACAAAATCCTGATTCTCGGTCAGGATACCAGAACAGGTGTCCTGCGAGTTGCCTTTTAGTCAGCAGTACGGAATCCCAGCTGGTCCAGGAATCTGTTACAAGACCTACTGCATCGTGTCCCTGGTATATGCCACCTTGCTTGGCACATAGGAAGCAATGAATAAATAATTGCTGAGCTGATATTATCTCCTACACAAGGTTGGTGTGAGACTCAAATGAGCAAAAGTCCCACGGTTTTGCACACATTGACATCTGGCAAATAATGGCGCCCTTCCCTTGCCAACTGGTTGAGACATTTTATTTATTCTGTCTCATGGGAAAAGAACCTGAGAGATGGAAGATGTTTACTGTTGTTACTGCTAATTAACTTATTCATTATTAAAAAGTGGACACTTTCCACCCTGGTGGAATAGCAGTTGGGTCCATGCCTCCGGCGGGGTGTAGTCCACATACATCTCAAGGTTCTGGGTTTGCAACCCAGGGCTGGGGGTGCAGAACCACCAGGGTGAACCACTAAATAAAATAACTGAAATGCTTCCTCCTTTCTTTCTGCCTGTCTCTACTCACTTTCATTCCTGCCTGCCCATTTTATTAAAGAAAATAGGCATGTATATACACACATGTGTAAATTTACATATACACATACACATATATATATAGTGACGTGAGCCATCATTTTTCTAGCCACGAGAGCCATGGTCTTGAACCTGTGTGGAGCTCACTATCTTGTTTATCACTCCAGATACTAGTTAGTAATAAACCCCCAAACAGGAATGGAATTATATGAAGACGAAATCAAGTAGCTGGGTTAGCAATGCTTTTTTCCATTAAAATTGTATTTAAAATAGAAAATAAAAAACCAGCCCTGCAGTCTAAATATTTCTGCAGAGCTAATCAAGAACGTGCCTGTCTTAAAATAGCGCATTCCTCTCTAATCCTGAAGATAGGGCACAGGTCAGAACGTACTAAACAGACTGTTTAGTACGTTCTGACTTGTCAAATGAATGCTATAGCTGATCTAAAACACACACACTCATACCAAAGAGCAAACCCTCTCACCATCAGCTATGCTATGAAAAAGGATAAGACGGAGCTGGATTTTTTCACTTTACTGGTTGCAATGTCAGTGCAAACACGGCTTTTCACTAAAGCCTATTACACAGTGTAGACGATACGGCTGAGATTTCACTTCGGTTTCTGATGTTTGACCCTGTTACGGTGATGGCCACGGGAACCAGAGGGCTGAAAAATGATGATGTTCTTTCAGAAGCGAGGAAGAGTTGCTCGGGGCACACAGTTATGACTCTTCTTTTATATTCTGCTCTCTGATTGTCAAGGCTACCTCTTAGGATTCTCTCGCAGGTGTGTGGTGTGTAGTGGCGAAGCAACTATACCGCAGAGACTGGTAGGTCTTGTCCACGTGTGATGCTTTGTAGCTAATATCTGAATAATTATACTTACTGCCAATTGAACTTCAGAAAATCCATATCAGCCATGTCAGCTGGTATCAGGTTAAACAAGCAACAAGAAGCTTGCACAGTCGCCCTAGAAGAAAATGTAAGTGTGTATATGAAAATTTGGTAACTAGGAGGGGTAGGTCATCAAATGAAGGTTAACATTTGGTTTGTAAGAAGGAAAATGAAATAATATGCTATAAAAGTAAAGGTATCACTAGGTAGACACGTCTATCCTCCCAGATATTATCTATGAATATGTGATTTTCTTTTAAAAATGAAATAACTACTTTTGCTTGGGATTATTTAAATGGTTTTGAAGCTTTTTCCCCCCTCATTCCCAAACGGCTAACTGTTCATTTAATCTGCTCAAATTCTGGATGAGACCAGAGAACAAAACATGCCAGGGAAATTCTTCAGACATGTTTCTCCTGATATGAAGAGCAGGATAAGAACTGTAAAAGGGTCTATTGTATTTTAATTATCATAGAAGAATAAAAATGGGGAAATGGTGTAAAAGGGAAAAAAAAAAGCAGGTGTACCCTGTGCTCAGTAGCTAAGGTGGAGGCCACATAAAGCGCCCAAAACAGGGTCTGAGCCCCAGGGTCAGAGAGACAACACAACACATTTTTATTCTAAAAATCACTAGAAAATGTCACTTGACAGGTGAGACAGGAAGAGCCACTATTACAGACTTAAAGAAGAGTAATCTCCACGGGGTTTCACAGACATTCAACCTTTTGGCTAAAGTTCACTACCAATCTTTTCAAAAGGCATAAAAAATCTTACATTGTTCCAGCAGGAGCCTGGAGTAGGATTATTAATTTATTTGCTCGAAACACACTTTATCTTATTTTTTTTTAAGAGACGAAGGAAGGGAAAGGAGGGGGAAAAAGCATTTTTAAGGAAGGAAGGAAAAGGAGGAAGCACTTTCGTTTGTTTTCAGTTGTCCCGCTCCCCCTGTGCCCCTAACACATTGTGAACCTGGGTCCTCAGACTCTGGTCTAAACTCCAGCCGCCAGCTCAGCACCTGAGCCACCAGGGCACAGCTGAGACCCATTTTCTAAGGCCCAACTCTGCAGGGACTGTAGTTTAAAATGGGGCCACTGTGATAGACACTAGACCCTATTCACCACAAACTGTCCAGTTAGGGGCCACAGTCACAGGCTGGGGAGAGCACTCTATGGCAGAGATAAGTATATGACATCGGGGTCATCGGTGGGTCACCTAATCCAGATGAAAAGATCAAAGAAGACTTCCCAGAAAGGCAGATTCCTGAGCTGCAGCCTAAAGAAACTCTAGAAGAGTCAGGCAAGAAATGGCGAAGGACATTGCAGGCACTTGAATGCTGCTCACTGGACACAGAGGTGTTTGAAACAGAAACTGACGTTGTTTCTGCGTGGAAGAGAGCTCACTATAGTGAAGGGGTATCAGGAAGGAGTTGAGACGAAGGAGGAAATAGGGCCTGCAGAGCAAAGGAACTCGTATGTCATCATTTGGATTATATCCTGAAAGCAGTAAGAAGTCACTTCAGACTGTCAAGCAAAGTAAGGCATGTATTCTTCTGGAAGCAATACGAAAGAAGGCGCAGGAGGCACGGGGGACTGGAGGCAAGATGATTATGTGGGAGGCTATATAATCACTCATGTGAGAGATGATGAGGACCCAAGCCAGAGGACTAGCAATGGGAACAAAGAAGGGGTAGGTTCAGGACACATGGGGGAGACAAAACTACTAATCATTGGTGGCATTCTGGGTGTAGGAGACAAAGAAGAGACAGCAAAGACAACTTCTCAGTCTCGGACTTGGCCAACTCTGAAGATGGTAGAGACAATTCCCAAGATGGCGAACAAAGACAAAGAAGGTATTTGGGGCGGCGGGGGGCAAGATCCTTATTTAGTAGCAGTATTTATTAAAGGATGCACTTTATTAGTTAGAAAGAGGAAACTAACTTCACTGCAAAATTTAGTCTATGAAATTCCTTCTAACAAGAAGCTGTAAACATGAAGACAATTTGACAGAAAGGTATGATGGCTCTGCTTAGAAATGAATAGCAAACACAATCCACATCGAAGATGTTCCCCAGCTCAGAAGGGCTAGTGGCCAAGCCTAGTATAATTTGGGGACAGTTACTGGCATGTACTTACATGATGACAGTGAAATAAAGGGCCAACAAGTAATAGTGCTGGTGCCCATGAAGTAACATGACAGAGGGGGCTGTTCCTTCTAGGTAGAAAGATTAGGATAATTTTATAGGAACCAAACTTCTTCATCCAGGATTGACTGAAGGACAAGGCACTGAAATGGAAACAAATTGGCACCCGGTTAAGGTGGAACCTCATGATTTATGTGTATTCTTGGCGATGGCAAAATAAACATTCTCAGAAAAAAATTATTTGCTTCTGAATTATAAGTTCAGTTGAAACCCACAACTAATACTATCTATTAAGATGAGAAATGTTATTATCCATATATAGCCATAAAATTGACTAAAGATTATAATATTCTATATATAATAAAAAAAACAGCTGTTGTTTTCTATCAAATGGACAGACTAGGTAATGGTTTCCTATGTCTTTGTTTTCACATTAACTTGAAGAAATTTTATTAAAATCACCAAAGTGATGAAAACATTCATCACTTAGAAACTTTATGGTAGTGCAAAAGGTCCAGCTTAAATCTCAGATAAATCCAGATTTTAAAATTTGGGGTCAAAGCCCAGAATTCACTTAACATATAGTAAATGAAACAAATATTTATTAAATAAAAATCATACTAGCATGTACTATAATTTAAGCCTATGTGCTAAGTACTTTTTACCCTAAAATCAGGCACCAGGAATAAACACTAGTTCATGATTCTATCTATATTACTTCTGGTTGAATTTCCTGCCTAATTTTATATCTTCTCCTAATTCTATTGAGAATCTGAACTTACATTTTTTTCTGCATTTCTTGCTATGGATGAAAAAGTTCATTGTTCTAGACTGAAAAGTTTGCACTAAGTATATGTTATGTACATTAACAGAGATTAGAAGATACTTTTGTTTTCAATTAATGGTACATTGTATAGCCCTGAAAAGTTTTCACCAGCCAAAGGCATGTACATTGCACTTAGGAGAGAATTTTGAATGTGAGTCAAATACAAATGCTCTTTAATAAATATAAGGTTTCCTTCCCCAACAGATTTCTTGGTTCATGTCTCTACTTTCAAGGAACAAGAACTCATTTTCTAGAAACGAAAAACAATGGCTCAGTGAGCATTGTGATAGTCATTTTTTTGAATTCTTTAAGAGAAAGTATGTGAAACATTCCAGCAAGTCCCATTACATTCCAACATCTAATAATAACATTGTAAAGTTACATACTTCCTCACATTGAAATGAAAACTCTTGTTCTCATTCTCATATATGAATATACAAAATACAAGAAACTAATAATGTAAGAAATAGATGTAAAAATACAAGAATGGAAAGCCCAGCACACCCTGGTGGTCTAGCACTTTAAACTAGGCATAGTTCACATACATCCCAAGGACCCTGGTTCAAGACCTGGGACCAGGAAAACAATCAAGATGAACAACTGAATGAAATAAAGTGCTTCTTCCTCCTTTCCCTTCCTGCCTGCATCTTTCTTTAAAAAAGAAAAAAAGATAAAATTGAAAAATGTGAAGAAGCACCTGTAATTATTTAGTTGTTCATTATTATACACCTAAAGCTAATGTAATTATTTGTGTCAATTATATCTCAATTAAAAAGTAGATTTTTATATGACCTTTCCGTCACCTAATAAGTTAAAAAAACAGGATAAAGAAAGTTCATGGGTAACCTCATTTTATTTTATAATTTATATGTATAGTCCTATTTTTTTAAAATAAGGGAATATAGGAATACTAAGAAGGGAATAATAGTTTTTATTTGAGTGATTTGGCAGTGTATGAATTTCTACAGCAAGCAAGTTTTGTTTGTTTCTTTAAGGAAAGGTACAGGCAGGAATGAAGGCAGAGAGGAAGGAAGAAAGAGGAGGAAGAAACATTTTATTTAATTTCCATTTCTAGTTCATACTGGTTGCTTCCGCCAGGACCCAGGACGTGAACACAGGGATATGTGGCCTGAGTCCTTGATAGGTGATTGACCTGCCTACTGCTCCACCAGGGTGTACCACGTGTATTATTTCTGTAGCAAAAAAATTAAAGTTGGAGTGCCCTGGTGGCTCAGGGGTTAAGCCTGTGCCTGGGGGGCAGTCCGCATACAGCCCAAGGACTGAGGCTCATGGCCTGTGATGGGGTTGGGGTAAATAACTTAAAAATGAACAATTAAATAAAAATGTTTCTGCCACCTCTTTCTTCCTTCCTGACTGCCTGCCTTCATTTCTGTCTGCTTTCCCTCCTCTTAAAATACAAAAAATATAAAAATATTTAAAAATATATTAAAAATATAAAAATATTTTTGGAAGCCTAGCAACCCTTCACTTCATCAGAAATCAGTCACCTGGCCACCTCTACCCAGAATGCGGCTCTGAACTAAGAAGAAGCAAACGTCGTCTCTGGGAACCACCAAAATAAGATCACTAAATTAATCCATGTACTCAGGAAAGCTCAGGGACTTTGTTCATAAAAGCCCTTCAGGTCTTCATTAAAAATCAATTTCTGTAAATACTTAGGGATAATTGTAATAGAAGAAAGGCAAAATGTATTTGTGGAAAACTGAAAAACTGGTTGAAAGACATTTCAAAGGATCTAAACAGATGGAAATCATTCCATGTTCATGAATCAGTGCTAAGATGACAAGAGTACTCAAACTGATCTGTAGATTCAAAGCAATCCCTATTGGTATCTCAGCTGTTTGCTTTGCAGAAATTGACAACTGATTGTAAAATTCACATGGAAATAAATACAAAGGACCCAGAACAGCCAAACCAATCTAAAAAATAAAAGAGCAAAGTAGCAGAGTTTACACTTCCCACTTTGGTCAAAAAGGTAAAAAGATAACCCACAGAGGTGTGTCCTGGTGGGTGAATGGTTAAGTCCACCAGACTCAGTCCATGGACATCTCAAAGATAAGGTTTGGGACCCGGGGCTGGAGGAACAACCAAGATGAACAGCCAAATAAAATAAATACTTCTTCTTCCTCTCTCTTCCGCCCTGTCGGTCTCTTTCACCTTCATTCCTCCCTGCAGCTTTCCTTTAAAAAAAAAAAAAAAAAAAAAAAGATAACCCAAAGAATGGGAGAAAAAAATGTTCAAATAATCAATCTGATAAGATCATATTTAAAATATAAAAGGAATGATGACAACTCAACAATAAAAAGACATGTAAGTAGAAATGGGCAAACTGACTAGACATTTCTTCACAGACAATGGACAACAAACAGCTCAGCGATGCTGAGCATCAGGGAAATCCAAATCAAAACCACGAGGCGGTGCTGCTCACACACACGAGATGGCTCTAATCAAATGATATAATAGCAAGTTTTGGTAAAGTTTGGGAGAAACTGAAACATTTGTACACTGTTGGTGGAAGTATAAAATGGGGCCGCTGCTTTAGGAAAATTGTCAATATCTCAAAATGTGAAACATAGAATTACCAGTGAACACTGCAGTTCTACTCCTATGCACACATCCAAAAGAAATGAAATTATATGTCCACATGAAAACTTGTATGTTAAAGCTAATGGAAGCATGACTCAGTAATAGCCAAAAAGTGGAGCTAACCCAAATGTTTATCCACTGCCGGATAAGCAAAAGGTGATAAATTCATACACTGGAATATTATTCTGTTGTAAAAAGAAATAAAGTCCTGACATATGCTACAGCATGGATGAACCTTGAAAATATTCTGCTGAGTGAAAGAAACCCATCACCAACTAAACCCATCACCAACTACTGCCCGTTAGATATTAGATGATGACACATTTATGGACGTTCAAAGGGGAAAAGAAAGGGGAGGAGGAGCAGAAGGACGAGGAGGAAGAGGAGAGATTGAGAAACAGGCACCTGAAAGGTAAAAGGTGTGGGATTTCATTTTCGAGATGATGGAATGTTCGAGCACTGACTGTGGCGATGTTTGCATCTATGTGTGGACACACTGAAAACCCAGACTGAATGGGACACTTTACCCAGGGGAAGTGTATGTGAACAGATCTCAGTGAAGGTGCTTTTTTAAAAACCTATTTACTCTTTTATTTACATGAAAGTTCAACAATTTTTTTCCACCTGGAGAATATAAGATACTAGAGTTCAGTACACGATTAAAGCAGTAAAGTAGACGGGTCTGCTGTCTCCGGCCTGAGCAACCCACATCCAACCCAAGGACTGGAATTCACGTCCTGGGCTGGGGACAACCGTCGAAATGAACAGTTAAATAAAATACACACAGTGCTGCTTCCTCCTCTCTCTCCGTCTTCCTGCTCCTGCTCCCTGCTCGTCTTCATTCCCGCCTGCACCTTGCCTTAAAAAAAAAAAAGTAGGAAAGTATATATAGCCTAGAATGCAATAACAAGTAGAAACAGGAATTGAAATAACTCTCTATTCTGGGTCATTGACCATCAGAGCCAACAACCTGAGAAATTTCAAATTACCCTGGAGGGAGAGCATCATTTTTATATGCACACGCAGTACCCGACACTATACTGATGAGCCAAAAAGGAAATTCTGTGCAGTATAGACCTTGCAAATAAACCAGGTAAACAGTACATTTCAGAGATGGAAAGTTTTATTTTTAAAGTTTTGTTTTTGTTGTTGTTTTTACAAAACAATGTTTAGATGTGCAGGTTCGTTAGTCATTAAATATATGTTAACACAGCACACCCACTATAATTTCCAAGAGTCCTCCCACCCTGTCCGTCCGACCCCCTACCACCCTTTGTTCCTGCCTCCTTTCCCTCTGGTAACGTCAGCGTGATTGTCAACGTCCAAGGGTTGTTTTTCGTTGTTCATTTGCTTATAGATTCCACTTAGTGTGTAATCCCTTCTAGTTCCATCTATGTTTGCAAATGTCAGAGTTTCATCATTTTTAGGGCTGTGTATTATTACACTGTGCACATAGACCACTGTTTCCTTTATCCACTCATCTGCTGGATGTTTATGTTGTTTCCATCTCTCGGCTCTTGTGAATAACGCTGCAGTAAACACAGGGTGCATGTATCTCTTTGAATTAGTGCTTTTGTGGTTTTCAGTTAAATATCCAGAAGCGGGATGATGGATTTCCATGGAGTGTTCATTCTCGACTTTTTGAGACTCCATACTGCTTTCCATAAGGGCTGCACCAATTTACACTTCTCCAGCTGTGTAAAACGGTTCCTTCTCTGTCTCTTTGCCAAAGCTGGTTTCCAGTCTTTTGGATAATAGCCATTCTCTCTGGCGGTGTAAGATGGAATCTCATTGTTTTAATTTGCATTTCCCTGAGACAAGCGAGGAGGAACGTCTTTTCCATATCCCTGCTGGCCATCTGTATGTCTTCTTTGGATTTGTAGATCTGATGCCCATTTTTTGACTGAGTTGTTTTCCTGTTGTTGAGCATTAGGAATTCCTTATATACTTTGCATATTATGCCCTAGTCAGATATATGATGTGCAAATATCTTTCCCAGTTAGTAGGCTGTCTTTTCGTTTTGGTGATAGTTTTTTTTGCGGTGCAGCAGCTTTTCAGTTTGATGTAGTCCCAGTTGTTTCTTGTTTCCCTTGCTGCTGGAGTCGAGTCCTCAGACTTCTCTAAGGACACTGTCGTGTAACACAGTGCCTCTATTTTCTTCTATGAAGTTTTTGGTCGCCTGTCTTAGAGCGAAGTCTCTAATCCATTTTGAATGAATTTTTATGATTAGTGTTATTGATCAAATTTTGTTCTTCTGAATGTGACCGTCTAGCTTCCCCAACACCATTTTTGTAAAGACTTTCCTGTCCTCGTCCTATGTATGCTCTTGCCTCCTCTATCATAAACTGACCATGTATGTGTGAGTTTATTTCTGGGGACTTACCTTTATTCCACTGATCTGTGCCTCTGTTTTTATTCCAGTACACACAGTGTTTATCACTATCGCATTGTAGTATAGTTCCAAGATCTGGTAGTGACACCTCTACCTTTGCTCTGTTTCCTCATGATTTATTTGACCATTCAGGGTTTTCTGTGATTCCATACAAATTTGTTTTTTTAATTTTGTGTAGTCCTTGAAAAATCCAGTAGAATTTTGATGGAGATTGCATTAACTCTGTATAGTGTTTTCATAAGAGAGTCATTTTAAACAGTGTTAATTCTTCCCAACCATGAGCATGTAATATTTTTCCATTTCTTTCCATCCTCCACGTCTTGTGACAGCCTCTTGCAGTTTTCATTGTACAGGTCTTTTACCTCCTTTGTCAAGTATATTCCAAGGTATTTAATTTTTTCTTTCTATTGTAAATGGGATAGTTTTCTTAGTTTCCTTCTCTTCTATCCCATTGTTTATATATATAAATGCAAGTTTCTTTATATTAACTTTATAGCCTGCCACTTTTCTGTACTCATTTGTTAATTGTAATAGCTTTTGGTGGAACCTTTAGGATTTTCTATTATCATGCTATCTGTAAATAGTGGTAGTTTCACTTCTTTTCCAATTTGAATTCCTTTTTTTCTTTTTAAGGAAAAGAGCAGGCAGGAAGGTGAGCAGACAGGCAGAGAGAGGAGAAAGAAATATTTATATTTATTTTATTGCTCATCTTGGTTGTTCTCCACTCCCTACCCACCTGCCCCAGGTTGCGAACCCCTGTCCTTGGGATGTATGTGGACTGCATCTGGTGGACTGAACCATTAACCATCACATACCTGTGGACGTATAAAGCCTGCCCCATACATGATGCTCCTTATGAAAGAAGGAAAAACATCCTTGGGAATGAGATTGTCTGCAAAGATCATCACAAAGTTATTTAAGAAGCTTAAATGGAAGGCTGGGGAGAAATGAATGATCAGAAATAGACGAAAGATTTTCCGCATCAGGACTGGTCTTATCAATGAACTGATGGAGGTCTCAGTGAGATCTTGTTCACTTTCTGAGAAAAGGTTTGCCTCAGGGTTTCTTAGCATTCAAAGCAACTCATGTGATACATGTCTACGGACTGCAAGAAGGGCAGCGGCAGCAGTGACAGCCTGGAATCTGGACAAGATTCCCGTGTTATCAGAGACGAGGCCACAGAGAAGGACACTGCTAGACCCGATCAGGGATGCCACTTGCTTCATTGTCATCAACTGAAGCCGACTTGCACGTCTGCTGAAAATCTCTGCCAACAGCACACACTGGCTTGCTGGGCAAAGGCCAGCAGGCTGTCAGAAGCGCATAATGAGAGCACCAGCTGAAGTCCACTAAGCCAGTCATCTTCACGGTGGCACTGCCCAGGGAACCAAGGTATCAATCAGCGTATCGGGGGTACCAAGAGAGACAGAGCTCTGAGGACTTGCACAGCAGTCGGCCTGAGAGCTGTGAAAATATCCAGTCGGATCATTAAGAGCACTGGGCATCATAAAGCTTATCTAGAGAGGAGACAACACATGGCACGACTTTAGTGTAACTGATTACCAATGAAAACAATCTCTGAATTTGACAAGGCAAAGTCACCAAGGCTGGTGGCTAAAACGAGCTCATTGCTTTCAGGACCAGCAGCAGGCGGACATGTTCAGTGTTAATCAAAGCTAACTCTCCGCAAAAAATTCACTTTGTGTTTATTAGGCATTGGATAAGGGTTTATATGACTTACTTCCTTAAATCCTTCAAACAATCCTATTAAGCAAGTCCTATTATCATCCTCATTTTATAAATGAAGAAACAGAGGGCGAGAAAGGTTAAACAACCTGCCATTAAGTAGAAGAGCTAAAGTCTCAGCCAAGGCCGATGACCAGAGGCTGTGTTTTTAGTCACCCTGATGGGCTGCCTCACCACCAGGCACACAGGTCCAGGCCCCTGCAAAAAGCGAGGGCCTGCTTATATTCATTCTATAGAATCGTTTTTACATAATTTCATTTGGAAATAACAATGCCTGCGATCTCAAAATGGCAAAAATAGTTATTCGGTCAAGTATGCCGTTGGTGGTGGTGGAAGGGTTTTTAAGACCATGCACTGGTTCCATCTTGACCAGCTAATTAGCAATGAGTTACAATTCATGCATAACATGGGCCTTTTCAAGGCATAGAATATCTTAATAATAATTGCAATTGCTCCAGGTCAGTGAATTTTCCAGATAACCAAAGCTTATCCTTTCAACCCTTAAAGCTTTTGTGTTTGATGTGGCAATCTTGAAAAAATGTCCTCTTTTGGCCATCCAAAAAGAGGATCTTGGACATGAATAATGGACATGAATAATCTTTTCTTGATCACTCAGCTTCATGAAGAATTGGCTCTTTGGAAAAATCACAATCCAGTGTAACTATCTGTTTTAGGATAAAGGACAGTAAAGGTTTCCTCTCACCTGCACTTAATAAAAGGCTACTTCTGAAATTTTGTACAGATGTTAAAAAAAAAGCTTCAGGTAGTAGGAACTGAAGACAAAATTTAGCATTTCAGTCCCTAATGTTATCATAGACTATGCCCAAAACATAGGTCTGATATTTAAAAGTGTCATTTTCCATGTGGAGGGATTCTGCCTTTTGTTCAAAGAAAAAGAAACGGTTAACATTTACTGTTCCTCTACAATCACTGAGGGGCCACACGATTCCACAGGGCATTAGTTAATTTTCATTAACTAAGTACAAAACAACTAGCTGTGACTATATAATCAGATTAAGACTTCACTTTCTTATCCATTCACTCATTTTTCAGATGTTGCCAGAAATCCTAATTTGCATAGTGTGACTATTTGAATGTAGTTGAATACCTTTTCTAACTTATAGAAATGATATTTAGGCACACACTGGCAGAATAGTGGTTTGATCAACTTCCTCCAGCTGCAACGCAGGCCATATACATGCCAAGGACTGGGGCTCACATCCCAGGCTGGGAAGAACAAGATATACAACTAAATACAAATAAATGCTTCTTCCTCTTTTCTCTTCCTGCCTGCTTGCCTGTTTGCCTTCATTTCTACCTGTACCTTTCCTTAAAAAAAAAAAAAAAAAAAAAAAAAGATTTATCCAAGAATTTGGACCTGCTTAACCAGTGGCCAGGGAAATGTGTTTATGGAATTATTATCCTCCCTAATGGGGAGGGCTCCACAGAAAACGAACAATGAGGTGACAGCCTTTAGCTAAAGTCAGAAGTAATAGAAGAAAGTCCTTCAGACATACCCTGGTGACTCATCTGTTAAGTTCCCCACCGGGGGCATGGGAGTGGGGGGATAACCAAGATGAACAACTCAATAAATGCTTCTTCCTCCTCTTCCTGTCTGCCTGCACCTTTCCTTTAAGAGTAATTTTTAAAAAGAAAGCCCTTTATCTTGGTGCAAATTTGTCCGTAAAGTAGCACAGACTTACACTGGAAAATTTATTCTTGATCTCCAGGTGGTCTACATAATGTTGACCCAAAGTACACTTCTAAGATGGGTATGAAAATAATACATTCTGGGACATGCCCTTGTGGCGCCGGTGGTGAGATGCTCACATGTGAAACATATAAAGTCCACGGACCGGGTCCACCTGGTGCTGGGGGTTTAGAAAACAAAATAGAGAAATAAAGATGCTTCTCCTTCTCCCCCTTCCTTCATCCTCTCTCCAAAGAACACACTCTAACCTTTGCCCTGATGTAGATGCCTCCCCTAAATCTGGCCTATTGTCTTACCATTTCAGTGACTCGATTTATCCAACAGGAAAAGGCTAAAGTTTCACCAAGCAAGAGGTAAGTAGACATCACCTTTCTTTTAATAGTCCTTTTCAGATAATACTATGACTTTCTTGTTTTCTCTTGAGCTTGCCGGAACATTTGTCTCAGTGTCTACAATCTTACTGAATCAGAAAACATAA
Organism: Solenodon paradoxus; assembly: GCA_004363575.1. Lineage (NCBI taxonomy): Eukaryota > Metazoa > Chordata > Mammalia > Eulipotyphla > Solenodontidae > Solenodon > Solenodon paradoxus. Next base: position 142,374 of record RJWH01001807.1, read on the forward strand.
GTACTCAGATAACTCAGGACATGTTACTTGCTTAAATAACTCTTGGGAATTAATCAGGCACCACAGTCTAGATTACTCAATATTTCAGTGAAGGGGAGGGCAACGTAAAAGGGAGGGGTGAAAATTGGTTCAAATAATCAAATGACCTAAGACCCTAAGCTTTACTTTGCATTGAGTAGGTCTAAGAATGATTGTAATTCTATGAACGTAGGGTCCTAGAATTATGAAATGAGGTTGTTAAGCCCAGATGCAGACGAAACATTGCCTGTAGACTGAAAAAGAATATTTTGCCCCTAAGTGTACTAATATTCTTAAGACGTTTGTATTCAGTTATAATGATAAAATATAAATTAATTTTTAAAAACTCATTGTGCAGTGCTCAAACACTTAGAAAGAATGACTATTATTATGTAGAGATCAATCAGCATTTTTGGCTTTAAAGGTAATTATCAGATTCTTGAGGGAAGCAAGGAGGGGGAGGGAGGAAGGGAAGGAGGAACATCTTTAGTCTTCTTTTGGTTTGGTTTTTCACCCGGCCCCAAACCCGGGTCCTCAGGCTGTATGTGGCTCTCACATCAGGATCTCAGCCGCCTGAGCCACAAGGAAGCCAGCTAGGATAATTCTCGGATTTGAAAACGCCGGCAACTACTGAAGATCTCACTCTGGGGAGTTACTTGTGCTGTAGGTGAGAATGAAGGCTGAGTCTAGAGGTCAGTGAATTCTGAAGAGGAGGCCCAAACCAAGGGAAACAGTAAAACCAAAAGTCAAGTCAGAAAGTTAGCTCACCAAAATATAGGCACTGTTCTTTTTCTTAATTTTATCTTATGCTTGCTAAAACGAGACACATGCCACACCTTCTGAACCGGTCTATCATTAAGTCAGAAAGCAGATATTTATAGACTCAGAATTTTGCAAAGGGTCATAAACTCACTGGATTGAGTTCCAAGTTTTAAGAAGCATTTGATTTAAGCACCCATCCTGTCTGAAACACATGAATGTAAAGTTTTAATAACGTTATAAAAGCCTGTACTTCTGTATTTATATATACATACATGTATGTATGCAGAGAGAAAAGTAAAATCTAAAATCTTATATCCACCTGCAAAAAGAATTACCAATACTTTCAGATTTTCAGTCTGGCACATCTTATTTCAGTATCAAACTGGAAGTCACCACTTACATTTTTTTGACTCTACAAACTTGCCTTACCTGTTTTACTGTAGCAACAAAAGAGTAACAACATTGCATCTTTATAACCAGGGACAAAGGACTTCTTGCCTACAAAATGTTGCATCCAGAAGAGTTCAGAGGTAGCAAAAAGGTATGATTAGGCTGGACAGAAACACTAACATGCTAATTATTAAATGAAAACCCAAATTCCTCCTCCTTTTAGAAGCAACTTGGGCTGTTATTGATTAAACTACTACTGAACGAAATACTGTTAAAATTGTCGAAGAGACTGTTTATGGTGGCTTCCAAGCTGGGACTAAGTAGATTCTAAAAGAATGCTGGAGACCCTGTTAGCACTGAAAGCTAACATCTCTTTTCCAATGCAATTTTTGTTTAAGCTTTTCCAGAGGAAGAAAAAAAGTGCCCCAAATTGTGTTCTTCCAAATAATCCCGTACAGGTGCGCCCTGTTAGAGTAACACTTAGGTCAGTCTCCTCCAAAGGAGCACAGGCCACATACCGCTGGTTTGAGTCTTGGGTCCAGGGGCAAACAACCAGTGATAACTCAATAAAAGAAGTTAATGCCTCTTCCTCCTCTCTCTTCTTGCCTGCCTGTCTACTCACCTTCATCTGCCTACACCTTTCCTTTAAGATAAAAAAATTCAGCATAGCATGCCCTGTGGCTCAGGCAGCAGACACAAATCACGTAAAGTCCAAAGACCCAGGCTTGCTACGCGGGGCCACAGTGAAAAAAAACAAAGTAAATGAATAGTTTTCTTCTTCCCCAAAAAGCTTTTTACCACACCCTGGTGGCTCAGATGTGAAGCCGCACCTGGGATGCAGTCCACAGACAGCCCAAGGACCTGTTCCTGAGGGAAGCGTTAAAATGAACAACTAACTAAATAAAATGCTTCCTCCTCCTCTCTTTTTCTCACTTAAAAAAAATCCAAAAAACCACTAGGCGTGCCTTGGTGGCTTAGCAGACAAAGCCACCAGATGAGTCCACATACACCTCAGGGACCCAGACTTGAGAATTAGGACTGGGGACAATCAAAATAAACTAAATAAAATACATGTTTCTTCTCCTCTCTCTTCCTGTCTGCTTACTGACCTCATTCCTGCCTGCACCTTCCTTAAAAAACAAAACAAAACAAAAAAAACACCCACCCGGGAGAATGCCAGTTGCTATAATCATTATAGAAAGCAGTATGGAATAGACCTCAGACATATGACAATGGAAATTCCATCTAATCCTGTTACTAACCTCTGGTAATTAATAGAAAACCACGAATTCAAAGAGATATGCACCCCTATGTTTATTGCAGTGTGTTTTACAAAAGCCAAGAAATGAAGGCAGTCTAAATGTCCATCAATCGATGAATGGATAAAGAAGTCATCATGGCAGATATACTCAAATGGAATACTACATGGCTCTAAAAAGATGAAATCCTGTCATTTGTGACAATGAAGATAACCTGAGGGCATTATGAAATGTCATTAAGGATAAAGACAAACACTGAATGATCTCATTTGTGTGGAATAAAAAGAATCAGAGCAAATGAACAGACACGATAAAAACTAACCCTTGGACGTTGACGACAGAGATTATCAGAGGGGAATGAGACGTAGGGGGTGGGAGGAAAGAGTGGAGGTGGTGGGGGTTCAGTGGACAAGTTGGTGGAGGTTTTCAGAAATTTGGTGGGGGTCATGGCATTATTATATCTTTGCTGAATAATGAACCTGCACATCTCAATTTACATTGTTTTGTAAATCAAAATTACCTCAATCAAAAAAGCAAACAAAAAACAAACCATAACACCAAAAATCCTAGTTATGGCATAAAGCCATTTAAAATTGAGTTTCCATTCTCCATACCCACCAAAGCTTCTTCTCTCAGGAGGGCTGTTAAAGAATGTTTCAGTATACTCCATATACTTTCCATGTGAAGTCAAAATGAGCTGTTTGCCCTGGAGAAAACAAGCCAGCACTTTCAATCTGTTAAGTCAGTGACTAAGGAAGATGAGTCTCTTGAAGGTCAAATGCATGATCTAACCTTTCAGTCACTAATTAGCATCAGCAAAGCCTATATCCAATCATCTCTTTCTCCAAATAGCTCTGTCTAGTATTGGTTTACTTTTAAATTAAGATAGTTGATTTTTAATTATTTTCTTTTAACTCTGGACAAATATTTCTGTCTACGAGGGCTGAATCGCCTCCAAAAGAGCAAGTCATATACCCCTGGGTTCAAGTCCTGGGTTGGGGGGCGCCGCATTCCAGGGTGGGTGGGGTGGTTAACAACTAAATAAAATAAAGATGCTTCCTCCTCTCTCTTCTGTCCTCCCTCCCTACTAGCCTTCATTCCTGCCTGAACCTTTCCTTTAAAAAATAAATGTATTTCTCTCTGAATATTGACAAGTAGGGCAGTAGAGGAGGACTTCATTTTCTTCTTTTTTTATCTTAGCAATAAAAAGCAGTTTAATAACATTTTCCCTTTAATATACCTGCATACAGAAGAAAGGGATTTGTGAGTTTATCATTGCTCTTTTATTATGGTGATTACTTTCTAACAGCTTTATTCCTCCTACATTTCTTCATTATTCCTCCCATCTTTAGAGGCTGGCATTCTATTATAAGCCAGCACTTAGACTGACCTAGTCTGTCACCCTGTAAGAGTTTCCGTGCATTGTCTGCACCGCGGTGATAGAGGCGGACAAACCACCGCGAGTATTTCATATTGTGCGCAACAGCGCTGCCGGCCACCAAGCACTCTTCCCTGCAGATGCAGTCACGACCCCAAATGTCTGTAGTCTCTGAACCTTTTAAAAGACATATGAAAAAATTGCTTGCATTTTTTTTTCCCTAAGAAGACAGCTCGATTGCACGCCTTCCCGCCCTCGAGTAGGACTGGAGGCCAGGGTTTTAAGGGCAGTGAACACAATTTCCAGTGGTTGGAGGTGGAGGACTTAGCTATCAGGAGAAAAATGGCCCTAAATTCCCCACCGACCTTCAGTTTCCCGGCCTCAACGAGAGTGAATCTGGGCATCAATAGAGCAGAATGGGCGGGCCGTGCAGCGGACTCCGGGCACCCTTCGCGTGCCCCCTTTCACCAAGCACGCCCCAAAGCAAGGCCCACGGCTAGGAGCCGACTCCCACCCTCAAGCCCATGCCGACTGCTCGACACGCACCCCTGGCTCAGGGGTCGCTACCACCTCCACTCCCCAAAAGCGCGAACACACGCCCAGAAGAAACCCAAAGCAGGGAGGGCGAGGTCTTCGGCCGCACCCCTTCGCCTTTTCCCCGCCTTCTTTGTTTCTTCCGGAGTCACCATTGGCTGTTGGACCACGAGACCGCGCAAGCCGCGGGCCTTCGGGGAGACGCGATTGGACGCTGCTGCTGCCTCTCGGCCGTCGGCCCGCTCGCGATTGGTCGAGGCGCCGCCGGGGTTTGAATCGCAGTCCCGGCCGGGGAGGGTTCTGCCAAAGTGCCACGTTGGGCCGCGCTGCGGCTGGACTAGCCGGCTCGGGGCGCCGGCCGGGGTGCCAGTCGTTGGGGCCGTTGGGGCCGCTGAGGCCGCTGAGCCGCGCGGGGCGAGTCGGGAAGCCGGGCTGTGGCGGGCGGCTCGGGTCCGGCGGCCGCTGGGCGGTGACGCGTCCCGCCCGAGGGCGGCTCTGGCTGAGGGCGGAGGGGCCGGGGGCGAGGCGGGGGCAGCGGCTGAGGCGGGACGGCGGCGGCGGCGGCGGCGGCGGCGGCGGCGGGGGCCGCTGCCCGCGGAGGTGGCCTCCGAGATGCTGGCGGAAAACCTGGTGGAGGAGTTTGAGATGGAGGACGAGCCGTGGTACGACCGCCAGGACCTCCAGCAAGGTGAGGGCGCGGCCGGCGGGCGGGAGGCGGCCTGGCGCGCACAGCTCCGGGCTGCGGGACTGTTAAAAAGTTGCTCTGGGTGGCGGCCGCGGGATGCCGTGCGATGCCGTGCGGGACGATCGGTGCTCACCTGGCGCGGGCGGCTGGCGGCGCCGGCGCGTCCTGCCCGGGCTCCTGCGCAGTTACCGTCCCCCGCGCCGACGCGCGGCGAGGCGGCTCTGAGCCCCTGGCTGGCCGACCTGGTTTAAGCCTCACCGGATTCCTCCGAGGTTGCGCTGGGGGTACCCCCGCAGGCCCGGGCCCCGCTGCCCTCGGCCCGGGTAGCATCACGGCCAGCGCCGGGCGTGGGCTGCTGCAGGCAGGGGCGAGCCGCGCCGGGTGGCCTGAGTCCGCGCGGTGAAGTGTGAGGCCCTGACCGTTGTTATCCCCGTTTTCCCCGCCAGCAGGGAGGCTGGAGGGCAAGCGATCTCCCGCGAGTGAAGTGTGGGAGCAAGTCATTTTGAACCCACGTCCTCAGAGGGGCGTCGTTTCTCTTGAGCCCATTTCTTTTATCACCCAGTTGCAGCTGATTCAGTAGGTGTTATGTTAGACTATTGCGGATGGGAATTGCTTATTCGAAGCTGTCCCCAAGCCACATGAAAAGAATTAAGGGACTAATTCCTACTTCTACCACCTAACTTTCGTTTGCGCTCCTGCTTTTTAGTTAAAAACAGGCATTCGTCTGTTGGCTTAGCCTAGATTTCTTGCTGACCTTGTCTTCAGAGGAAAACCTTAGAGGGGATCCCCAATTTGGGCCGGTGGTCTCCCCTCCCCTCCGTTTTTTTTGCATATTAATGCGGGAACTTGAAGTCGGAGAATAGTTTTCCTAGAACCTGAGGCTGATGGGCCCTTCACACAGGTGCTCAGCCAAACCCTCCGACTGCTCTGTGGAAGTAAAGTGGATGCTTTATTGCAGGACCTGGAATTCCACCCCAAACTCTAGAACAAACTTTCTTAACCACCATCCTTAATGCTGAATAATCCTCAGAACTTTGTTCAGGCATCTTACAACTTTTTCAAGCTCTGAACTTGCACTGACAACAGTCGGTTGAATATGGTTGAATATTACATGAACGTGATGTTTGTGCACGCTAACTAGTGAACTTGCCCGTTTGTGTGTGGGAGCGGGAGAGGGTCAAGAATGTAGGCTGAATTGACTCATCCCTAGAAAAGGAAAATAAAACAAGCACCTCTGGGGAGCGAGTGATTCCTGAAATCAAAATGCCTTGGACAGTTGTCACTTGTATTGTCTAAGCTATTTAGTGTCTGCAGTGCCATCATGTTCTCTTTGTCCTTAAGACGAACTTGTCTTACATTTTAACAAACCTGTTTTCAAAATTCCTTGTAAGGATTGGTGACCTTTCTGCAGCAGTAATGAGTCAACCCCTGTGCAACTGCAGCAGTTCCCTGTAAAAAGTTCAGCAGTTTGTAAAAGCAAAGCTAAATATTTTCCTTTCCTCTGTAAGAAGCATACATCTGTCCACGCATGTTTTATTGGATTCGAGCATAATCACACATAGTGGAAGCTCCACGTTCATGTCCGTTCAACTAACAGGCGCTCACGCAGGCTAGGCGGGGCATTTTCATGGCTTTGTTCCATCAGGTGCCTTAGTCCACACTGCACTGTCCTCCTGTGGGAGGTTGTTAGGGGCAGCCAGCTGCAATATTTCAGTCCACTGAGGAGCAAAGGGAGCATGTCAGGGAACGTGTTGGGTTTCATGTGGAACTCTTGAACCTCTGAGCAAAAGACGTCATCACGTGTTCAGGTTTAATGCGCCCTTCAAGAACACAGGTTCAAACCTCCATGCCAGTTTGCATTTGGAATTTGTTCTGTTTTTCAGAGGACTTTTACGTCTGTTATCGCGATGGACTTTGACATGACCCTATATGACATAACCAAGTATGCAGGTTGAATAGATGTGAAATTCCAACAGTCATAACTTGCGTATATGGCCTGCAGGAGACTGAAGGCTGCAGTGTGAATAAAAGGATGTCTTTGTCCCAGTTTTGTTGGATTTTATATTAAAGAACTCCCAGACTTCTAACGGATGTTAAAATGTGTTCATTTCTCAGAAATGTCTTATCTACTCTGTGGCAGGTATTTATGTAGGCACTGGGGCACAGTGCCTCTCGAGATAAGCAGGGGCAGGATCCTCTTCATGGAATTGACAGTCCAGAAATGTTCACTTGTGAAGCCTGGGGGCGCCTCCTCCTGCTGTGCCCACAACTGTGCCTGGCCTTGCACACAGCAGACCCTTTGCAGATAGTTGCTGCTGAGTCCTTTGGGAGTGGGTCTTTCCCCAGTTAAACTGATTCTTCACATATAATGGGATTTTATCACGTGCAGACATCTCCCTGTTTATCTTTTAACATTGTCACTCTTCACATTGAGCCGTGCTTGGAGAGAACACACAGCTTTTTAAAATGCTTTTCTCAAAGTCATAGAAATATCTTTTTTTCCCATGGCAGTGGAAGCCATTTAAGTCAGTTGAATCTAGCCATATTTGCTGGGACTTCCTTTTTAAAGTTAAATTTTCTGAAAAACTGTAACCTCTGAAGGCTCTGGCCTAACCATTCAGACCTGGCTAGAAACATGTGATGCTGTGTGCAGAGGGAGAAAAATAAAAATCTTTGCTTTTCCAGAACACTTTGATGAAGAGACTGTCTTTTGTAAGAGGGTTGAATTGGCACCGTAAGAATACTGACAGTGATCTCTGTGGGTAAGATCCTTTCTAGGACAGCAGGAGCCTTCTGTGCAGGTAATGATGGTGCTTGCTTTGAAATGTGCCCCAGAGAACAAGGTGGAAAGACTTCAGAGACTGGGTTTTCTTTTAGGCCAGCCGCTATTATAATTGTAGTTTGGTGAGCTGTGCCAGTTTAGAATAAGGATTCAGGTTTCTGCTCCGTGGATCACAAACGAACTCGTAGTTTAAAGGTTTCCTAAGATTCCAACTTCTTTTCAAGATGAGTACATTTTCTTGCTTCTGTGCCACTAATTTGCTGAGTCACTGTTTGGCAGGTCATTAAAACAGACACCATATTTCTGGATGTTTATGTTCAGGTTTTTTTGCTTTCCCAATTATAGTAATGTTGGCAACCGACGTTACACAGAAGCATCACCAAATGACGCATTTGACTTTGTAACAGGAAAAGCTTTCAGCCCTAATGTTGAGTTACTACTACAGACTCCAGCCAACTTGGGAATACGTTGTCCTTGAAGTTTTTGAAAATACTGAAAGTTTAAAATAAGAATATAATACGGATTTAAAGGTTTTAGAATCCTGGAAGATCCGTGAAAATCTCTCTCTGGCTGCCAGAGCTAAGTTTTTGCCTGTGGCACAGGGCTAAGTGTTGTATGTGTTTGGAGCTAACAGTTTACTGCTAGCTTGTTAGGTGTCACTTGCAAAGACTGCTTAGTAAAAGACTATTAAACATGAAGGTAACAGGTTGTCATTCTCAAGCCTGCAGTAAGTCGGTGGTATTTTTAGTGACTGCCTAGGCCAGGCAGATCGGATTTAGAAAAGACAACCTCTTAATGAAAATTCTTACTGTAAAATAGAGACAAAAAGGTGCATAAGTCTTCAAAACTATATTGTTGCCTTTCCTTTTGTGCCTTAATTAAAAATGCAAATAAAGGATATTGAATATTCTCTTGCTCCTCCTCCTAATTATTTAGAAACCCTTCTTGGGTTTCCTGCCAGTTTTTGGCTCCTTTTGGCTGTGGAAGTCAGATGCTACACAACAGGAAATGAACTTTTTTTAAAGACCCAAAAAAGGCTCTTGTCTTTAAACTAAAGAATGAAGTAATGTCCTATTATACAGTGTGACTTCACAGGCGCTTTCTTGTAGTCGAGATGTTTCTTGGCAGAATTCTACCCTAAACATCTTATGAAATATTTAGGAGACAGACTTCAGGTTACTGAGCCAGGTGGGGGCTTTGTTTAACTGAAATAAGGATGGCAATAAGGACAGGCCTCAAGTTCTTTTCCGTTCTTTACTGGACGGGTGCCATGTTTAGCGCATCTTTCTCTAGCAAGAGGGATGGGAGCGGAGGCGTATGGGAAGTTTCCAAATTGAATGAAAACATTTGATCATGGCCTCCAGTTAGTCTTGATTCTGGAAGAGTTTTCAGCCTATGGTTTGACTGCTAGTTAAGAACATCTTTGGCGAGTCTCTGGTCCTTCCCAGGGAGGAATTACTCACCACTTCACAACAGGCCCGGAGAGACTTGAGTAATGTCTAGGTAATGTTTACATGGGTTGTCTTTAACACATTGTGGCTTCTGTGTGGCGCTGTGTACACACATTACACACCCTCTGAGTACGAGATAATGATTTCTGGACCGTCTTCAGCTGTACACAGTTCCTTTCCATTTAGTGACAACCAGGTGTCAGCGTGCTTTCACTGCAGAGCCAGGTGAAAGCCAGCAGCTCCGCTCGGTTCCTTGTCGCTGCCTGTGAAAACAAGTGGGAAGACTTCAGCAAGGAAGCCTGTGTTCCGCTTGAAGAAGTGTGTGAACGCTGCCATCAGTGGGCCTACAACTGTGGGCGTGGGGAATAGTCGTGATTAGAGTGAGGGACGTTTTGCCTTGGCATCTGTCTTGCCTGTGACTCACCATGTAGATTTGCTCAGGTCGGTCGGCATCTTTGTACATGTGGCCTCTCATCTGAAAACTGGGCTAAATACCTTGAAAAGAGGTAAAAATGAATGCGCCTGAAGTGCTTTGAGCTGTATAAAGGTTCTATGTCTTGTGATGATGCTGTTTTAAGACCTTATAGACTTGTTATCTGAAGTCTTCAGCACATTGAGAGACATTGGTAATATTTCAATCGTTAGAGAATGTATGTTAACCCCTAACTACCAACAGGCTACTGCTTTGCTTTAGACAGGTAAGAGATGTTTTAAATGAGTGTGTTCTGAGGTAGGTTTGTTTTTTCTTAATGAGGTAAAACGAACCACATAGAACAATGTTGCCCTGGACCGGGGAGTACCAGGTTATAAGTTGATGCTTTTCTTTTACTGTTTATCTAGATTAAGAATATCAGCAGGCATGAGTAAACTTTAAAGTTGTCGGACTCTGAACATTAAAGTTTAAATATCACATGAAGCGGGACATGCCCTTGTGGTTCAGGTGACAAGGTGCTGGTAGGCAGACCAGGCTTTGAGACCTGGGTCAGGGCGGAACCCAGATTAATTAACAACTAAACAAATGTTTCCTCCTCTCTGTCCTGCTTTCTGTCCTTCCGCTCTTCCTTCCTCCCTTCCTCAAATGCTGCTTCCTCCTATCCCTTGTTCCCTCCCTCTCTTCCTCCTGCTCTTCTTTCCCTCCCTCCTTCCTCCTTTCTTTCGTTTTTTTGAAAAATAATCATCCAGTAAGTGTCCCTGTTTTATGAATAAACATTTTTTACAATACGTGAAATGATTTTTCATCATACTTGGAATAAAATTCAAACTTTCTTTACCATGGCCTATGAAATCCTGTATGATGAGATCCCTGCCTGCCTCTCCGACTTCATACCTGCTGCCTTCCACTCAGGCTTCTAGCACACTGGCTTCTTTTTAGGGTAGAATGTTCCAGCTGCTTTCCTGCCTCAGAACCTCTGCCTAACTGGCAGGTGGCAAGGACCTCATTCTTCCAGCTTTAGCTGAAATGTCTCCTCGAACTTGACTCCTGAGCTCCTTTTCTGAAGTAGAACCTTCTCAGTGTTGCCACATTTCTTTTCTTTTCTCACACTCCACATCCAATTGATTAACAAATCCTGTTAGCTCTACTTTCAGAGCATATCCAGAATCCTACCGCTTCCCTCCAGCTCCATCTCCTCCTGTCATCTCTCTCCCAGATGACTGCACTGTCCTCCCATCACCCTGCTTCCACCTTTGTCCCTTTCAGCCTCTTAACAGAGCTGTCACTGGGTTCCATTTCACTCGAATAAAAGCCTAAAACTGACATCCTTAGTTAGACCGACATGCCCTTCTGGCTTGTACACGCACATGTACACACACACACATTCCGTATGACCTCCAAGCATGCTTCCTCCCAGGATCCTCATCCTTACTTGGTCTCTGCTGGAGCCCCTAGATGGTCGTGGGTCACTTATTCACATCCTTCACACGATGATTCTGATTTCACTCTTGACATGTGTTCTCAAATTTCAACCACCCACAACCACACTCTTCCTGGCCTCCTTCCTTGCTTATCTGTTTAGCACTTAATCACTGCCCATCGCTTATTTACACACTTTCTCCAGTAGAAAATGAGCTCTGTGAAGGTAGGGACATTTTCTCAGTCGAGTTCATTCTTATCTCCCCCTGGGCCTAGGATGGTGTCTGGTGGTGGTGGTTGGATGCACGCACGTGTGAATTTATTTCTTTGCTTTTTGGCTGCCCCCATTAATCTGGTAGTGTCAGGACAGCAGGAGCTTCATTTTATTCACTGCACTGCAGTCAAAGCTTAGCCTGGTAGGAGCAACTCAGTCATTTGCAAATCAATGAATCCTAATCATGCTTTGCCCCTTTATATTGCAGTTTAGTTTGTAAGGTAGTTTCTTATGTTTTTTTAAAGTTGATTTTTTTTTTTTTTTAAAGGAAAGATGCAGGTAGGAATGAAGGTGAGTAGGCAGGCAGGGAGAGGAGGAAGAAACGCTTTGTTTAGTTGTTCATCTTGGTTGCCTCACCACACCCCTTCCACCTCGGTCCCCAGGACTTGGACTGGAGTACGTGGAGTGCCCTGGCTGGAGACTGCAGACTTCGCTGCTAACCCACCGGGGTGTGCCGTACTGACAATCTTATATGGACAGGGCAGTCATCTCTAGGCAAAAATACTCAGTGTAGGGACCCTCGAAGGCATCAGAACGAAAGTTAACCTGATAAATGGCACTCAGCTTTGAACTTACATCTTTCTCCTCAGAGGTCAGTGTATTTCCCACTGTTATCAGAGACCCTCGCCCTGAAATTGACCTGTCTTAGAACTAGCGTCTCTTTTATTTACTATCCTTATACTTTCATTTTAGGGATTGTCTCATGTGCATATTTGCCTAGTAAGAGAGAGTTGAAAATATTTTTAAAATAGAAATATGTGTTACGTGCTAAGTGAAAGTATGAGAGTGGTTAACTCATCACCTGTGCAGTTGCTTTGCTTAACCGGTTTGCTCGTCTGGGAGAGAAGCACATGAAAAGTACAAAAAAGAAAGAAAGAGCAATATTCTTATTACTGATGTATATCCCCTTTTCTTGATTTTAATCATTTTTAGTTCCCTTGGGAAGTCAGGTCCTGTAATAACAAACGGCTTTGATAATTGCGCTCAAGCAGCTGGATTTCCTGGGAACTTTAGCGACCACAGAGAGACCTGCCTATGTTTTGATTCAGCAGTTCATCCAAAAAGCAGACTGTCCGGTTATGAATAGGTCCAGCCTATTAGCAGTTATGATCTTAGAGAACGCAACGCTGAAGGAACGATCATTCCTGGAGGGCCCTGGTGGAGTAGGAGTTAAGTCAATCGCCTCTGAAGGAGCGCACACCACCTACCCCTGCGTTTGAGTCCCAGGTCCAGGGGAAACAACCAGTGTGAACAAATTAAAAAAAAAAATCATTCCCAAACTAATGAAAACATTTGTAAAGTAGACTACTGTTCTACACATCTTAAAAGTAAGGGTACATAAGAAATTATGCGACCTGGTAGACGGCTCCAGTTCAATATTCAGCAAGCATTTGTGTTCATATTTCAGTCTGTTTATTTCAGCTTGGACTCATGGTGGGAGCCTCTCGTGGCAGCTCGGGACGAAAGGCACGAACCAGCCCTGGACATGCCCTTCCATCACCGGGTGTACTCACACCCCCTCCCCCTTCTCTCTCTCTTTCACTGACTGGGACAAGCTACCCACGCCTGTGCGCTTGGCTTGTGTGCACATCTTTGGAATGTGAGCGGAAGCCCATAGACAGATCGTGCAAACTGCTCACCGACAGTAGCCTAGACTGGGAATCCTTTGGGTTTTTTTCCTCATCGACATTATGACATCATAACCTTGTACAGAGTGACATTATTTGAGAACTTACCGTGTGCTTGGTTGGGTCCTGGTTCATTTTTATTTTAAAGACGGGTTATGTAAATACTGAAGGGGAGATATTTGCATTCTTCTACATTTCATTTGTGCTAGATCTCCAGCTTGCTGCTGAGCTTGGGAAGACATTGCTGGACCGGAACACAGAGCTGGAGGATTCGCTGCAGCAGATGTACGCGACCAACCAGGAGCAGTTACAGGAGATCGAGGTAACGCCCTCAGTGGGGGAGCGACGCTTGGCGGGGCGCTGTCCTGCTGCATTGAGCAGGCACGTTCTGCTAAAGTAACACCACGATCCATCGAAAGCAAAGCAGCGTTTACCTTCTAACAGGGACTTACCTTGAGAACAAATCATCGGAGACGGCAAGGAGGCTGATTCTTCATTTTCTTTTGGCTCTGCTGTGATGGAAGAGATTTCTCTCTTCACACAGATTAGTGTACTGGGTGTGGGTGTACATGGTCCGTACTGGCCAGTAAATGAAGCAAAATGAAGCTGTGGCTAGAAAACTTAGTTTTCACTTTCTTCTTGAGAAGATGAATTATGCAGTATTTAAGGTAGGCAGAGGGCTTTAAGAGAATAATGCAGTGAGCACCACCTGTGTGTCCATTTTATTGAAAAGGAAACTACCAACATCCCTTCCTCAGTGGCGTCTTCCCCCATCCCAAGTTTGAGCTTAGATGAAAACGGATTAAATCACAGCAACTGGTTTCACAATGTGTTTAAACTCCTCGTGCCATTCAGAGAATCATAAAGCAGATACTTGTTTCTTCTTGCTAGGATTGTGATTTATGTACCTTTTTAGTAGATTTTTTTGGTTAAAACACTATCTTTTCCATAGTCTAAGAAACTGAAGTAGATGTTTGAGTAAGGTTTTAAAATGAAGGTGCTGTCTTAAAAATGACCCCTTCAAGCAGCCCAGTTGTGTGTGGGGCACGTGAACCGGACAGATGTAATTATGAATGTTAACCAGGCAGTGGTCCCTTTAGAACGCTTTTCTCCCTGCCTCCCTGTCCCAAATAAAAGCTCTGCGCTTAGGTTAAACCTCTTTCCCCTCAGATAGGTCCAGCAGAACCAGGACTGTAGTTGTCGGTGTGCAAAAGCATCAAATGTCAAAGACCTTAGAGTAGTAGGCAATTTTCCTTCATGATCAGAACTTACTGTGCTCTGAACCCAGTGCTGGAAATTGAGTATTGAACCAGGTACTAGAAATTCAGAGTAGAGTTACATAGCCCTTCAAAGCTATCACAACTACACAAATTTCAGCTTTTGAATACAAATAAGCCTATCATGACACAAACATATCTCAGTATCTAAAGGTACGTACAATAGACCCGCTTCTTCATCAGAATTTGTGAATAGAGCCAGTGTTGTGACTAAAATATTTACTTTTTTTATGGTTCTAGGAAGGTCTATCTTGCAATGACATTAAAGTCACCAAATGCCATTTTAGCACCTTAAATCAAGGGAATAAAACATACTCAACCTGATATTGCATTGAGCTGAATTATTTGTCAAAGTTGCCAGGAACCTTGAAAAATGCAGATAAATCAGTATTTTAAACAATTAAACAAGTCATACCTGGTCAGGGGACTCATCCTGCTTTGTTCATAGACTTTAATCTTAACACATCCTATTGATCTTTTTCTGTGAAGCAGCTATAAGTCCACTATATCTGAACACCACAACTGGTGCTTCTTTTTAGCTTATCTCCCAAGTATAAATGAGCATTTGAAATATTTGTATAATGAACAGAATGATGCCTATTTGCTAATATAGGAGATTTCAAACACATTTACCTTATGACCTTGTATAGTTGCTTGTATTTCTGCCTTTTTTTTCTTTCCTGTGGTAGTAAGGATGAGTAAACAGTTAAAGATTGTTGGCATTCTGAAAAAAAATCCAAAGATCTTTGAGATTCTCTAAATCTGTTAATAATACTCCACCATCTACTGTCTTCCATAATGTCACTGTTAATCTGAGCGTTAAGTTTTTCAATATTCCAGAGCAAGTTTTTCTCTTCTGGATGGCGGGGGTTGGGAGGGGAGAAGCTTTGGAGAATAATAAGAGCTGACAGAATCAGATTCCCTGAAAGTTTCCTGCCATCCTGATGGATCGCATGAGAAGCTACAGCCTTGTGCTATTGCTCTCCTGGGAAGCCAGCGTTACCCCTTGGAGCTGCGACTCTCCTCCAAGTAGTTTGGCCTTTAGGGCTCCCTTCTTGCCGGAGCTCCTCTCTTCCCTGCAAAGTTTGAAGTACTTGTGTTTTCTTTGCTACATTTATTAACTCTATTATGTATTATAGTTATTTCCCACCCCACCGCCTTCCCACTGTGTTACTGACAGGTGACTGCGTTGCTGTGTTGGTCACGGTCTTTTGCACAGTGATGCTTATAAATGTTGTTAAAATCAGTGTCTTAGCCGAGGATAGAGAGTTTACGGCGCATTTCTAATAACCCTAAATTGTCGGTTTCCATTCACTTTTGGGAACTTTTAAAGGAGGTGGAAGGAACTGTGACCCCAGTGTCAGAAGATTGGGGTTTAAGCCTCAATTCTACAGCAAATAACTCGAACTTCAGGCACGTGAGCTTCCTCTCAGGTCCTGTTTATTCCACAGCGGTGGTGATACGAATGCTCAGACTAATCTGTCGCCTGCCGTCGTTGTTCTGGGGCTGGGACTGCGTAACTATGCATTTTGGAGTATAAATTGTTGCAGTGTATGTATCCTTCTAACTTTTATAAGGAAAGGTGCAGGCAGGAATGAAGGTGAGCAGGCAGGCAGGAAGAGGAGGAAGAAGCCCTTTATTTTTCTTTTGTTCACATTGGTGTCCCCCTCCCCTTGCCCTGGACTTGAACCCAGGGGGCACCAAGTTTGTCTGTTTTAAGAACTTAATTCAGAAAAGTGAAATCCTTTGACTACTGGAAAATAGATCTTATAAACAAGCCAGTCTTTTTAATAAAAGATTATAGGTGGGTTTTATTTTCATATCCATCCTTTTTGTCCTCCCTAAATTTCCTACAAGGGAAATATAAAATTTTAATCAGGACAAAGAGGGTTTTCAGAGTTAATAGGAAATATTTCTTTAGTAATGTGGGAGGTCATTTTGATACTAAATTCAGAGGATTTGGGCTGTAATCCTTAATAAAAGGATAGTCCCAGTGCTGCAGCATAAAAGCCAAATAAATTTCCATTCGGTTCTTTTATCATTATTTTCTTGTTTTGGGTTGTGTCTGTTTTTTTCTCTGCTCACTGGGTAAAGGTTCTACAGTTGCCTACTTGTGTTCACATAATCCTGCTAATGGCCTGTCTTTAAAAGGCTTGTCTCAGTTGTAAAAGTAGGCTGGTTATAGCTTTTGTACTGAATCTGAACTTTGTGCTCAGAGTTGAGATGACATTGTGTGCAAATTTCAAGAGACCTGTGAGCACAGCCCCTGCACCTCACTGCAAGTTCTGCTCTCTCCCAAAAGCTGCTGTTTGGCTGCCCTTTTTTCCTCGCCCTCCCAGCTCCCCAGCTGGTTTTAAATGTCTCCCTTTCCTGTATAATGTGCAAGCACTCTTGCCCTTGAGCTCTTTTTGGTGCTTGAACTTTTTAGGAATTTGGCTGTTGGGTCAGATTCATTGAAGGTTGTCTGTCAAAGATCCTGAACAGAGAAAAAAACAAAACATCAGAAGCCTCTTTAAAGATGGGAGAAGCCTCTTTAAAGATGGGAAGCAAAGAAGCTAACCCTTTTCCTTCTGGAGTCAGAAAAAAATTGATAAATACTAATTTGAAATTTTTTTTAAAGAAAAGGTACAGGTAGGAATGAAGGTGAGTAGGAAAACAGGCAGGGAGAGAGAGCAGGAAGATATTTATTTTTACATCAGTTGCTCCCTGCACCGCTGGGTTTTGAACCCGGGACCCTGGAATGCATGTGGGGAATGTTCCCAGGGTACACTAGACTAGTAGGCCACCCGGGCACACCCTTTTTGACATTTTAGAGGCTAAGCCTAACAGCAGTGTCTGTCTACAGAGAGCGTTCTGGTTCTCTGGCCTCACATCAGAACTTGCTAAGATAGTCAATAACTTTTTAAGTTTCTGACCAATTTAGTCAGATGGCTTTGATAGGTAACCTACCATATTTATTCGATTCTTAGATACTTTCTCTTTCCTTTTTTACATTTTAATGTCCCTGAAAATCTAGTGAAGCTTACTTTCAAATTTTTACTTGAAAACATAGTTGCTAAAGTACAATAGATCCTTTATTAAATTCCTAAAAGTCTGTTAATTGTGTTAATCCCTTCTGTATTTAAGATTTTTAAATTCTTCACTCCCTGTTTGCATTTTTAATTTTTTTGAATTTTGTAAATCTTAATTTTGATTTTTTTCCAAGAAAACCAAGAAATTGGGGTACAGCTTAGAATCGATAGTGGCTTAGAATCGAATAAATACAGTACCTCACATTCTTGAAGAAGCTGAAGGGCTTTTCTGATTAGTTGTGATTTAGTAATAATGAGATTAAACTCCTACCATGTGACAACAAGCTCCCTGCTATTTAGCAGGACCTTAAAGCCTAGTCCTCTAGGACCAAAACATCACAAGTTCTTTCTAGTTTCCATTGTGCTTTGATCGTAGGTTTTATATATCACATGAGGGGAACTTTCTCTAGTTTTAAAAGTAGCCTCTTGGTACTGATTTGCATATATTGCCTTGTTTTTATTGGCCACAACTCTATTTGAACATTATCATCTTTTAAAGGGGGTGACACCTTGGGGACCCCACATCTGAGCTGTTAGGATTGTAACTGTCTTTTAGGTTTAGGGGAGTATTGGCACTATGGGAATAAATAGAGAAATAATCTATAAATGGGACAAGAGGAGAGAGAGAGGAGGGGGCACTAGGGTCTTTTCCCGTGAGGACTATCAGCAAAACCCTTCCCAGAATCTTTGAACTAAGTCTGGGCGTCTCCACTGTCTGAGCTGTGTACCAAGCACAAATAAGCTGTGTGAAATGAAGTCTAAAAGCTACCACTTAACCTAGATTTGTTTAGTCCCTACTTGTGTCTGGACTGCTGCTAAGCGGACTGGGTGCGCAGGAGCCTGCCTTCTTCAGGAGGTTAGGAAGACCAGGCATTAAGTACATAATTCAGTTCTTTCTTACGGTGTTAAGTGTTTTGAGGGAAATTAATAGGGTTTTTGAGAGGTGCTGCTTTCCACAGGATAGTCCGGAAAGGCTTCTGAGAGGTTATGTTAGAACTGAGACCTAAAGGATGATTGGAGTTCCTGACAATTTTTTTTTCTCAATATAAGTCCCTTTGGCTGTCCACTGAGGACTTCTGGAATTACAAATTCCAGAATTTGTTATATTGAAATGTTATATATATTCATTGAAATGAATTGAAATTGTTATATTGAAATGTCAGTCAAACTAATCAGCAATACATTTGTGGTAATAGTAATTGATAGATATTTCTTTATTACATTAAATACCAAAATCTGATAGTAATCTAAAAACTACTGTTTGGTGTCTTTTTTTTTTTTTTTTTTTTTTTAAAGGAAAGGTGCAGGCAGGAATGAAGGCAAGCAGGTAGGCAGGAAGAGAGAGGAGGCAAAAACATTTATTTAGTTGTCCATCTTGATTGTTCTTCCAGGGCAGTGTCCCAAGCTTGGTTTCTTGGGATGTATGTGGACTGTGTCCAATATGCTTATCCACTGGGCCACAAGGCATGCCTGAAAAACACTATTTTCAAGTGGTGATTTCTGTTTGGTGACAAATACTTAGTGTTTGGGCCATGCAAACACTTGTTTAGGTTATGAATCAGTGCCAAAGAATTCTTGAGACCTTGTACTAGATATAGAATGACTTGCAACATTACTGTAACTGTAGTTGTACCATATTTATTTATTTGATTCTGAGCCACACTTTTTTGGGCCATTTTAATGTCCCCCAAATCAAATGCAGCTTACATTTAAAGGTAGCTTTGTAAATAACTTTTTTTTTTTTCACGAAAACCTCTTCAGTAATTGGTACGCAGCTTAGAATTGAATAAATACAGTGTATGTGTTTATATGTGTGTGTATATGTATGTATATATGTGTACACATAGATGTGGGTTTTTTGTTTATTGTTGTTTTTAAAGGAAAGTTACAGGCAGGAATGAAGACCAGCAGAGATAGGCAGGCAGGAAGAGAGGAGGGAGAAGAACTTTATTTGGTTGTTCATCTTGGTCATTCCACCAGTCCTGGGCTTGGACGTGAACTTGGGACCCTGGCGTATATGTGGACTGTGCCGAACCCCTACTCCACCAGTGCGCGCATCATGTATGTGAATCTAAACCTTTTTTCCACTCTAGGATTTGTAAGAGAGAGAACACATTCCAGTCAGTGGCAGACCTGTATGCTAGCCATTCTGAAAAAGCTCCCCCAAAATTGTCTGGTTGATTTCCAGAGACCAAGAGAAACTGGTCGGGGGCTGAGGGAGGAAAGAAAGGACACAGGGATCTTCCTGTGGCTTGCTCACCCCATTTGATACTTTGAATCCTAGAAGGCAGCTACTAATAGGTCCATAAGCCGGTATTTCAACTCTAAACTCAAAAAGCTCTTTAAAAGAAGTTTTTTTCAGTTTACAGCAAATTCATTTGGCAGTAAACTGACCTGAAGGAACATGAGGCTGTTTATATATAATCTAGCCTCATACTTCCCAACGCAGAAATGCGAATGCTTGATCGTAGGGTGCTGCCCAGCTCCTGAGGTTGTTAGAGTGTGTGCCAGCTGTCTTGCCTAAAAACAAGTTTTGTAGAGAGCAAAGAAGCACACAGGAATGAAAGCAAGTAGGTAGGCAGCAGAGAGAGAAGAGTAAGAAGCATTTTTATTTATTCATTTAGTTAGTTTTGGTTGTTGCCTCAGCCGGGTCCTTGGGCTGTGTGTTGACTACACCACCACAGCGCTAGACCCAGCACTTGGGCCGTCGGGGTGTGCCTGTCTTTCTAAAATTTAAGGGATTCTCCAAAGCACTTTTGGCCTTGAGTTTCTGATGAGAAAGTCGAAGTGAGGAGAGTTAAGTGTTTTCTCAACACATTACTACCAAGTTAAAAAACCGGATTGAATATATACTTTTTTCAAATTGTCACTTAAGAGCCTAGTGAAGACACCCTGGTGGAGCAGTGGTTAGGTCAGTCATCTCCAAAGGAGCGCGGGCCACATACCCCTGGATTTGAGTCCTGGGCCCAGGGGAAATAACCAGTGTGAACTAAAAAAAAAAGGCACTTCCTCCTCCTCTCTCTGTCTGCCTACCTGCCTACTTATCTTTATTCCTACCTGTACCTTTCTTTAAAAAAAATAAAAATAGAAAGCCTATTGAACATCAGCATTAGCCTGTTCTTTGAAAGAAGTGTTAGTTTTGTACAAAAAACCTTAAGAAAAGTGGTTTTAAAGTTCATGTCTTTGTTCTTCGACCATCTAATCATTGGCAGCACTTCACACCTTTATTTCTTCCTTCTAGTTGTGCTCCCAGAGAAATATTATGAATATTTCATTTGGAATATATACTGTGTTTCAGTGTCTTAAAGTGGAGTTGAGTCAGTGAGGGAATCAAAGTAACTTAACACAACCATAAACACATTCTGTTTGAACATTTAGAAAATAGTACCAATATACTCTGGCAAATTTCTCATGATTAAGGGGGATAATGGTGATAATTCTCATAGAATTAAAAATAACAAGAGTGTAAGAGTGTTGGTATTCTATAAAACTAACATCTTTCTGGTTAAATCATTGTTTTTCCTCTTTTTTTTTTGGTTAAGAATGGCTCACACAGAGAAAAAAAAAATGGAGGTTTTTTTCCACATGGAAATCATCTAAAATTCTTTAGGCTCTTATCTGTGTGAAACATAATGCTTTTGCTTAAACACTGACTACGTGTTCCTCTTCCTTTGTGGGATTATCACATCTCAGTCCAGGTTTTCATGTCGAATGTGAATTTTACGCGGTTTGCACACTTTAAGATTGGACTAGCTTCCTGATAAAGGATGACCTGTGCTCGTTTCTATTAAGACAAGGAGTTTCATTGGGATTTTAGGTTCTTTTCATAGAATAACTCTTTGGCATGGCAGGGTAGTAAAAATTAGATATTTAATCTTTGTCCCTGCTTCCTGGCACAGAGCTCCTAAAAGTCTTGGGATTTCCTGAGTGATAGACTAGGGGCTGGTTTCCAGAAGGAACCAACCATGTGACTACAGGGTTAGAACTAACAGTCCAATTTCTCAACCCCTGGGGAAGGGCAGGGATAGGAGATGGGACTGATGGTTTCATTAGTCATGCCTGTGTCGTGAAACCTCGGCACAAGTGAAATGAGGGTAAATTTGTGTCTGGGTGGGGGGACTCACTGATGTGCTGGGAGGCGGTGGTGTGTCTGGACAGAACCTGGGCGCTGCACACCACCCTCCGTCCGCATGTCTTGCCCTGTGCGTCTCTTCCATTTGGCTATTTCTGGGTTGTAGCTTTTGTCATCAACCAGTAACTAAGCAAAGCGCTCTCCATGAGTTCTGGTGACTTCCTGCAACAGAGGGACGGTCAGAGGAACCCTCCAATTTATAGCCTGTGGGTTGGAAGTATGAGCAGGATTTGTGCCACACAGCGCCAGGTGGGTGCAGCATTGTAGATCTGAGCCCTTGTCACTCTCGGGACCATGGACTCCAGGGAGTTCGTTTCGAATCAGATTGAATTGTCGGGGCCCCAGTGGGTGCTGGAGAATCAGCTATAGGTTTTGTCCCTACATAACGTATAACCTGGACACTGTCCTCTTCTCTTCAGTATCTGACCAAGCAGGTGGAGCTTCTGCGGCAGATGAATGAGCAGCATGCAAAGGTTTACGAGCAATTAGATGTCACAGCAAGGGAACTGGAAGAGACGAATCAAAAACTGGTGGCTGACAGCAAGGCCTCACAGCAAAAGATTCAGAGGTAAGTATTCTAGACTCCATTACGGCAGCCCTAGAGGGAAGACATTCAATAGAAAGCAGAATTGAATGTGCCTGTAGTGGGTTTGGGTCAGGACGAGGTAAGGTGTAATTTAATTCTTCCTGGAGAGTAGGGACTAAAGAGCAGTCCTTTCCAATTAGCACAGCCTGTCCGAACAGTGGCAGCTCCTCTCTCCTCACTGCGTATACCCTTAATTTAATATGACAAGCAGCACTTGGCTTCTGTCTTCCTCACAGTCTGACTGAAACCATCGAATGCCTACAAGCCACCATCGAACACCTCCAGAGCCAAGTAGAGGAGCTGAAGTCATCTGGCCAAGGGAGAAGGAGCCCCAGGAAATGCACCCAGCAGTCGGCACCCTGTTTCCCCTGCCCGAAGGAGCTGTACGACCTCCGCCAGTAAGAGACGCCTGCCTCTGTGGCCCCAATCAGCTGGGGTGGCACATTCCGGATAAAAAGTACCTTCTCAGAAATATCACTTGACTTTTAAGTTGCCAGTGAACAAAACCACTTAAATATACCAGTTACAGAGTTTGGGGCTGTTAGCAGTTCTGTGAAAACTCATGTTTTTTAAAGTTTTACGAACATTTATTTCAGCTTTTAATGTGTTAAATCTTAGTTTAAAATAAGATGCTGTACTTCTGAGAGACTACATATTTTTAACCAGTATTTCACATTAGAAAAAAGAAAAAAAAAATCTGTAAAACAAAAATTCAGACCGGGGGAGACAACTAAAATGAACAACTGACTAAATAAAAATGCTTCTTCTTCCTTTCTCTTCCTGCCTGCCTGCCTGCCTGCCTGCCTGCCTTCCTCCCTTCCTCTTAAACAAACAAAACAAAACAAAACAAAAGCCCGTGGTTTGTGCCCCTGCTGGGTGCTAAGTGCTCTGTACACATGAGGGGTGACTAGCAGAGCAGACAGCCTCTGCCTCCTAGAGCCTCAGTATCATAGAAGCAGATAAGCAAATGATCATACAAATAGTTACGAGTTGCCTGCGGCTCTGGACAGGAGAGGCGTCCATGCGGTTGGTGACTTTCACCCTTAGCTGTCCATCAGATCGCCTGTGGAGTTTTTAGAAAGCAAGACCTGTGACACTTAGGCCTAGATCAGAATCTGGATTCTGATGTGCATTCTTGGTTATAACTCCTTGATAGCATTGGTTCTCAGCCTGTTCTGTATGTAGGGAATCATTGGAGAGCTTTTTAAATTCCCAAGTCCAGACCAGTGCATTGAGAATCTGGGAGCGGGGCACAGGCACCAGTGTTAAGATGGGCCAGCTGACTCATCTGCAGCTGAAGTCGAGAACTTCAGGGCCATTGTCATTTCCTTGAGAAGTAGCAGTCATACTTTCTTTGGATGTTCTGAAATATTTTGATGTTCCAAAAAATTAGTCATAAAGATTATGGTTGTGCCCTGGTGGAGCAGCAGCTGGGTCAGTCGCCTCCAGAGGCGCACAGGCCACATACCTCTGGGTTCGAGTCCCAGGTCCAGGGGGAAATCACCAGTGTGAACAACTTAATGAAAATAAAATGCTTCTTCCTCCTCTCTCCTGCCTGCCTGCCTGCCTGCCTGCCTGCCTGCACCTTTCCTTTCAAAAAGAAGTTTCCTCACTTGTTGTTATTTGCTTGTGTTACACAGTTTCACTTTAGCCAGCTCGCCTGGTGGAGTAGTGGTTAGGTCCACCAGCTCCCGGTGAGCTCACTCTGCACATCCTAAGGACCTGGGTTTGTGGAGTGAGGGGGCGGGGACGACAACCAAGATGTACAAGTGAAATGAATGAATGAAGAAATGCTTCTTCCCCTTCTCTCCCCCCGCCTGCTTGCCTACTTGCCTTCATTCTTGCTTGTACCTCTCCTTAAAAAAAAACCAGTCTTCTTTCCATTCGCAGTCAGCTGTGTAACCTGTTCTTTCAACGTTTCCCCGCAGACACTTTGTGTATGATCATGTGTTTGCGGAGAAGATCGCGTCCTTGCACAGTCAGCAAAGCCCGGACGAAGAGGAGAACGAGCACCTGAAAAGGGCGGTGCGCACGCTGCAGGCCCAGCTGAGCCTGGAGCGGCAGCGGCGGCTGAGTCTGGAGGAGGAGTACGGGCTGGTGCTCAGGGAGAACAGCGAGCTGGAGCAGCAGCTGGGTGCCGCCGAGGCCTACCACGCTCGGGCGCAGGAGCTGGAGGCTGAGGTGGCGGAGATGCGGCGGGTGCTGCAGCCCGAGCACCCCTTCGTGAACGGGGTGGAGAAGCTGGTGCCAGACTCTCTGTTCCTCCCTTTCAAAGAACCCAGCCAGAGCCTGCTGGAGGAGATGCTGCTGGCTGGGCCGGCAGCCCCTCGGAAGCCTCTGCAGCGCAGCAGCAGTGAGACGGGGCTGAGCACCTTGGCAGGGGGCGACCTGGTGAGGGGCCACGAGGAGACGTGCATCCGCAGGGCCAACGCAGTGAGGCAGAGGGGTGTCTCCCTTCTGCACGAAGTGGACACGCAGTACAGCGCCCTGAAGGTGAAGTATGAGGAGCTGCTGAAGAAGTGCCAGCGGGAGGACTCGCTGTCCCACAAGGCGGTGCAGACCTCCAGGGCCCCCGCCAAGGACCCTGCTGGAGCCAGTGCCGCGCCTGAGCCCAGTGCCGGCAGCCGGGAACTGGCCACTGCTCCCCCAGAGCCCGCGGGCTCCCCCACCACCACGCCGCCTCCAGAATACAAAGTGCTTTTTAAGGAGATCTTTAATTGCATCAAGAAATCGAAGCAGGAAATAGATGAACAGAGAACAAAATATCAGTCTCTCTCCTCCCATTCCTAGTTGAATCTGCAGCTCCTCGTAGTGATTGCCTCTTGGCTGTCACCTCTCTCCCACTCAGACAAGTGTCTGTAGACCCCGAAGCGCCTGGCTCTGCTCATTGTGCTTTGCTTATTTAGCAAACACAGCTAGGAGAAGGTGGCTCCTGGTGTCGGCTCTAAGCAGTTCCGTTGACGCTCCTCAGGAAACCCTTTGACAAACTAGCCTCCGGCTGGTGCACTAATGGACTGATTCCTTGAAAAGCTCGGAACCTGTGCAGGGAAGGTCTGTCTCCTTGTATACTGTGGTATACAGTAGGCGCTCAGTGTGGTCTGTAGGGGAGGGCAGAGCTGAAGCCGCCCAGGCAGGTCCTCCACCCCCTCGCTTCCTAACTCCTCAACACTAGAAGTCCGCTCCTGCTGGACTGCAAACTCGCGAGCACTGTTGCCTACTGTGAATTCATGAAGAAAGTTCAGGAGAAAGCAGCGGGTATAATCCATAATAAGTAGCATTGGTAATTACCCCAAACCTTCGGGGTTTATTACATCTGCTTGCAGATGATCTGTGACTGACAGGTCACCCTACAATCCAGACCTAACAATACCCAACTGAGAGGGCGTGCTCGGGTCTGAGCAGTTCTCTTGTGAGACTCGGCCCTCAGGGCTGTAAAGAGTAGGCGAGGCACACGTGAAAGTCATTCCCTCCCCACCTTCAACTAGAGAAAGGAGGTGCCCCTCCCTGGTGCTGTCTGCTGGCGACCCTGCTGGCCATCAGCTGCTCTGGTTGAGTTCCCGGCGTTCTGGAAATGTGACTCGGCCGCAGAAGTTTCCTCTGCTGTGTTTATTCAACAGTGTTCTGACTGTGGACACATCCATCCTCTCACTTGTTTCCTTTTAATTTAAAACTATTTAAGAGAACCGAGATTCCAGCTGTACATATTTTTCTAAATACCAAATAAAGCTACCTATGAAAATGAACAAAGGCATCTATTGCTTGTTATTTTAAGCTTACTTATAACCACCTGTTTTTTCTACCAACATATTTCTAAGTTTTGACTTTTTTCTTCCATTTCTTTTAGATAGGGCCTTGGGATTGTGTAATAGCTACGAATTCTAATATTGACTGAAAAATACTTTTAAGTGTATATAGTCTATTTTAGAAAAATGTCAGACTTGGTCCTGAATTCATCGCATTGGACTGGTTGATTCTTGAGACATCTGATCATTCAGTCATAGGAAAGGAAGAGTATAATCAAACATTACAGTGAACATTGAATCTAAATTCGGTTTTTTTAAGTTAAAAAAAAAAAAAATGGCACATCCTGGTGGCTCAGGCAGGAGACGGTGGCTGGGACATAGACCCTGCAAAATCCAAGGATCCAGTTCATAGCCTGGAGTTGGGGAAAACAAAATGAGACAATGTTGCTTTCTCTTCCTGCTTGCCTGCTGATGTCTTGTCTTTAGATTCAAAGTTTCCAGCCTATACCCTCCCCAAAGTCACCAGTTACTACTTTCTTGTATATTCTTCCAAAAGATTCTGCATTTATTAGTACATGAGTTACATCATGCTGTGTTTTTAATCAAGAGTGAACTATAAACATTCTTCAGTTTTTCTTCCATTTTTACTGAACCATCTATCTTGGAAACCATGTCTGTATCTGACCAAGTACATTCCTTAATTTTTTTAAAGAGGAAAGGCGAGGAGGGAGAACACTTACTTGCCCTTTTTTTTTTTTTTTTTTTTTTTTTTTTTTTTTTTTTTTTTTTTTGATTACCCACCTACCGCCCCCCTCACCCCGCCCCCTGGGTCACAAACGGGTCCTGGGCTAACGCGGCCTGCATCCCAGTCACTGGTTTAGCACTTGGGCTGCCAGCGGGCACCTAACTCCTGTATTACGGTTTTCTGGTGTCTCAGTCTATGGATGAGTATATATACGTGTGGACATGTTTAGACTCCTTAGGTGCGTGATTGTGGTCTTTTGCTACTACCAAAAAATTCCATAATAAACAGCCATATAGTATTTGTAATACATATGTAGACGTTTTTATTCTAGAAAATGAGTAGCAGTGAAGTGAGAAAGATACGAACATTTTGGTATCACCCTCCAGAAGTGGACTCCCACCAACTCTGCAGGAGGATGCCTGTTTTCTCACACCCTTGCCCCAGTAAGTGACCCTTGTAATGGAGAACAGTGGTCTTTCCTTGTAGTTTAAATGTGTATTTCTTTTAATAGTAAGGTTGACTACCTTTTAATTTACTGAAATCCAGTATTGTCCTTGCCTATTTTTGTTGTTTAAAAAATCTAGGAAGTTCATTTTTGCTATTAGAAATTGTATGGTTTATTCTTAATTTTTGTTCCTGGTATTTAGCTAAGCAAGCTTTTCCGATGTCTGTTACTCATTTAACTTCGTTCGCTTCTGTGCTAACTCTTCGGTCTGGCTCGACTTTTCATTGTGGTAAAAGAACTAACAACCATTTTTAAGTGTACAGTCAAGTGGTAGTAAATGCATTCATAGTGTTGTACAGTCACTGCAGTCTCTCTCCATAGCTTTTCATCTCATTCAGCTGAAACTCTAGACCCATTCAGAAATCACTCTCATTATCCCCTTTTCCCAGTCGCTAGCAACCTCCATTAGCATTTTTGTCCTTAGGATTTTGACTACCTCATGTCAATGGAAGCCTGCAGAATGAGCCTTTTTGTGATTGGCTCATTTCACATAGGTTCATATTGTATCATGTGTTGGAACTGTCTATTGTATGTGGAGACCGTATTTTGCTTATGTATTTATCTGTCAGAGGACACTTGGCTCACTGCCAGGCGTTAGCTCTGATGAGCAAGTCTGCTGTAACGTGGGTACACGGATGTCTCTTCAAGACCCCACCTTCGGTTCTTGGGGTACGTGCCTGAAAGTGGAACTGCTACATCATAGGGTAATTCTATTTTTAATTTTTTGAGGAAACTCCTGCTGTTTTTCCACAGTGACTATACCATTTTACAGCCCCATCAGCCATGTACAGGATTCCATTTTCCACATCGTCGCCGACGCGTTTTCTGGTTTTTGTTTTCTAGTCACTGTGAGGTCGGGTGGCCTGCATTTGCCTGCATTTGCCTGATCAGTGCTACTGAGCAGATCTGTGTCATCTTCTTGCCACTTGTTCATTTTCTCTGGATAAATGTTGACTGCACAAGGCCTCTGCCCATTTTTCAATTGGTTGGAGTTTTCTGGTTGAGTTTTAAAAGTTCCTTAGCAGTTAGATAAATTACAAATATTTTCTTCCATTATCAGGGTTGCTTTTTGTTTTTGATGTGTAATTTTCATGAAATCCAATATATGTAGTCTTATGTTCCAAGAAATCATCGCCAAATTCAGTGTTGTGAAATTTTGTCCTATGCTTTTGAGTAAGCATTTTATTGTTTTAGCTCTTACATTGAGGTCCTTGATCTGTTCTGGCTTTTTTTTTCATATGGTATTGAGAATTCAATTTTACTTTTAGGACTGACCTTCCCTCATTGAATGGTCTTGGAATTCATGTGAAAATCATTTAAATATATATATAGATGTGTGTGCGTGCACGTGTGTGTGTATATATGTATA
Source organism: Solenodon paradoxus (assembly GCA_004363575.1). NCBI lineage: Eukaryota > Metazoa > Chordata > Mammalia > Eulipotyphla > Solenodontidae > Solenodon > Solenodon paradoxus. Next base: position 170,815 of record RJWH01001807.1, read on the forward strand.
TGTATATACATGTTTATTTCTGGCTCTGTTCCTTTAACTTACATATCTTTATGCTAATACCATACTGTTTTGATAACTATTAATTTTTGAAATCAGGAAAGGTGAGTCTTCTACTTTTGTTCTTTTAAAGATTATTTTGGCTATTCTGGGTCTCTTCAGGGTCCATATGAATTTTAGGATAGTTTTTTTCTATTTCTGTCAAAATTAAATCATTGTGATTTTGCTAAGGATTGCATTGAATAGATCATTTTGAGGAATACTGAGTTTGTCAGTAGTAAATCTCCCAGTCCATGAACATGTTTACTTTTATTTTTGTCATCTTTAATTTAGCAATGTTTTGTAGTTTTCATTGTATGAATCACCTTCATTAATTTCTAAATGTTTTGTTTTTGATGCTATTATAAATGGAATTGTTTTTGTAATTTTCTTATTTACTTTGTTCATATGTAGAAGTGCAATTCGTTTTCTTGTGGAATCTTCACAGTTTTCTACATACAAGATTTCTGCAAAGAGATGCATTTACCTCTTCCATTTTAGCTGCCTTTTATTTTTCTTGCCTAATTGCTTAAACAGCTTCCTGTATTGTACAGAGTGATGAAAGTAGCCATCCTTCCTAGGAGTCGAGGAAACAGTTTCATTCTTCTAACATTGAGTGTGATGGTTACTCTGGGTTTTTTATATATGACTTTTATGATCATTAAGGTAGTTTTCTTCGTTTGAGTGTTTTTTTGTCATGAAAATATTGAATTTTGTCAAATCCTTTTCTGCATCATCTCTGCATACTAGTATTGTCCCTTCACTCTGTGGATGGGGCATACGACATTGACTTCCATGGGCTGACCCACATTTCAGTTCCAGGAAGAAGTCCCACTTGATCATGGTGTATAATGCTTTTCATGTGCTGCTGAATTCTGCTTCATAGTTGTTGTTTTTTTTAAAGGAAAAGTGCAGTCAGAAATGAAGGCGGGTAGACAGGAAGAGAGAGGAGGAAGAAGCCTTTTATTATTTTTACTGTTCACACTGGTTGTTTCTCCCCAGACCTGGGACTCGAAGCCAGGTGTATGTGGCCTGCGCTCCTTCGGAGGCAATTGACTTAAATGCTGCCCCCACCAGGGGCACACCCGCTGTTATTTTTGTTTGTATTTCAAGGAAAGGCACATACAGGAATGAAGGTGAGTAGGCGCACAGGAAGAGAGGAGGAAGAAGTTTCCATTTTATTCAGTTGTCATTGACTGTCTTACTGGCTGGAGTCTTGAACCAGGGACCCTGGGGTGTATGTGGACTTAGGCCATATCAGGGCACCCCAGCACCTTTTCTGACAGTCTGTGAATTTTGGTATGTTGCGTTTTCATTTTTATTTGTCTTAAATACTTTCTCATTTCTCTTGTGATTTCTTCAAGGCATTGGTTTTTAACTGTTATTTTCCCTAATTTTGTGACCGTTCCAGTTTTGCTTTGGTTGTTGATTTCTAATTTCATCCTGCTGTGCTCAGAGAAAATACTTTTGTATGATAGCTTCTTGAATCTGTTGTGACTTAATTTGAGGTCTGTCATAAAGTCTGTCCTGGAAAGTGCCCATTAGGTACGTATGTCTACAATTGTTAGAGCTACTTGCTGTATTGAATTTATTTGTTAATGTATAATGTAAAATGTTTACATTTTATTTCTCATTAATTTTTGTGTGTATCCTCTGTTTGTTAGTTTGTTTTTGGTAGTTATGGGGATTACATCAAATATTCTAACATTTAAGCAGCTTAGTTTTAATAAAAAACACCCCTCTGTTCCATCAGTTTTAGCCCCACCCCTTTCAGTTGTCACAAAATTATATCTATATATTGTGCCCCAAACATAATAATTCTTTTAAATCATGTTGAAAATAAAATCTAGAGTTACAAATAACACTTGCATTAATAACTAGTGATTGTTTTCTTTTAGGAAAGGTGCAGGCAGAAAGGAAGGGCAGTCCGATTTGTGATTTTGTTGACCACTAGACATTTTAATCTACTCCTGTAGCAGCCCCGGCGGCAGGTTCTCGCGCTTCCCGGGGGTCGCTGGGGTGCTGTGTGCGCGTGCGCAGCCGCGCTCGAGGCCGCCGCAGGCTCTGCTCCGAGCACCAGCCTGAGGTATCAATTTAAGGTCTTTCTATTCCTTTCTTATGGAGGATACAGGGTCACCTTCCAAGTTTCCCTGTAATCTGCAGTTGTTTTGGGGTGTCTTCGTCTTTAATGTGTGGGCTCCCCCAAAAGGGAAAAAGCCAGAAATGAAGGGGGCGGGGAAGAGCACAGCACTGCTTAAAATCCTGGTGGTCTCCAGGAGAGCCTTACAGCGGGAGGCCCAGCAGCAGTGGGTCGCCACGAGGCTGCGGAGCAAGGGCCCTGTTCGGAGCCCGGGGCCCTTGGTGCCTCCCCGGGTTCCTGCACGCGGGCGCCTGCCCCCTGGCCGCGTGGAGCGAGCGTGGAGCCAGCGTGTCGCTGCTCCCGTGCTGAGCTGAAATGGGCAAAACTAACCACGATGCAGCCGCGAGCTCCCTGGAAAGGCCTCCGTCGATTCCGGTTTCTTAGAAGTAGTTCCATTAAGCAGATTGTGCCAGCTGTGCTTGAGGGTGGGCGGTTCCCGGAGCTTTCTGCTGGCTGCCCACACTGCTGCTGCAGTCTGTTTCCCGTAACTTAGAAAGCCACTTCATCAGGCCATTTCTATGGGTTCGAACCCATTTCTGCACACGGTGCAATTAATTATTAGATTTGTATACTATGCTTTCCTAGCTGGCAAGTTACCCTCATTCCTCCTTCAGAATGTTCCTGAATTTTTTGCGTACTTTTTCCAAAATGAACTTAAAAATGATCTTGTCATGTTTGAGATGGTTAAATAGGTTAACAGACCGATAGACTTGTCTAAGTACGCTAAGTTAGTGGACCTCCAACTTTCACTTTTAAGGAAGAGGAGGAAGCATGTATTTGTTTTTGGTCGTTTGGTGCTGGGTTCTGATTCTGGGTCCTTGGGCTTGACATGGCCTGTGACCCAGCTGATGGCTTAGCATCTGAGTCCCCAGGGCATGCCGACCCCCCCCCCCCCCGTTTTAAATGATGGCGAGTGTAGAGATGATTGTCTCAGTCCTAAACAATCCGTGCCCTGTGTTTGATTTAGCATGGTTTGCTCTTTATTAATCATGTTAATGAAAAACCTCCCCAGCCCTTTTAAAACTTTTATTCAATCTTGATCTTCGAGATTTGGCCTATTCTTAGCATGAGGGCCATATTCATGGGAACACTTGCATCCATTATCATCATGTATATTAGATGCAAGATCTCTCACACTTGCATTTTTTAGTAGTTACTCTTAGTAACATCACCCTTACATAGATTGTGGTAATTTCTTTAGCATTACAGTGGGATCCATTAGCTAGGATTTGTTCATATGCTGTATTTGTAAGATTTTTAAATGATTACTTCATCACAATTTGTAAACTTATTACCTACTAAAGTTTAACCTGGTGTTGATCTTTAAAGATTTCATCTAATTCACTTGTGATAATACCTGGGGGGCCTTATCTAATAATCTGTTTTAATTTTTTCTTTCCAGTTTTAGTAACTCAAATTTTCCTTATAAATCGTGGAATCCTTGCAATTTCCCCAATGACTGTTACTCAGGCTTGTGCCATTTTCCTTTATTGTTTTATTACTGGTATTACTGTTTTCGTTTTTGTTAACAGCTCTTTCCTCCCGTGTGTCTTTTAGCTCACTGCATCCCTCTTGATCTCAGTTTAACTCGATGCTACAACCCTGCACTGAGCACTGGGTCTGGCAAGTGTGGCTCCAAGTTGTCTGGTTCTTGCTGCACCGGCTCCCCTGCCCCAGAGCGCAAGGTCTGCCTTCTGCAACGCAGCTGTACCAGGGCTGGGCATACATACTGCGACAGCATTGTCCTCTTTTCTAGCTCACCTTAGTAATTAGAACAAGAACACACTAGACCTCAGACTGTTAAGCTGTTACCAAATAGCAGGTGTTTTGGGGGGTGTAGAGGGAAGAAAGAACACAGCTCAGCATCTAACCTTCAGCGCATTGGCTCTGTCACTCAGAATCGATTATGGCAAAACCCTGATGGAGCACAGTTTCATCTCTCCCAACCCCGCCTACTGGTACTTTTTCTTTTATCACTTTAGAGGAAAGGTGACGGCAGGCTGGGAGAGAAGGAAGCAGCATTTTATTCAGTTGTTCATTGTGTTTCCCCATGTCCCTGGTGTTGAACCGGAGACCCTGGGATGCTGGTGAACTTCCTGTAGGTGAACCAGACTGCTGGGCCAGAAGGGCGAGAGGTGGGCGTCCTGGCATCTTTACATAATTCCCTTGTGCCGCAGTGTCCAGTGCACAGGAGGCATCTGAGTACTTAACTGTAATCATCCAAACTGCGAGTATTGTGAGGTGTCCAGATTTTGAAAACTTGGCACAAAAATAAAAATGTAAAAGCTATTAAATAATTGTTGAAGATGGTTTAGCTGTGTTGGGCTCAAATTTTTTTTAAAGGAAAGGTACAGGCAGGGAGAAGAAAAGGAAGGAAACACTTTTAGTTTCCTCTAGGTGGTTGGTTCCCTCGACTCCAGGATGTGAACTACACTTGACCAGAGGTGGTGGATCATCTAACCGCTATTCCACCAGGGCGCAGTGGGCTAATTAACACGGATCTGCCTCCTTGTTACCATCACACTGTGTATTAGAAAGTTTTAAGTCACGTAAGGCTGGAGTTCTGCGGGCACTGCTGCTGAGGTGTTCTCCCGCCCCCTGCTGGTCACGCGGCGACTGGCGCGCAGATAACCCGGCCTTGTAACTGTCTGGAGACTGCAGCACAGGATGCCAGGTTAGTGTTAACATTTATTTTAAAAATACACAAAATAGAAATTCTTTACAGCAAAGTGTGATAACCTCTCTTATACAATGTTCCATACTTACCTGGTTTTGTTTGCGCCCTTAGGCAAACATTAAGAACAGATGGACTTGATTCTGATTTTTGTTATAGTTGATGTAAACGGCTGAGACTGCTACATAAGGAGGTTCTTTTAAAAGGTAAAGTGGCCACAGAAACCCAGCAGTAAAACAATTCAGTTTGGTTGGTTTAATGAAATTGACAGAAGTCTTAGCAGATATAAGACTAAATATTTAGGCATTTCAAATATTAAAAACCTTGAGGTTTTCTTCATATTGTAAACAACTTAGATCTTGTTGGCATTAAGTTCGAAAAGTAAAATATCAAAACCATGATTTCCTCATCCTGCCTGCGTTAATACACACTCTCTTTATTATGAGAATGAAACCAAATAATAAGCAAAATACATCAGGGATTTCAAATTGTACTGCGAGGAAGGCCCGAGCTGTTCTCCGCTGGGAGCCTTCTAACACCTCCGCCTGTCACCGGCGGCACGTGATCCCCTGTCCACCGACAGACGCCGCAGCGCGAGATGGTCAGTTTGTCCTGCTCCGCGTCTTCGGAAGCATCGAGACTCGCCCCACCTCTGCTGGCTCTGCCATCCTTCCTTGGCTTGGATGCGCTGGGTTGGTGGTGCGCCCCGCTGTCAGGACTGCACTGTCCCTTTAAGGTACCACATGCCGCCGTAGCTCACGCAGCAGTCCTGCGGGGAGAGCAAGTGTGAAGGGCGGCGGCGGCAGCTCCGTTTAAGCTCAGTGACACAAGATCAGTGACACAACACGAAGGTCTGCCTGGTCTCCGATACTTGGGCGCCAGAGCCCCAGTGTGAGGAGTGAGGAGCGAGGGATGGAGGAGCTCAGAGACCACTTCGGTGTCATCGCACAGGCCTTGGGCTGCGTTTACCAGCTCAGAGCCCGCGCGGGGTGCACTCCAGCACTCGCGCATCAAGTAGGCTCAGCAGTGTCAGCAGCAGGAAGCACGTGACTTCGCTAAGAGTCACAAAAGTACATTTTCAGATTCTGAAAGGCGCGCGCGTTGCCCCACACCAGCGCCATTAGCAGATGTGAAGACCTGACTGGCTGGAGGAAGGCGGACTGAGCCTTCCTCTCTGCGCGTGCGCTGAGCGCTCCCTCCTGCGCGTGCGCCCTCTCTCATCGAGCTCACGGTCGGTAGTATGTACAAAAGGGATGTACCTTTAGCACTTTATCCACCTCCTGTTTACTTAGATCTTCTCCACACTCTTGAGTCAGCCGAGACTGGATCATGTTCCGGCGCACCCGGTAATTTTTGGAAAAAATTTCAAGCAAAACCTGTCGATGCTTTAGTAGCAAAAACATGTTATTACAAGAAATAATCATCTGAAAGAGAAACATCCTCAAAGAAGAACTAAACCCAACTCCACACTGCAGCTCTCAGAAAGGTCCTTGAATTTCTGGCTAAACAGGAACAAGTCTGGCCAATTTGCCATCTCTTGAAACCCTGATAAAACGATATAAAGGTGTGTACCCCAAGAACAAGAGCAGGGGAAGAGTCTCTTGTCACAGGAGTGACGACTGCAGAGAAAGGCACGAGAAGTGAGTGGCTTAGTCTTGACCCTCAAAATGTGACTAAACATTCGGAAACAGGGTTCCGTGAAAAGCATTATGTTCCCAAATGAAAAATGAAGAGAGACAGTCAAAATTGTCTCTATTCCCAGAGGAGAAAAGGCATTCAAGGAAAGATCGGATGCAGCAGATCTAACGCAAGATTCCAAAAGAACAGGGAAAGAGCATCAAACCTATCCGTTTTACATGCACCGCCCATACAGGGCACCTCTGGAATCGCACCGACGTGTAAAACATACAGAGCAAGAAAAAAAATCTGAGGTTTGTGACAAAGGGAAGGATATCGGTCAAGTTTAAAGGACTGAGAAGTGGCATGACATTGAACAACTCTGAAAGCTTCGATACGACAGACAAATCTTCCATTCAGAGGGAAAGCTTTGCCCTCAATTCTAGTCCCAGATAACACTTAAGGACAAAAGAAAACCGTTCTAAGACATGAAAGAAAGCAAACTCCTCTGTCCCCTTAGGAGCTAAAATTCAGCAAGGAAGATGACAAGGTTCTGCAAGTCAGCTACAGACAGAGCCAGTCCCCAGAGAGGCTGTCCCAAGGATCAGCTTCAGGACAGGTGGCTGCTGGCAGCCACGTGGTCTGAGTCATGCAAGGAAAACACAGAAAAGAAGCCCAATGATTTCTGGTCCTGATGCTCAGACGATGGTGCTGATTTAACTAGAACACTCGTGCCCCGCGTCACTCCGCGTTCCCCAAACACAGCCGAGCGCTGAACGCCCCACGGACGCCTGTGTGTAATGTCAAGTTGATACTTCAAACAGTACAAAAACAATTTGTATTAAAGAAAAATAAGGTAAATCTGTCTTGTAGTTAAAAAGTGACTGTACAAAGTGGGACTTGGGTCAGGCAGGAGACAGTTTGCCATAGAGCCTCCAGTCGGAAGAACGTTACTTGTTTCAGCCAGAGTATTCTGGCTGGGAAACTCAGAGGCAAAGCACACAGGCTTACTGGGGGGTTGTGGGGGTTCCTGGGAGAGAGTTAGGGGAGAAAAAAAAACTCCTGCTGAGGCCAGTTTCCCGGATCTCTGGTGCCCACTCACCAAGGTGCCCTGCAGGCCCAGGCGACCTGGGGGAGGTCAGAGGGCCAAGAGCGAGGGTAGCACCCCCCCTACTCCCCCCAGTGTCCAAACTGTCCCTGGATGTCTTCTCAAGGCCTCTGGAAGATCCAAGAGGACCGAGATTTCAAGCCTCTGCGAGTGTCCAGTGTCCCTGAGGGGCGCAGAGCCACCCCCTCAGAGACCAGCCTGCTGCTCGGTGCCATTCTACGATTCAACGGGGCTTTTGCTCCCTTTCTCCCCACACCTTAGGAGTAAGGCCTCAAGAGGATACATCAGTTGGAGTTTCAGCAATGAAATCCTGCTCTTTAAAGTTCAGGCAAGTTCAGGTTTAGGAAATCGCCCAGACCGCATGCCCCTGACTGCACGACACAAGCCCGGTGCTGCAGCTGCGATCATTCTGTCCAGTGACCTTCCTGCCAGGGTGACTCAAGGCAAAGTGACCACCTTGTCTAATAAACCTGAGAGGGACTCCTTTAGATTCTTACTGTTGCATGCTGCCTGGGAAAGGCCGTTCATCACTGGCTGGCCCGCTTGATTGGGCCTCAGAACCATCCAGAAAACTACACAGATTTCAATACCCAGGACACTGCCTGCACTCTCTATTTCCTACATTATTTTTAAAGGTGACTGATGGAGCTGGTCCAGATGGGCACTAGGGAGCCCTTTAGACTCAAATTATTGCCACATCCAGCCCATTTCAGAAAACAGACAGAAAACCAGAATATTTAAAACAAAGAATGGCTAGAAATTCCAAAATGTAAATGACTGCACTGTGGGTCTCCCCAAAGCCTTGCCCTCTGGGAATACCCCTGCTTTCGGGGACGCGGCAGCAAAGGGCAGCTTACCTGATCATTCATGTCTCCGGACTCCCAGAGGGCGAACACCTTCTGCTCATCCGGGGAAGCAGCAGTCTGTGGGGGAAACTAAGCAAGTCCCAGGTGTGAGCTGGCCTTTTCTTTACCATGTGGGACACCCCCTGCCCCACCCTGCCACTCATGAGCCTGTGTCCCCAGTCACACCAGCAGGGTGTGAGCAGCAGACAGGCTGGGCGTGAAGCCCACAGGTAACGTGCTCCTAGGGGGTGGCGGAGTGTGTTCTCACTACTCACCTGGCATCAGATCAAGTCTCTGGACACCCAGCGACCTCCCACCCTAAACCTCAACACTCAGCTGTGTCCTGAGAAGTGCTCCCTCCCTTTAATGCCTTAGGGGTGTCAGGGGAGCCCTGGCCCTGTCCCAGCTCGCAAGCAGCCCAGGGCCTACAGCAGTTCAACGAGGTGTGAAGGCACGCAGGGCGCCAGGGGCAGGTGCCGGTCCTGGCGCACCACTGACAACAGCTGCGGTTATGACAACAGAAGCCCGGTCGGGCTCCTAATCTGCGGTCTCCCTTGCTTGTCAGAAACCAGACAGGCAGTGAGGGGTACGGCCCACGTCCCTGAGAAAAATCCGGTGCCCTGTCCACGGCCACGCTGCTAATAAGCAGTAGAACCAGGATTCAAGCTCGAGCCTTGGAGAGTCTACTCGCTCTCCCTGGGCCTCAGTTCCTTTATGTTAAATGACAGGCGGGACAGGCACCCCCTGGTGGAGCAGCGGTTAAGTCAATTGCCTCCAAAGGAGCAGAGGCCACAGATCTGGAGGAAACAAGCAGTTTGAACACCTAAATAAAAATAAAATGCTTCTTCCTCAAGAAGTGGGAAAAAAAAAAGGCTGGACAGATCTCAGGTCTCTTCCACCTCAGACACAACTGCCACAGGGTCCCGAGGAAAGAGGTCCAGAGAGGATCACAAGTCTCCTGCAGACACAGCCAAAGAGGAAGCAGCAGGGCAAGAGCAGGCCCCAGGTAGGGAGGGGTGTCTGAGGGTGGCCTGCTCATGTGCCCTGCTTCTGTCTGCCCCTGTGGCCTAATCAGCCCAGCTAACACCAGGCAGGGGCCTCACACACACCTCAGGGAAAGGCCGTTTACTAGGAGGGCAAGGAAGTGCCAAACAGGGCAGGGCCCCGAACCCAGGATTTTGTGTGGGAGACCGCACCAAGGCGGTGCCCTGCTGCCAGGGCCAGGGGCCCAGGGCCTCATGCCCTGGTTTTCATTCCTCACGTACACAGGGGCTGGGCCTTAGCCTCAGCTCACTCAAGGCTGCAGGTGCTTCTGATCTTGAACTACGAACATCAGCAGTCCCTTGCCAAGGGGCAGCCACAGCCCCAGGCCCACCTCAGATGTCTGCTGATAGATCTGGACAGAACCCAAGGTGAAAGCGTCCAGCACAGCCCCTGCAGCCTGGCACTCTCGCCTCTGCTCAGGGGAGTGCCTCCCATGCACTCTGGACCCCGCTAAGGACTAGAAGACTGGGTGTGGGAGGCCCATCGCCGCAAGACCTGGTACCAGAGATGCTAAAGAGCCATGCTGTCAGCTGGCCTCCTGGGGGCAGGAAGGCCCACACAGGTCCGGGCTCTGATGAAAGGCTCAGCTCATCTTGGTTGAAGCAGAAAAGATTTGGAACTTGGAACCACTAAACTGAGCTTCCAATTTCTCCTCTTATTTTCTGGGTCTGAGATCTTAAAATGAGTTCACTGCACTTCTCTGAAACTCAGGTTCTTCACCTGCAAATGTCAGAGAATCAAAGGGTACTAGACATCAGTCCAGAAGATGGCAGCCACAGGAGTGAGCTGGAGGCCCGCGGGATCGGGGGCTGAAGACCAGAGCGGAGCCCGTGTGCACAAAGCGGCAGGTCAGGGCCAGTCCCCCGATGCAGGCAGAGCCCAGCCCACCGCAGAAGGAGGTGCCGAGACTGACTAGCCCAGTCACACGAGACAAGGTTGAACAGACTGATGGTCCTTCCACGTTCCCACGCCCCACACAGCGCTGCCCCCAGAACAGGGCAGGCTCTACTTACAGGCACCAGTATCTGCTTGCAGCCGGCGGCCAGCACCATGTCCTGCAGCATGCGGTCCGAGATGCCACTGAACAGTGTGTGGCCGGGCGGCAGGCTGGCTAAGTGCAGGTTGAAGAGGCGCTTGAGTTCGCTCAGCGTGAGCACAAACTGTTTCTGAAAGGTGGCCTCCACGAAGGCCCTCAGTTCCCGGGCCACCGGGGAGGTGGCGCCGCCGGGGGACAGGTGTCCGTTGAAGCTGTCCCCACTCACTGCCCGCCCAGCAGGCAACCCGTTGGCCAGCCTGCTGTGGCCAACACTGGGCAAAGTCTCCATGGGCTCCTCCTTGTCCACTTCCCGCTCCTCCTCCTCCTCTCCCTCCTCGCTCATGGGCTCCTCCTTGATCCGCACGCTGGGCAGCACCGCGGATGCCCGGATCTGCTCCTTCCTCTGCTGCAGCTGCCGGTCCAGCAGGACATGGTTCTGCTGGGCCTTGCTTCTGGCTACCTGGATTCGCTGGTTCCCGGAGACCAGCCCAGCAGGCCCTGTGGAGACAGGCAGCGAGGCTCGGGGTGGTGGCCAGAGACCACACAGAGGACGGGTCCTCTGACCTGGGACGATCCTTCCATCCCGCGGGACAGCCTTCTATTCAGAGAAGGGGAAGGGCAGCCAGCTGGGGTAGAAGCAAGTGGCCCAGCCCTGCCTTTCACCCTCACGCGGGCACCCTGTCTTCTCCAGGCGGCATTCGGCTGCTCCAGCAAAGCGGGAAGGGCAGTTTCAGAAGGCTCCGGCCCCAGCCTGATGGGCCATGCTGAATGCCTGCCAGTCCCTCCTGTCCCACGCCCTCCGCCAAGCCGGGCAAGGAAGCTCCTGTGTCTAGAACCCAGCCCGGGTCCTGGGTGCAGACGGGGATGAGGGCACAGGAGCCAGACCGCCCTCTCCAGGCCGCGGCCCTGACAAGCTCCAGGAAAGTGGCCCTTCCGGAAGCCCCTCGCATACCTGATTGTCCATCTGGCTTCTTTGGCGTGGTTTCCTTCACAAGATTATAGACTTTCTCCAGCCTGAAAAGAAAAGGAAGTCTTAACCGTAACCCCCACCCCCTGCCACCTGCCTCACAACCGCAACGCCCCCGGACACCCGGGTCGTGAAGGGCGTGGGCCTACAGCCGCGATGCCTGCTCGCCCGCGCCCGCCGAGGGGAGCCCCTCCAGGTCTGGCTCTCGCCTCGCCCACCAGCGGTGAGCAGCAGGGGGAGGCCGCGCCGGGGCGCCGGGGCCATCAGCAGGCTCGGCGGGGTGCAGACGGCGGGCACGCCCCGCCGGCGCCCGTCCTGCCCGGCCGGCCCTTACTTGGCCTGGATGCCGGTCCACAGCATGTGCTGCCGCTGCACCACGTCCGGGTGCTTCTTGATGAAGTCGCCGTCGCGCGGCAGCACGAACTCCCAGCCTCTGTGGACCCTGACGACAGCCATGTGCTCCAGAAAGTCCTCCACGTCCTCGGCACACAGCTGGGGGGGGCGGGACGTGAGGATGGCCGGCCGCCGCCCGCCCCGGGCTCCCGGTCAAGAGCCCGACTTACTTTAGTGACCGCCGCCACCTCTTTCCTCACCACGCAGCGGCTCTGGGTGAACTTCCACATCTGAGGGAGGGAAGGAGGAGCAGGTGTCCAGGGGGCAGAGAGGGAGGCGCCTAGGACGCCCCCAGCCCACGCAGCTGCGCCGGGAGGCGGGGCCTGGGCCTGGGCGCCGGGCAGACCTGGTTTGGATCCCGGCCCCAGCGGCTAGCGGTGCGGTCCAGCCGGCAGTCGCTCTGCTCCAGGCCTCACTTTCCTCCTCTGCAAAGGGTCCGCAGGGCCACGTCTCCATGAGGGCTGCAGGACCGCCCCGCCTACCCAAGCAAGCTCCCTGGAGCCAGGGACACCCTGCCCATCCTGCCTGGGCAAGAACTGCGAAGTTTCAGGCGGTGACCCCGGGAGGGACCTCCCACCACCCCCACTCAGCTTTAGCTGCTTTGGTGACCCCAAACTGTTTCAGGGACAGCGGAGGTGGTATCTGAGCACCCGGGGAAAGCTGTCACCACAGCGACTGAGTCATCTGGACCCTCCCCGGGTCCAGCTCTGACATCCGTACGGAGAAGGCACATGTGCTCGGGCGAGCGATCCTGGGCAGGGACGCTGCTGCCCCCGACCCCCAGCGATGGAGACCGCACAGAACCAAGTGTCCAGTCTCCCCCAGTCAGGAGGCGAGAAAGTTCAGGCCCGTCACACAGGGCAGGGACTGTGACGGGGCCCCATGGGTAGCTGAGGGAGCCCAACGCAGCGCCTCCACAGTCGGAGGCGTTCGGATGTGGCCCGAGACATCAGACTGTCCCATTAACAAGCTAAAAATCGGCTTCTTTTTAAAATCACGCCAGACCAAAGGGAATAAGCTCCTTGGCTGGAACCCGCCTGTGGGCCTCACGTTTGCAGCCCCAGGCAGAGGAGGGGGGAGCACCAGCCACCACCTGCTCTCCTCCCTCTGCTCGGGCCCAGGTCCTGAGAGTCAAGCGCCTGGTACTTACGACAAAGTCTCGTCCCCTGCAGAGCACCTCAGCGGGCACGCCACTGTGTGGGCTGGAGGAGTCCTTGGGGTACAGGATGTCGCTGCCAATGAGAGAGGGGTTGCCAATGAACCCCTGCCCCCGCCCCACAAGTCAAAGTCCCAGCCCCAGTCTGACCACCAGCCCAGTCAGCGTCCCGCCAGCTACCAGGGACTGTGGAGGACATCGAGTCTCACATGTGACGCAGATGTGATGGCAAGAGGTCCAGCACTGAGGGTGCTCACGTGGCCTCAGCCCGCCGGAGGCAAAGGGGTGGCTGCTCAGGCTGAGCACATGGAGATGACAGTTAGTGGTTAGGGGTCAGGGGTCAGGGTCTGGGATAGGGACAGGTGTGAAGATGGGAGGGGCTTCAGCCCTGGGAGAGTAAGACCGGTACTCAGGGTACAGAACTTCAGCACCCTGGGAGACAAGCAGGGTGCTGAGCCTTAGATAAGAATGTCCCCAGCGTGACCCTGACTTCCAGGCCAGCCCCCTATAGCCCAGAGATGCACACACCCCAGCCCCCGGTGTCAGCAGTGCTTCTGCTCTTCCCGCCCATCCCCCTCAATCTACCTGACCCACCAATGTACATCCTTCAAAGTCAAGAGCCACACCCACCCTCTCCGTGAAAATGTCAGAGTCCCCCATCTCTGCTGCACAGAGAAGACAGTGTAAGTGGTGGGTGAATGGAGGACCGGACCTTGCCCTGAACTCTGCACTCAGCATGGGCATGTGTCATGGTGCCCACCCTGGCCCACGGCTTCCTGCAGGGACAGTGTTGAATGACAGCACAGTCAAGGGCACAGAAGGACAAGACATTTTCTGAAGAATGTCTGAATTCTGTAGCAACTCCTCACAGGGACACACAGAAAACAGGGCCCGAGTGAACCCTCCCCTCCTGCCTTCAAATGGCAGCGAGGGAGGCACCGAGCAGGCAGCACACAGGAGGCCCAGAGGCCCTGCCTTCAGGTCCTAGTGATGGAGGCAGACAAAGGCACGTGGCGCCGGGGGCCACAATGGCGCTGGGTAAGGCGCCCAGGTGGCCACCCCGAGCTCTCACCCAGCTCTGTGGCTGTCTTGTTGCCAGAGGTAAGGTGAGTCTCGGCCTACCTGGGCGCAAGTCCTCAGATGTGAAAGGAGCTGTTCCCTCCCGGCTCTCCATCAACCATGACATAAACGGCCCTGCTTGATATGGACGTGCCTTCAGAAAGATCCTTCATGATTCCCATGGCTAACAGGTAACAGCCACAGGGCACCGGCTGAGCTGTCCCAGTGAAAGGGCGCCACCAGGTGGCTGTACCATTTACTTTACAATCTACTTGGCCAACCGATTATGAAATGATGCACTTTTGCAATAAATTATTTAAAAAATTTGGAGCAATTGACATTTTGATGGATTGTTTACCAGAAACCACACTTGCTAACAGAAGCTTTACTAATGTGTTTTGTGTTACATCATTGAAAATTAATGTAATTCAAGCACATATAAATAAATATAGGCCCGCTGCTGTCTTTACCAAGGTGCTGTTCTGTGCCAGGTACTGTCCTGAGCCCTGAGTCCTAGGGACAATAAAAGCAGACACTCCCTTTTACCTGGAAACCAAGCCTGCAGAGGGAGGCGGAGAGTCTAGTGGAAGAAGCGTTGGAGAAAAGAAACTACCAAAAGGCATCAAGCCACAAATTCAAAACCTATGAGCCCTGATAGGATAAGAAAATCACATTTAGACACATCTTAACGGTGGAGTCAAAACAAGAGAAAAACCTTAAAAGCAACCAGAGGAAAGCAAAAGATAGGTTATCTTGAAAGGAGCAAGAATTAGAGGGTTTGTCATCAGAAACAAGAGATGTCAGGAGACAACGAAATTCAATCAACTCGTGGAAGGAAAATAACCCAGAATTCTACACGCACTAAAAATATTCTTCAAGAACAAAGGTTGAGGTGCATCCTGCTGGCTTTGATATTAAGTCTGCAGCTCTGGCGTAGTCCACGAAAGTCCAAGAACCTGGGTCCATAACTTGGGCCCGGGGTCGGGGGGGGGGGGGGCAAGCAAAACAAACTTAAAAAAAAAAGCAAGCTTCCGCCTCTTGCTGCCTGCCTGCTTACCTTCTTTTCTGCCTACTCTTAAAAAAAAAAAACCAAAGATGAAGTATACATATCTAGATAAGTAAAAACCAAGTAACTCGTCACCTACAGACTATCATCAAGGGAAATATGACATAATGCTTTGGGCAGAAGGAAGTTATCGCAGACAAGCGCAGGTGTGCAAATGAATAAGGAGCAAAATGAAAAGACGAAAAGCACTGACTGGGTGACATGATGTCTTGCAGGACTTAAAACAACAGAAATAAGCAAATGGGACAGCAGGGGTTAGGAGGAACATAAGAATAAAGTATTCTAAGGTCTTTGAATTGTGCTAGAAATGAGCAAAAAAGCAGCAATTAATACTAAACCGATAAATCACTGAACTCTATCATCACAAAAGTCGGGAAAGTATCTTCCAAATCAGCAGAAAAAACGGAAGACGAGAATCCAGTAGAAGGTAATAATGAACGTAAGATGCAACGGGGACACGATAAGCAGAAAGCACTACCGGAGGTGTAAATCCTAGCATCGGTAGTCACGTTAAATTCAAGGGGCTACACTTGAGAACTTACCTCTTGACCACCCAGTTTCCCTGGACTAACATCGCCACCTTCTGGATGCCGCGCAGAACGGCCACAGAGTCGACGGAGGGGCCTAGGAGGCTCATCAGGTTGGCAAAAGGCATGACCTTCACTGAGGAGGACGCAGGAGACATGAGACAAGGGAAGGCGGGTCTGCACAGCTTCCAGCTCACACCACATCCCAGGAGTAGCTGCAGACATTCACGGGCTGCTTGCTCTGCGCAGGCCGCAGCAGCTCACCGAACCCCGGGGACCAAGGCGACGAGAGCCGCACCAGGAAGCTCTGCTACTGCTCGGACCCACAGAGGCTTCAACACTCACCCGGGACCCGGCCTTGTAAGCAGCAGAGCTGGATTAGAACCCGGGCCACCTGGGCTCAGAGTGCATGCCCTTAACCCTGTACTCTGTTCAGCCCACCCCAAGTGAGCACGGCAGGCCTGGGAAGCCAGACCCTCACTCACACTGGCATCTCCGGAGAGGAGCCAGGGCCTGACACTCAGCTGACACCCCAGGCTCACGTCTGCACTCAGCAGAGTCCGGAAGGAAGGTTCTGCCCTCAGAGCTTTCTGAGAAACGGAGACTCGTCCCACTGAGCAGAGCCTGGCGCCAACAGCACACACAGGTGAGGACCAGTGAAGCGACTGCACTCACGTTCCCATGCAAGGCTCTGTGGAAGCCGCCCGAGTCCTCTCTGAGCCCCAGGAGCTACCTCACTCCGGTTTTATAGATACACCAAGACTCGGGAAGGTCAGCCCGAGCAGCACACAGCAGGAGCGGCAGGGCGGGGCGCGAACCCTGAGCTGCTGCGGCGCCACCTCTCCAGACGGGGACGGGGCCACGAGAGGTGTGGGCTCGGGGTTGGGGGCCTCAAGCCTAGCCCGCTGGGGTCCTGATCCGTCCCTCCACTTCCAGGAGGTGATGTCAGGGACACCCACCATTCTTCATCAGGATCTTGATCTGATCTGCCAGGGGCAGGGTTCGCAGTTGGGCCATGGACAGGACATTGCTGGGGGCCACGGGCTTGTCTCTGTGGAAAACGAAGGTGACGGGTTAGAAGAGCCGGTGAGAGGAATGCGGCAGGGGTCCAGCCCTCCTCTACTCACTTCTCCTCCTCCTGGCTGGCCGGCATCAGCATCATGAGGTATTCACTGCGGGACAGACAGCAGGGTGAGCAGATGGGGTCTGTGGCTGCCCGCGGCCCAGCCACCCCACTTCCCTGCTAGAGAGGACCGTCTTGTTCCAGTCCCACCCCCACCCCCAGAGCACAATGGCCCCTGCTGTGCCCTCCTCTATACCAGAAGGGGCCACGTCCCAGGGGAGGTATGTTCCAGGGTCAGGCTCAGCACCAGGCCCCCAGACAGGTATTCACCCCCCAGCCTGGGTCCCCAACCCTACCTGGGTGACTTGACGAGCTCCGTGTTCTCAACCCCACTGGAGCCCTGGCAAAGCAAGTACTGGCGTTCGTGCTCAGAGCGGCTGTCCTGTGAGGGGCAGGGGAGACCTCAGTCAACGCCCAAGGCCTATGGCTCCCGAGCCCCTCTGACACCCACAGTGCTCACCCCTTCCATTCTAGACACCTGATGTCCCGCCCCAAGAACACAGATGACATCCCAACTCCTGACAGGCACTCAAGGCCAAGTCAAACTGACTCACCAACACTCGCCCTGCCCCCGGGGCCAGGAGGCAGGAAACTAAGAACAAAGGAAACAGACAACACACACCAGGCAACCATCAGCGGAGGCTCCACGCCTACCACTGTGCACTAACTCATCTCACGTCAAAAAAACTACCAAGTCGGCCCTGTTATGACTGCCCCCATTTTACAGATAAGGACATGGAGGTTCAGAAGTCAGGAACTTGCTCAAAGTCACACACCAGGAAGAGCAGAGCTTCCAGAAGTCCTTGAGTCCAAGGCCCTTTCAACACAAACCTGTTGGGGGAAGGCTCTAGAGAAAGCAAGAGCTGCTGCTCTCCCAGGAGCTTGGCCTGTGTAACTCTGGGAGCTAAAATTCAATTGCTACCTTCACTCAATATGGTTTTGAGGTCACTGCCTAGAAACCCAGGATGGGAAACCACCCTTGCTAAGTGCATCGTGAACGTGGCCATGACAGACAGCCGGAACCCCATGGAGGACCAGATGAAGTGCAGGGCCCACGAGGCATGAAAAACGTGAAACCAGCACCAGCGGTACTGAGCCAGCAAGAGGCTTATACGCAGCGAGAGCCCCCCCACCCCGCCCCGGAACAGCACGCTCCCAGGACACAGAGTATGAGCAGCTGGGATGGAGGGCAAACTGCCCACGGGGCTTGCTCCTCAGTCCCTATGGTGCCACCTAGTGCCCAACCCTGAGTCAGAGGTGAGACAACAGGGCGCCCAAGCTGCCAGCCGCTCACCCTCAGGCCATGGTAGTGGAGGTGGACCCAGGGCTCCTCTGCGTGCTTCTTCTGCAGGAACTCATACGACTGCACACGGCGCTGGCGGGCCTGCTCCGACTCCGGCCGGGAGAAGCGCACCTGCGGGCCAGCGGGTGTCATGGCCTTGGACCTGGGCCACCAGGAGACCAGAGAACCCCACGGCTGGGCATTCCCACTCCCTCCTCATCGTTTTCGGACACAGGCCTTCTATGTTCACTTCTAACCATGTAGGGAGCAGCTTTCTCTGGCTTCTGCCTGCCCAGCATCCGGCCTATTTCCACTCCCACTGGTAACGGTACCCTCACTACTTTGAGAAAGGCCCAGTCTCCTTTCAGTTCGGGGGAGCTAGTACCCCTCCACTGTGGCCCACCCACCCATTCCCAGCTACAAGTGGGCACACGACTCAGACCTGGACAATCCGAGCACAGAGTCCTCTTAGCCACAGGGACTGGTTCAGGACTGGTCAAGCCAATAAGTCCAGTCTGAGACTTTAGTTAGGAATAATGAGAAAGAAGTTTCTTTTTCCTGGGGTCTTGGAAGCTGGGAAGATGTGAGCCTGGAGCTGGGACCACCCTCTGTACCACTGGGGGCAGACATTTTGCCTGAGAAAGACACCAAAAGAGGAAGACAGAACCTGGAGATGAAGAAACCAGGTCTCAATGACAAGTCTGAGCACCTGAATCTAGCCACACCTGAAGCCAGCCCTCAACTTTTCAGTAAGAGACCAATACACCCATTGCTCATCTCAGGTAGAACTGGGGTTCTGTTGTTAGATTCCAGATGCAGCTAAGACGACTCTCCTCCCCTGGGCAAGGCTCCTGCACGGAGCACCGGCTGGATCACAGAAGTCTGGTTCTGTGAGGGGCCTCTGCGGTCCCAGGCGGGGAAGGAGGTGTCTAGGGTCCTCCCGCAGCTCGAGAATATGGGACGCACACCTCATGCCCCGGTTCTGCCAGCATCTGCCAACCTCCCAGGAGGGCACTCATGTCAGTCACACTGTGTACCATTATTTGTGCAGAATTTTTCTTTAAAAATGTATTTTAACTTAAATATGCTTAAATAGGAAAAATTTATAAATCACAAATAGGCTAATATCCTTCTAGTAATCTTTAAAATACAGGAGTAATTACAAAACAGAAACTCATCTGTGCACCACTGAGAAAATAAATTACCGGTTAATCAACGTGGGGTTTTGTCTGTTAAATGAGGGTTTAGGGCACAGACTGGGGGTTCACTGGCCTTGGAGCCATTCCTGCCATGGCCGGGAGCCCGTCTCTTACACACACCAGGCCGCTAGTCTGTCTGCAGCGGGCAGAGGTCAGACGCCCATTTCTGCATGTTTCACCCCAGAGCTCACGCTCTGCGTGGACCTCCTGCCCTCCTGCCTCCCAGGCTGCCGCCCCGCGGGCTCACCGTGATCTGCTTCACGTCTTCTTCTGCCTCGTCCTGCGAAGAGTCTCCCGCTGCAAGAGAAAGCAGCCTGCTGGCAGCCTCTGGGGGGGCCGAGCCCCCAGTCTAATTGACCTTCTAGAAAAGGTAGCTGCGTAAGCCAATGGTTCTCCGGTGAGGGTGATCCCGTCTCACCACGGGACCGCTGGGGACGTATGCGGACACTGCGTTGCAGACCCGAGTGGGGGTGCTGCTGGCACCTCTAATGCACCCCTGCAGCGCTGTCTTTCTTGGCCAAGCCCTCGCGGCCGGGCCCCACGCTCACCCTCGTTGGCCACCTCCCTCTCTCGGTGTTTGGCGTCCGCCTTGTCCAGGTAGGAGAAGCTGGGCCGCAGCTGCAGGATGCCATGTAAGGGCGTCAGGTGGAGCTCACCTAGTAGAGGAAGGAGGGCTTGGGCCTGACCAGGAACTGGGGCTGACCCACCCAGCATGGCTCACCAAGGACCATGGTCTCCACCAGATGCCAGAGCCCACAGCCCAA
The DNA here is from genome assembly GCA_004363575.1 of Solenodon paradoxus. Taxonomy (NCBI): domain Eukaryota; kingdom Metazoa; phylum Chordata; class Mammalia; order Eulipotyphla; family Solenodontidae; genus Solenodon; species Solenodon paradoxus. Next base: position 190,851 of record RJWH01001807.1, read on the forward strand.
CCACTCCCCGCCTCTGCTCTGGCCCCAACCCTAGAGCTCTGGGACCCCCCCGCTACTCCAAGCCAGGGCCATCCCCAACCCCACATGGCCCTGTCAGACAGGGCAAGCACACCACCGGGGGCAGCCCACGAACCCACTCTTCTGCTCCAAGCCACTTCCTGAAGGTCTGTCTGCAAAGCTCGCTTGAGAGCATTCAAGGCCCTTCCAACTCTGGCCCCCACGCCCGCTCCTCCGTACCACACCGGCTCTCTCCCCGCCAGGCCTTCTGCTGGTCATCCTCCCGCCACCCTCCATTCCCTCTCCTTCCTGTCTGAAATCCCACCCAAATCCCAAGTCTGCTAGTTCTAATGTAAGCAGAGGAGAGGCCCCGTGTCGTCCGATGAAGATCTGGACTTTTCCCTGAGAACGAGACCAGTGGGGACCGTGCAGAGACAGCTGATTTCAATTGTGTGCGTGCTGGCTTGCGAGAGAAGAAATCGGACACTGAAACTCTGGAAGGGGCTCTGCGAACGCTCTCCGACTCCAGAGGGAGCGGCTCAGACAAGGAGGAAATCAATGAACAGTCCTGGCTGCAACAATATGGTTTTCAAGAACACAATCCTTGAGACACGGGGTCAAACAGAAGAGTCTAGTTATCTGACACTAGTGATGCTAGTCTGTTCTCTGAGTGTTCACATTCATTCCAGACTGCTTTACAATTCCTGGGTACATACAGTACTTTGAACTTGTAAAATGTTATTGATGTAATTCTCATGCCATACAATTCACCTGCTTACGGCATACAGTTCAATGTATCTGATTTATTCAGGCAGCACAAGCACTTTAGAACATTTTCATCTAAAAAGAACCCCTTATCCAGCAGCACTATTTCCCGACCTCACTCTCTTCCCGCACCCTGGCAACCACTAATCTACTTTCTGGGAGGGATTTGCCTGCGCTGGACACTTCCTATGAATGACACCACACGCTAGGTGACCTTTATCTCCAGCTTCTGTCACTAGATTAAGGTTTTCGAGGTTTGTCCATGTCGGAACGTGATCAGTGCTGCATTCCTTTGACAAGGTCAAGTAACATTCCATTGCAAGGCTGCACCATATTCTGTCATCCTTGCATCGGCTGGTGGACATTTAGGTCATTCCCATTTTTGCACTATTGTGAATAATTTGCTATGAACATCTGTGCAAAAGGTCTTGTGTGGACAGGTGTTTGCCTTTCTCTTGGGTAGATGCTATCTAGGAATGGAATTGTTGAGTCATAAATACTCTGTAGTTAAAATAAAATCCCACCACTGGTCCTGAAAGTTAAGCTGTGTAAGTGTCTGAAGAGGAAAATGACCTCAGAGCCCTGCCCTACTAAGCCAGGCCAGGCAGTGTCTAGCCAGAAGCCCCTACAGGTGGCCAATTCCAGTCTCTAACAATCTGCTATTTCTCCAACCCTTCTGGCCCCTGCAGGAGTTGGCACTCGGGGAGAGGGGCTGGACACCGTGCTAGGGAAGGACTCTCCCTGTCCCAGCCTCCTCCCAGCCTCCTTCCCACCCGCTCAGCCTCCATGAGCCCCAGCAGGCAGCCCGGGACACCCGGCACTAGGTACCTTGCCTGTAGAGCGCAGCCGCGTAACGGGATGTGTTATTGGTGGTTTGGGAAGAGCAGAACGTCTGCTTGTCCATCAGCTTCCTGGAAGCACAGGGAGAACAGGTGTGAAAGGAAGGTCCAGACCCTGACGGATGCAACCTCTTCCACCCCAGGCCCCTAGAGCCCCACACCAGGAAACAAGGCCGCAGGACAGCTATGGGAACCACAGGAGGAGGGCAGGGAAGGAGAAAATCCGAAGACCTATTTGTGGCCTGAGCAGCAAGCAGGGGATGGGAGCGCCCACTCGCATCGGGAGCCAGGGAAGAACCTGGTCAGGGGGACCATCCAGGAGACGTTCCCTTTGGGGAGGGTCTGCAACAGGCCCTGCCATGTAAAGGGTGGGGGTCCGCTGGTAGGGAGCCCAGCTACAGGCTGCAAGGGCCTAGAAATCGCAAAGGCCTTTGGAGGCTCACAGTGAAACAGAGAAGGCTGAGAGGGCTGGGCGCTAGGGAACTCACGAGGAATATGTGCTGGTCTCATCCGTGCAGGCGCCGTCCACATTCAGCGCAATTTGCTCCCCTTTGCTGCGGCAATAGTTAGGGTTCAGGGTGTCGATGGCCATCTCAAGCTCTACCTGGAGGCACCAAGCACCCCGCCACTGTGAGGACCGCAGGGCACAGTCCCCCGGGGAATCTCTCTGACCCCTCATGGTCACTTCCTACCCCAGAAGCTATTAATCTGGCTCTGCCCAGCAGGAGTGACATGTCCCTCTTCATGGCCCACAAGCTTCTGTCTACACCAAAGGCCACAAACCCAGATTCCAGACACGTCAGACTCTGCATTCACTACTAGAAAATCTCTATTAGATGACAACTTTATTTTTCTTAAAGGAAAGGTGCAAGTAAGAATTAAGGTGAGCAGGTAAGCAGGCAAAGAGGAAGAGGAAGCACTTTATTTTTATCTAGTTGTTCACAGTGGTTGTTCCCTCCCAGACCTGGGATTTGACCCAGGGGTGTGTGGCCTATGCGCCTTCAGAGGCGACTGACCCAACTGCTGCTCCACCAGGGTATAGCAAGAAGAAGTATTTTTGTTTTATTTAGTGGATTATATTGGTTATTCCCCCTGGCCCTTGGTCTCAAACCTGGGTCCTTGGGATGTACATGGACTGCACCAGCTAGAGGCGGCAGACTTATCCTCTAGGCCTCCATGGCACATCTTTACCTCTTTAGAGGTCTGGGCTGGGACAGGACTGGAGGAAGGCAATCAAGATGAACAACGAAATAAAATAAAGTGCTTCCTTCTCTCTCTTCCTGCCTTCCCACCTTTATTCCTGCATCTTCCTTAAAAAAAAAAAAAAAAAAAAAAAAAAAAAAAAAAAAAAAAAAAGGAACAACAAATTCTGGCAAAGATATGGAAGAATTAGAGCTCTCACACATCACTGGTTAAAAAAGCCAGTGGTACTGGCATCACTGGATGGCATTTCTAGGTGATGAGCTAGAGCTGCAGCTGCCCACAGCTGGGGCACATCTTGCCTGTCCCTGCTATCCCAACCCCTGGAGACACTAGTTTTTCCTCATCAGGTCTGCTTACCGTCAGCCCTGTCTTATCCTGTGAACAAGAGTTCACCCCCACCCCTTCTCTAAGTCTCTTGAGCCTCCTCATTCCTCTCTGGCCTCTCATTCTCACTGGAAACTTTCCTTTCTCAGCTTTCAAGACCCTCCCTCCAAGCTGCTGGTTCTCCTAACCTCCAACTGTTCCATCATCACCGGGCTTCCAGTCCCCAAAGGGCTTGTCTCCCCCACCCCCTCATCCATCTGAGGGCAGTCCCACCTTCTGCTGCTTGGGCTTGATCTTGGCTGAGAGGTGAGGGATGTCATCGTAGGTCATCGAGGCTGGACGCACAGGGTACTGGGGAGGGGAGGGAGCCGTCAGTATGCTCTGCCCAGCCTGACTGAGCTGGGCTCCAGGGGCTCCACCCAAGATCCCCATCCCCTCCAGCCCCAGCCGAGACCAGAGTCCCTGCTGGTCTGCCCGCTGCTGCATTGCTTCTTCACTGGCTCCACCCAGCCTTCCACCAAAGAGAATTTTCAAAAGCCTGTGTGACTGCTAAGGATGTGGCCTGCGCCAGGAATGCACACTAGCCCTGCAGGCTCGAGCGACGCCCTGAGCACTGCTGTGGTCTCTGGGAAGGGTCCGAGGTCTAACTACCAGTTTACAGGCCATCAGGGAGGAGGGTGGGGGGCACAGAGGAAAAACGACGGGCACAGTCTGCTCGCTGTGGAAGGTGGACTGTGGTCTGTGGGAACCCCATTCTCTCTCCTCATTTGCATGTGAGCTCGCCCACAATAAAAGGTTGAAGAGAGAAGGGAGCCTGTCTGCCACGGACCCGCCCAGAAAGCATCCTGACAACGTCCCTGTGAGGTGATTTTAGCCACTTTGATGAGCTGCCTTCCCAAGTCCCTTCTCAGTGCACACTGCCCTTCTCCCACACTGCCACTGGGTGTCTGGCTGAGTCACGGAGCAATTTCCAAAGGCAATGGCCATGGCCTCTGGAAGGAGCCTGGTGGAGGCATGGTAGTGTGTCAAGTGCCCTCCTATGAGGAGAGTCATTGCATCAGACGGCCACCTTCTAGCCAAGGAAACGGCTGTTCCTAAAAGCCCACTTAACTAGCAGGAGCAAGAGGGGCTTCTCCCTGATTCCATGAAGACACTTTGGGGCAAGCGAATTATCAGACCAGCAACAGCTTCCTAGATGGAAGAGGCCTGGGCTGGGACAGGCTTACCCACCACAGCTGGGAGGCCCCTGGTCTCCCAAGGTCCCAGCTGAAGGTGGTGCTGAGGGCCCAGGCGCTGGAATCAGACACGCCGGGGTTCAACTTGCCACCTATGTGGTGGGGCAAGCTGTACGTCCTCACCCCATGGGGCCGAGGGGAGTGGAAATGAGGCACAGAGCTGACGCCCAACACAGGCGTCATGTTTTACCCTCATGTTGTTGTCCGTCAAGGAACAGTTTCAGGAGGTCCAAATGACGGGTCTCCCGGCTCCAGGGTCTGGGAAGGCAGACCTGGGGAACAGCCTCGCCCCAGCATACACTGGAACCCGCCCCAGGCCGGCCCTGCTCGCAGTACTGGCTCCCTGTGCCTAGTTTTCACATATGCAGTGTGGGGACAAAAATGCTTCAGTAAGAACCTCGCTGGTGGGAACGGAAAGCAGTGCAACAGTTTGTCAGTTCTTCAAAACGTTAAATTTCCACGTGATCCCGCGTGCGCCCGAGAGAAATGAAAGCACGTCCACGCAAAGTTGACATTATTCACTCATAACCCCAACACCCACAGCCACCGCACCGACGCGAAACGGGCGTGCGATGGAGCATCGCTCATGCCCGAAAAGCAAAGAGGTACTGGTATTTGCTATCGCCCTGGCGACCCTGGGTCGCGCCGAGTGCAAGAAGTCACACACAAAAGGCCGGACTGCGCGATCCCATTCACAGGAAATATCCAGAGACGGAAAGTAGGTTAGTGGCTGCCTGGGGCCGCAGGTGGGAAAGCGGGAGGAGAGTGGCGAGGCCGTCCTAAAATACATGTGGTGCAGGCGGCACTGGCCTGCGGGGCAGTGCAAAGTGTGAACCAATCTCCATGAAGTCGCTGGAGAGCGACAGTAACTGCCACAGGGAGACTGTGACCGAAACACGCTGACCCACACGAGCGTTCCGGTGGGCGCCTGGGCACTATGAGGCACTACCAGCAGGTGGGGAGAAGTGGGGAACAACGGGGGGGAGACTCAGCCCACAGGGGCTGCTCCAGAAAACCCCTCTCGGAGCCTCTATAACAAGGTGGCTGTCACTCTTGCCAACTCGGTGCCTCAAGTGCTCTAACTACTGCAACATGGTCATACCCAGGCCCCACGGGCACCGCTGGGCAGGTGCTCTTACTATCGTACTCTCGCCACCTTCCAAGTGAGGGACCTGAGGCACAGAGAGATCAAGGACCTGGCCCAAGGACTAGCAGTCTGGCTGGGCCTCGAGGCGGGCAGGTGTCCCCAGAGCCCCAGCTTTAACCGCCGCACGGCTCGGCCTCGCATGACTCCGTTGCCCGTATCCTACGAGACGGTATTAGCGCGCCCGGAGACGTGGAGCGCAGGCTTAGCGCTGTGAACCAGAACTCCAGGCGACGCTGAGGCCGCTCGGCGTCTCTGCCGCCACTTACTGCTCCTCCGCCACCGCGTTTTACCCTCAGCGCCATAATTACCTGAAACAGATAGAGCTTCTCCGCCAGACTCTTGGCCAAGTACACATCGATCTGGAAACAAGGGAAGACTTAACCAGGGGACAGAACCCGTGCCCACCTGCCGCCCCCGTACATGTCCCTCAAATTTCAGGCAGGGAGGAACGGCTCCAAGAGGCAGTTTGGGGAAAGAGCTCCGCTATCACTAATGACTCCCTGGACTCCCTCCCTCCAGCTCCCACGGAATCAGGACAAGAGCCCGCCTGGTCCCTGCCTGGGTCCACCCCAACTGCGAAGAGGCATCTTCCCTGGGGCTGCCCAGCTCAGGTGCATCAGGTGCTTTTCTGATGAGGATGGGGTCGGGGGGAGCGCACCACCCACCTACCTGGACAGGCCTGTGATGGTCTGCAAGCTCCCCGTCCCACCCACAGCCGTTTATCTTCCTGCTTCCCAGCTCCTGGTGGGAACCACATTCCCCCAACTCCAGGGCTTAAGGACGAGTGAAGACTCATCAGGCACAGGGGAGGCATGTGAGAAGGGCACGCAGGTGGCAGGTGGCAGGAACAGTATTGCAAAGGCCCAGAGGCGCTAGTATGTGTTCTGATCTAAGCCAACTCTGGAACCTCCCTCCCCACCGTCTGCGTCTTGCCTGTCTCAGGCCACAGACCCTAAGCTTCCTGAGGGCTGGGAGGCTGCCTTGCTCACTGTTACCACGACCTCAGTCCACACTTGGTCCAGTGAACAACTGCTGAATGAATGAAACTAGGTAAGCCCAGGAAGGAGAGTTGTCAAGTCTATCCAATCATTCAACAAACAAACCATCTATTAAGTGCTAGCCCCTGAACTTGGCTTTTCATTGTGAACAGAAAAAAAATCCTGCCCTCATGAAGCTTACACTCAAGTGAAAGAGACTGTCTAGAGGCTGGTAAGTCCCGTGGTCTAGTTCAAGGCATGGGCAAGGTGGGGCGTGCTGAGAGGGTGGGCAGAGAACGCCATTCACAGGTGGTCTGGGCAGCCTTTCTGGCTGGGAGGTGCTAGCACAGAAACGTGAAGGAAGTGTGGGGGTCAGTCAGGTGGGTATCTGGGATAAGGACTCCAGGGAGATGGAAAAGCCAGGCTTAGGGGTCCCTGGCACACACCAGGTCCCAGAGTGGCCTGAGGACAGACGGAAAAGATGCAGCCTGATGTCGGAGGCCCTGAGATGGGGCACTTGTCACCGGCAGCCCAGCAGAGGGTGGGGAACAGCAGTTACCTCCTGAACGACTGGATCATCCTCTTCATTGGCCATACTAGGGGGGAGCCAGCCGTGCAATCCTCAGATTCGATCTGCAAGGGAGTGAGAGGGTCTGGACGTCAATGAGTGGTTCCGTCAACACTTTGCGGAGGCAATAGCAGGTGGCCCACCATACACTCCACTGGCCAAGAAGCTAGAGAGAGAGCCAGACAATGGGTGCAAAGAGGTGGGCCAGAGGCCTGGCATGGTGACTGTACCCAGGGAAGAGATGAATGACTGTTTTAACCATTTCTGACCACTCAGCAGGAATTCACCGCCAGGCAGGAGGGCGGAGGCTGGCTGCCCACAGCCACAATGACAAGGCTGGAGACTGACTGGGGGCCATGGAGCAGCTTCAAAGGAGAGTCTCACCTGACAGGAAGAGCACAGCCCCAGACTTTCCAGGGTGACCCTGTGTCAGGTGTTTGATTTCCAAGCTGACTTTAAACTCAACCCAAAGGGAGATGATTCTCTTCTCTTGCTTCTATGTTGTGTATCTGAAAATGACCCTCTTCGCAGACTTTCCTCTAATGCAGCCAATGCACAAACCCTACAAGGTTGGTTGTCCTCATTTTATAACAAGGAGACCAGAACTGAGACACAGTATGTGTTTTACCCAAAGTCACACAGCAAGCAAGACGCACTGGGACTTGCAAGCATCTATCTGACTGCAGGTAACGGTTCCAGGTAGGAGGGCTCAAAGGGGCGCAGGGAAGGGCCTGCCTGCTGTTCCTACTGAGGAGGGGCCGGAGGGGGCATCTGGGCTGGGCCCTGAAGGAGAGAGGATTTGGACAAGCCCTGATAGCAGAGGGCAGGGAGTTCCTGGTGACAGGAAGCACAGGATACCTGGGAGGGAAGGCTGCAGGGCTCCATGGTCAAGGGTGCGTGATTCAGTGGGGCTTCACATTCCCAAACGAGCAGTGAGAGGCACCTGGGTGCCCTCAGATCTCAGCAGTCCTGAGGCGTCTACTTCTGGGTGAGACCTGTAAACTTTCTGTCTCATCCACTTACCATCAGAACTATTTAACATAAAGGGCATGGGATTTAAATATCATTAAGCCCTCACACTGGCCACCATGTGAGATCACCTCACTTATTCCAGATACACTTTCCAAGCTAGACCACTGCCTTCATCCTCGTGATCCTCTTCCTTCTGCCCAGCACCAGTAAACGTTGGTCCTTCCTTCCAGGGACACCACTTCCCCAGTCCCATCAGCCCTCTCCAGCCCACGTTACAGCAACAGCCTCAGGATAGCACTCCCTGATTCCAGTCCAGGCCCAGCCCACAGCCAGCGATCCCTTGGAAGGCAAAGCCAGATCACATCGCCCCCTGCCTTCAGGGTGCACTCAGAATTCACATGCCCTGTGAGGACCCCAGCCCCATACTTTCCAGCCCCATCTACCCTCCCACCAGCACTGGGCCTTTTAAACTGTTTTTCCTCTGATGACCTTTGGCTCCCTCCTTCACCTCTTTTAGGTTTTTGCTCAAATGCCCCCTCCCAGCTCAGACCTTCCTGTCCACTCAAGACCACACTAACCCCTTCCTGCTCGGGTTTTCTCCACAGCACCTACGTGACAGTTTCTAGCTCTGTGTGCAACAATTTCCCACCCCCACGGTGCCATAAGCTGCAGGAAGGCAGACGGTCCCTTTCCCCTTTCCGCACCTCCAGTGACTAGCACACAGTAGGCACTCAGTACCCAGCTGCTGTCTGAGCAAACGGGCCACAGGAAGAGGGAGCACCACAAGGGTTTCAGTAGAGGGCGCTCTGGAGGGCTAAGAAAACAGACTACAGAGAAGCAGGACATGGAGTCAGGAAATGGAAGACTGGACCACACCAGAAGCCCCAAAGCAACAGTCTTTGGTGTCTGCTTCTGCCCAGACAGAGGAGGTGGTGGATGGGAGAGCCCAAGACCCCACTCCGCTGGCACTGGCGGCCAGATACATGGAAGTCCCTACCTTCCCTGCAGCTGGCCCTGTGGACAACTGAGAGATGGCAAGCTGTAGGTGAGCAAGGGAGCAGATGTATGAACTAAGGGAATCAAGAGGCTGGGACAATCACTCTGCAAGGCAGCCGGCCTTGTCTGCTCGAGCTCTCACAGGCCTCTCCCCAGAGTGAATGGGGAGGAGGATGCGCACTTGAGCCCCTACCCCTGGATAGGACATCTGGTTGGGTTAATGACCACCTCCTTCCATGCCCCCACCCCCCAACTTCTTCCACTCAGTGGCTTTCAATTTTCAGCTTAAAACTCACATAGGAAATCCATTTCAGACAGGTGACCCTGAACGTACATACAATTCCTTCACTGAAAGCTTTCACAAAACTATAATTTTCCCTACTATATGCGATACCATGATGTTTTCTACTTGCTCGTGAATGCTGATTGCAATTCACATCCCACTATAAATCTTTGGTCAAAATCTGAAAAGTACTGTCTTCCTGGGGCCACTTTCCCAGTTCTGCCAACAACAAAAAGCAAATTCCATCATTCCCTACTCAAAACCCTTCAACCATCACAAAGGGTAAAGTCCAATCTCCTTTCCATGGCTCTCAAGGCTCTATATGATCTTGTCCCTGCCTTACCCTCACCGTGCACTTGGCCAGGGGGCCACCTGCCTCAGCCTGCCTCAGGATCCCTCCATGTCACCTATTTTCCACAGGTCTTTTCAATTCTGGCTCCTTTGCATCAGCGCACGCAAACTCCCATTCCCCTTCCTCCAAAGATATGGGCTCCCTCACCACCCCATCTTAAGGGCTCCCTCCCAACTCATTCCCAGTCTCCTGTTTCAATTCCTGCGTAATTCTTATCACGATCTGGAAGTACCCAGTCTATTTGCTATGTGTCTCTTCTGCACCAGAATGTAATTAAGTTCCATCTAGGACTTCAGTTTCCTCCACCTTAACGAGGAGACAGTAATTATACGTCTTCGCTCAGTTGAGCGGCAGGTTCACTGAGAGAATGGGTGCGTGAAATCAGGTGGTCACAGACCCATTACCCAGAAGGCCTAACGCAGCGCCATCCTGAGACTGTGGCCCAGGCAGGAGTGGTCTCCCAGCCACAGGACTCAAGCTTTCCCAGCAGCTGCGATCATCTGCCAGCACCTCAGCCTCAAGAGTGTCTTACGGCCACTAGCGTCTTCTGTGGCAGTGGTTCTGTGGTCTTGGCCATAGTTGGGTGCGTTCATGCCACACCCTACCAGCCTATCAGAAAAGCAGACGCAACTCCAAATCATCTCCAGCTGCTGCAGCAGGAGGGAGAAGTCGAAATACATTGGAGTCAAGGAGGGAGAGCACCAGGATAACCAAGGCCTGGCTTCTAATTGGCAGTGTGCCCCTTACAGGGGGTTCTCCGGGCTCTCAGTCACCTAGGTTTCCACTTCTGTTAAAGGAAGAGTCAGTCACCGGGAGAACTAATTACACCTTAATTGAGCATTCTGACCCTTCGCTATGGGCTTCATATATATTTTCTCCTTTAATCTTCTCAACGGCCTGATAAGCCAGTATTTATCATCCCTCAATTCAGAAATAAAGAAAACCGAGTTCAGCGTGGGAATCACTTACCCAAGGTCACAGCGCTAGAGAACAGACCCAGGACAGGAACCTGGTGTGTAGCAGATGGCAAATATCCTGATTCTGATTCTGATTCTTTTAACCATTATGTGGCACAATTCTTCGATAAAAGAACAGGATGGTACAGTAGCTAAGCACCAGGACTCTTATGCTGAACGACATTGGTTCAAATCCCACCTCTGGTGCTTGCTCTCTGTGACCTGTGGGGGGTATTTAGTCGCACATTCCTTCACTGTTTTCATCCGGAATAAAAAGTATCCACCTCCAGAGGGCTGTGGTGAGGGTTTTAAACACCGCAATAAATGCAACCTACCAGGTTAGTTACTACTTGGCAACATGTTTTCTTGCAATATAAGAGGCTAAGCGCCTGAGCCACAAACTAGGCCCTGTAGCCGGGCTTCTCGCAACCTCATTTAGCACTCGCCACGACCCTGAGAGGTAGGAATTTCTATTTTGCAGATGAGTAAACTGTGCCGACTGCTACGATGTCTAACCCCCAACCCAACGACTCTAAAGCGAACACAAGAGAACGACCCTGTTTATCTGCGGGCTGACGCGACAGGCCTACTGACACCCCTCGACCAAAAGGCCGCTGCCGCCGCAGTCTCTCTCTTCCCCCCGAATGGCCTCCGGGAGAAATGAATGAAGCAGCCGGGCCTGGCTGGGCGGAGGCTGATCGGCTTCCGCGGCGAGGAGGGCCGAGAGGTGGGCACCCTCCTCCCGCGGGCCACCGGCCCCGAGCCGCACCATTCAATGGGCTTCTCCTCCCTGGCGGGCGCTCAGGCCCCCTTCTCACGCCCACCTCCACGCAGCCACCGCCACGCATCGCCACGAGCCGCCGCGCCGGCCGCACACGGCTGCCTTCGCACAGGTGCGCCGACGGAGGCCCGTCTGGCCCGGCGGGCGGGCGGGGCAAAGCGGCTGGACCCTGAGTCACCGCCCGCGCCTCCGCCGGGGCCACCCGACTTCCGAACCAAGGTGCGAGCCCGCAGCCGGCCCGCGCCCACCGGGGCGGGCGGCCTGTCCTCCTCGCCCGAGTCGCGGGGTGACCCGGCCCCTCGCTCAGGCCCGGCCCGCCGCGGGCCTCCCGGCCTACCCAGCAGCCCAACTCCGACCTACCTCGGACAGCTGCCTGGCGCTAGCCCGTGCGGGCGCTGCCAACGCGGCACTCACCTCTCCGCGGAAGCCGCGCGCGGACGGCGGCAACGGCCCAGCTTCTCGCGGGCTGCAGAGGTGGCAGCGGCCGGCTCTCCTCTCAGGCAGCCGCCATGTTGCTGGTAGAGAAACTCTGGCGGACACGTGGGGGGAGCGGGGCGGGACCTCGCGCTTCCTTTTACCCACAATGCCCCGCCCCGGCGCGCGCGGGCCCGCCCCCGCCGCCGCTCCATTCATGATGGTTGGCAGCTCGGACTGGCAGCAGGGGGCGCTGTTGCGCCGGCAAAACAGAACGGAGCAGTAAAGCCGGGCGAGGAGGCCGCAAAGACAAAAGGTGAACTTGGCAGCGGTGGGATTCGAACCCACGCCCCCGGAGAGACTGGAGCCTTAATCCAGCGCCTTAGACCGCTCGGCCACGCTACCTCGACACGCTGGGTTCTTTCAGGAGACCTTCTCATATCTTCACGCAGAATTACAGCACATTGCACCCGACATTTTTCAGTATCTGGTTTATTTGATACCAGTAGAGATATTTAGAACATGTTATGTGTTTAAAAGAAAATATTTGCTCCGATATGTAGACCCAGACTAGTTACAAATAAATTTAAGTCTGAAAAACGTGGGATTTTTTTTGTTTTTGTGTTTTTTTAGAATCTATATTTTGAATCAGGTATTTAACCCAGAGACCTCGGGTTAGCTCACAAGATCCGGGTTATTTATCTCCGGGAGATATGATGAATTAAGGTAATAAGATGCACCAGGAGCTCGGAAAGTCAAACTAGGGAGCGTCTTTGGGCATCTTTCTCAGAAAAATTATGTTTCGATTTTCAGTTAAATAATACGTAAATTACTTCAAAATATTAAAACTTTGCATATAAAGTAAAGATGCTCTTTTACCTTTGACCTCATCCTAGGTGCCCTCCGCAGAGGTAACCATTATGATCATATATCTATGCATCTATGTATCTATTCATATATATATAAATATATACACACACATATATATTCTTCCCGACCTCCTGCTGTGCAAGTATGTGACTATGAGGCTATATTTACCCATAGAAAATATTTCGTTTTATTGTGTATGGGTTTTCACCTAAATATTATCACACTATTAGTACTGATCTGCAATTGAATGCTTTTTTTCTCCCAATTATATTGTTAAAATATCTATGTTGATGTATAAGATATGTAAAAATACAGAAAATGTACAAAATAATTATCCTTCTTTCCACCACCTAATATTGTGGCATTTTGCTTCCAATTCTTTTCCTATGTATATACTTTTTAATAGAAGTTACGCAGGTGATGATATGCAGACACCATGAATATGGTGTCCTTTTAAAAATCCAAATGGTGGCAGAGCCCACTGGACACTGGTGAAGAACACTTGGTGGTGTGGTGGAGGGCAGTGTGTGTTGACACGTATCTGAGGAAAGGGGAAACCGCATATATGGGTTTATTTTAATGTGAGTTTATTTTACTGTGTAGAGTTTATTTTACGTGAGTTTATTTTAATGTGTAGAATGTTACTGCAATAAAAAAAATTTTTTTTTAATTTACATCATTGCCCATAAAAATAAAGCCCCCTTCCCAAACATCCTCCTTTGCCTTTAACTATTAATCATGAATTTGATGTATACCCTTCAATACGTTTCTTATACTCTCATACGTGTGTGAATATAAAATGAACAATAATATATAGTATGACTTGTTGCATAAATATTACTACATTGTACCAATATTCTGCAACTTGCCTTTCTCACTCCAACTATATTTTTTAAGGTCTGATCGGATACATATAGTAGATCTAATTCATTCCACAGACTGAATATGGACATTTCTGAGTTGTTGCCACTGTACACAATCAGCAGAAAATATCCTTGCTTATGTCTCCCAGTACATGTTATGGCTATTTCTCTAAGGTATATACCAAAAATACAATTGCTGGAGCGTAGGTATATTTTCTATTTTATTAAATATTGTCAAATTATATGACTTGTGATGACTTTTTCTATTTCCTCTCGGATTTTCTACCTCTTCCTGAATCAATTTTGTTAGGTTATAGTTTTTTGGTAAACAAAACACTTCCCATGGCATTTCATATTTATCGGTGTAAGAAATCTCTAACCTCCCTCCTATCTGTGATTTTATCCTCTTTATCATTTGCTACCATTTGCAGGTTTTTCTTTGTAAAGATAGTAATTCTATCATTCTCAGGATCTATGGACCTGGTGTTTCTAAGATCCCTTTTCCAAATATCCAAACTTTCAACATATGAATGTGGGAATTCTATAACCTTTCTTCTCTTCAATCCCTTCTTAACTGGTGTTAATCTCCATTTTCCTTTTATATGGGCAAAGAATTCATTGTACTAGAAAAACTTGTTGCTTTTGAAAAGAAATCCTAAAAAAAAAAAATACAGAAGCAGACATTTATTGAGGATATAGGCCAGGCATTGTGGGGAGTTTGAAGCTGAATGAGGAACAGTCCTTGAGATCAATAGAAATACTGATCTTATCATGGTGTTTTAAAACCAAGAGGGACTTTGTTTGTGAGTTGCATGCTGGATTTTCCAAAAAGAAATATCCCCCTGGTAAAGAAAATGTCTGGACTTTCTGTCTGACCCCATTATTGTAGGAATTGCCTTAGCCCAGAGAGAGGGTCCCTAGAAGCCACTTCTGAGCTGTGCATCCCAGCACCCATACCATGAGAATTCCTGAGAAATCTGAAATGAGACTTGATTGAACTGGGTTAAGTATTAGTCTCTGAGACTGACAAGCTAGAGAAGCGGGTGGTTATTCTGTTAGATGGATTGGAGAAAGCCCATGCAAGAAAGAAAAAATAATGAATAGTAAGTGCAGAGAGTCATCTGGAAATCCTGGTGGTTTTCTGACTCCCAGCTTAAGATCCTTCCCAAGGTCCAGTGGAGTTCCCATTGTTGGAGATACTCTTTATCATTGTAATAAACTCTCCTGTTTTTGCTCAAATTAGTGCTACCTGTTAGCTGTCAATTGTAATGAATGCATCCCCTTGCATGGCAAAGGCTCAAATGAAGCTAGAGTATTTCTGCTGGAACATTCTGGAAAAATTCATGTCTGTCCCTACGGACACATAGTGAATAGGACTCTTAACAAGGAAACTACATAAATGCAGGCTGATCCTGGAAGGGACTCCTTTGGGGCATTTCTAGAAGTCCTTCAGGCTCATTATCCAACCGTCCTTTGAGAACAAGCAGGAGAAGCAGAAGTTTGCATCAGAACCCTTGGACACACAAGCTCTAAGCAGCTTTATGTAGGAGGAGGACTATATCTTGTTGTGTCTACTCTGCTCTGGTTAATGGGGCAGGCAAAGGGGGGAAAGTAGGCACCTAAGATCACACACTGCCTGTGTGTTCCCCACCCTGGTCTAGGGCTGTCAGGTGAAGGTTGTTTGTCTAGTATGGTAAGTCCTTGGCTCTGGGCACTGATGACGGGTGTGAGGGCTCAGTCCTAGATCCCACCTATGCTTTATTCCCTTACCCCAGTAAAAAGAAAATTATCCCAAATTTAGTCTAACTCCCAAACTTTCTTCATGAACCTCCTTCTGGAATGAAGCCTTTTCCTTATGATTATTAAGTTGTGAAATTTAATAGCATTGAGATTGAGAGTGGGGAACTAGCTTTCTACCCATCCAGATGATGGTCATTTGTCAGTCAAAAAGGTGCAGGTCATATAATAGTATAAGGACCCAGGTTTGAGACCTAGGGTTGGGGGTAGGAAAAAAAAAAAAGTTAAAAACTAAAGCATCACGAACTTTAACCAAACTATTTTCTTTTCTATTATAATGAGCTGATTTTTTTCCCCCACTTTATAAGCTGTCTCTGCCCAGCTAGCTAGAGGTCAGAAGAGCGTTCTCACTTGCACAGGGTTGGGGAGGGGGATTGTCTGGGAGGGGGCCCGAGGAGTCTTTCTGAGGTGCTGAAAATGTTCTAAAATTCACCAAACTCTACACTTAAGAGTGTGAAATTTACTCTGAGATAGTTTTAAAAAGTAAATAAAATATAACAACCAAGTATAAAGCTTTGAATTAGGTTCCTAAAGGATTTACATTTGCAGCAAGATGGCAGTAAAATTTGTCATAGGTTTGCAACAAAACCATCTGAAGTTTTCTTTAACACTCCCCTCTAATCTTCTAGACCCCTTTCCTCTCTCTCCAAAGGGACTACAGTAAGTCAACAGGTTCTTGGAAATTCCTACTTTAAGTAAAACCAAGTTCACAAATATCCTTTCTCCAACGTTGGCCTGGATTTTTGGTCTCGTCAATGTTATAACAAAACGACATTGAACAAAACAATTTTCCGAGGATCTACTGTACTCTCTGGGTGAAATCTGTTTCCAGGACTGATTTTTTTACTGGGTAAATGGCTCTCCCTGAGGTCTTGGAGGAACTGTCAATCAAAGTGCTGAGAAGGCAGGCACAAGATCCAAACAGACCAGTCAGATGCTTCATCCTGGGGAGTTCAATGGAGAGACCAAAAGATTTAACTCAATAGTTGTGTCTTGAAGGGAATTTCCAGATTTTGTTATTTTACACGACCTAGATCTCCACATTTGCCCTGGGACCTACCTTTCTGAGGCCTGATTCTTTCCATTTTACCTTCCACTCTGTAAGCTTCTTCCCCACTAAAACTACTTCTTTGTTAAAAGCAGATAGTGTTGATTTCTGTTACCAGCAACCAAGGAACCCATCTGATTACCTAGGCCTCAGAGGTAGCTTGTCCATGCAGAGGAGACACACCCTTGGCAGGGTCACCAGGACGTTTTTGTCTGGAACAAATGTTTAATTGGAAAGAGAACTGGGACACTGGCATGAATGAGGGCTCTCCCTGTCAGACTGGGACATTCGGTCATCCTACACCTTGACCAATCAAAGGTCCACCTACGTGGCAGACCTGAGTTGAAATTCTGGTTGTTACACACTGTCCATTTGTCAGTCCTGCCTAAGTCTGCATCCATGCTTGTGTCTGGCCTGGTGACACTTCCTCTATGGCGATACATGAAGCTATCCGCTTCAACACTGGTGGCATCCTCCATCAATTTCTTTCAGTTTCACCACCCCCGTTTCCTGGGGAGGTGCTGGCACAGCAGCTGGAATTATGCTGAAACCATGATTGGTACCTGATCTTCGAATCTCCAACTTTCCTTGCTAATGAAAATATTCTTGCCAAATATTTCCACAATGGGATCTTTTGAAGCCTCATTTTTCTCACCTGTGAAATGGTCACAATAATTATTCACCTTTTTTTAAAGAGTTACAGATAACTTTATGGGCTGTCTGATGTCTGACGTACCACACGTAAGGTTTCTAAGACATTTCTCCCACAGCCTCCCGACTGGGAGTGTGAACTCTAGGGTTACAGCAAGGCTGCCATGTTGTGATTACCCATAACCTACAACCTGAAGACTTTGCCTCACTTTTATACTGGACCCCCAAGCATGTACTGTTATTCCTCCCCCTTCCCCTTCTCCAATCACTGGTCTTCTCGTGATAGAACACCTCTTCCAGTGTCTTCCTGAAAAAAGAACTCAAGAGATTACCTTAAGAATTTACATGTCCAGACATGTTTTTATTCTACCCTTAATAGTTTGTTCACATGATTCTAGGTTAAAAAGAATTTTTCCAGAATTTAGAAGACATCATCTTCTAGCTTCTATTACTTTGAGATGTCTGATGGCAGTCTGATTCCTGATCCTTGGCATGAAATTGGTTGTTCTATTGTGGAAGGTCTGGGGAGCGTCAGCTTGCCCTCGATGTTCTGAAACTTCTTGAAGATGAATTTTGGTCTAATTTTATCTCTTATGCTGGATATGCGATGGGCCCTGTTGTTCTAAAAACACACATCCTTCAGTTTCAATAAATATTTTTCTTTTTTTTTAAGATTTTTTTTTTTTTTGAAGATTCTCTCCTCTACTTCTTTATTTCTCAAACTCTTAAGGTTCCTAGACTTAAATATTTATATATATGGACATACATATATATGTATAAATATATGTATATACACAGATATATATTTACATATTCTTTCTCTTGTTTTAATCAAGACCATTATACTTTTTTTCTCCTCAATAGCTAAGAGCTGTTAAGAGCTATACTTCTTTGGAATTTAGTTTGCAATTGGGAAAACAAAAACCGCATGAAATCAGAAAGAAGAAATATAAATATGTGGAAGGAAAAGCAACTGGATACTTCAAATGGTTCATAAAAGAAAAAACAAAAATAAAAACCCAGTCCCCTCGCAGACTTATAAAGTTTTGGTGATCTGAAGTACTAATGAGTATATCAAGGTAGAAAGAAAGAAACCAAACCTTTTGGTAACCTTCCTAGTATTACAGCAAAGGTATGTGCTTACTGCTAAGTGATTTGTATGGTGGTAAATCTAGGTTCCACTTCTTTACATTCTAATCTATGATAAATAGGATTTTTTGTTTAAAATGATTATCTACACATGAGTTCAATTTAAAGGCTATATGAAAAACATTGACTATGAAATTAAGATATTAGAATTCTGGTCCCAGAGCACTCTGGTGGGGCAGAGATTAAGTCAGTCATCTCTGAAGAAGTGCAGACCACATACTCTTGGGTTCCAGTCCAGGGCCTGGGGGGAAACAACCAGTGTGAAGAACTAACTAACAATTAAGTAAAATGCTTCTTCCTCCTCTCAAAATATAAATAGATAAATAAAATTCTGGTCCCAGATTTTAAAAGGCCATGGTAATATTAAAAGCTGCACATCCATCATCTTAACCTGTTCTTCGCTCGTTTTTCCAGAAAGCAAAATTGAGGAGCAATCACAACTCTTCCACAGTGGAACATTGTGATACTTAGAGGATGCCTGCTCCTCTTAAGAGGTTTCTTTTTGAAAATCTTTTTTTTTTTTTTTTTTTTTTTGCCACTTCCTGGGAGATTTCTTCATTTTCCACCCCTTCTATGAAGTCACTCATTTTTGTAAGGGTATCTCCAATCTACAAGCGCTCTTTTGCTGTGCCAAGTCTTTACAATCACATCCTGCTGTCTTTTCATGGATGCAATATCTTATCTAAAGACACTACTTTGCTTTAGTTTTCTTCTCCCTGAATAGTTTCTTCGGAGATGCTTTCTTCTGATGTCGTCCATCGGCAGCGCTTTCCTCCATATGGCTCTTCGGCTGGATGTTCTTATCAGAACAGCGCTCTAGTAAGTTGTCTGGGACTTTCAGTGGGTTTGGGGGAGGTTTGGTGGCTGAGGTCTTTCCTAGGGGGTGCTCCAGCCAGCCTTGCTTCGTCCTGGGAAATACCTTTAAGTCTTTTATCTTAGGCTGGTTAAATTGTCTAGACATTTCTCCAACTGCCTGCCTCCTACCAGGAGAGCCATTGTTGGTTGCCAGGCCTTGGTTGCTCAGGGCATAAAGCAACTGGAACCTCTACAGCCAATGTGGACTCTTCCACTTACCCCTCCTTTCAGGCCTGATCCTCCTGTGCCTGGTGTCTGGGCTTCTGCAGGGTGAAGGAGAGGCTGCTAGCTACCCAGGGAAGTCAGGGGGTCTAGCAGTCTGAGACTTAAATCTTTTTAACTCACCTTACATTGCACTCCCTGGAACCCAGAGGTTCCAAAAGCCAATTATTCAGTCTTTGGGGTTTTTTCAATGATGAAACTGGGTTCAGATTTCCCTACTGCTGACTGAGGATCCAGCCTTCCTGGGCCCACTACTGACAGTCCATCTGCTTTCCAGCAACCAAAACACTGTTGCTGTTGAGTTTTCCTCTTCACCCTCATGGGCTCATGGCACTAAGAAAAATCTGTCACTTAAGTTGGGGACTTAGAAGCAAAGGGATCTAAATATATGCATCCAATCTACCACAAATAGTTATGCTAATGCTCAAATTTCTCAGTTTAGTCTGGGACCGAATGATTCATAGCAGGACTAAAATTTCAAGCATCTTAAACATGGATTGTCTTCTCTGGGCTGATGACAACTCTGTAATGATAAAGATTATTCCTTGTGTTTTATAGATGAGAAAAAACAAGATAAAAAGAGTCACCACGCCATGGTGCCCTAGCAGTTCAGTGAGCCCCTCACCCTCCCGGCACTGTTCACACACATCTTAAGGTCTAGGGTTCAAGATTTGGGGGTGAGAGGGGAGGAGAGACAACTAAGATGAACTAAATGGAACAGACAGGGTGTTCCCTCCTCCTCTCTCTTCTTGCCTACCCGCACCTTGCCTTTGGGGTGGGGGCGTGATGAGAGGTCCATACTTTATCTAAAGCAAACAGATAACAAAGGAAGCAACTCTGGAAAGCTGTTTTATTTATTCTTATTACTAGAAGTCATTAGTAATGTTAAAAATCAAAAAGACTTTGCATGAAAAAAAACTCCATTTTTAGCAGCTCTTGTAAAACTGGAAAATGGGGCAGCATCTGGCCACGATCCCCATGGTGACCATCATTTGGAGTTGAAAACACCACTGTCTCTTTCAGAGGGGCCTGCGCCCTCCAGTTCACCTTGGCCTCCAGCCAGCAACCACACTTGTCACCAGGAGACATTTGAATTTGAGACCAGGAAGAAAGACACCACTTTATTCAGAAAGACAAAATGGAACTTAATACATATGCACAAAAATAAATCTATAATGCAAGCTACTTCTCTGAGTCCATCTTGTGTGGGTTAAAGGGTTATCTCCGAGACTAGAAACACAAGTAACAAGCACGAGCTCACACAGAAAATATGCACATTTTGTCTCCTGTCCCCCATGTCCCCTCAAGTTGCATATACTGTGTAAACATCTGTTGATTTGTAAAATATGTCCAGTACCACAGACAGATGTGCTGGGGTGAAAGGAAGTCACTAAAATAACAAGGATCGTTTACCTGGCTTGGTTCAACAAGATTACATTTGACTCCCAAATTCCCACATTTGATGCACAAATCCCCACAGTGCTTCAGGTGAGCGGCAGGAAAGGCAGATCAGAAGCAGTGGCGTTTAGGACTTTTCTTCTTCTAGCCATAAAACCTGCTATTTTATTTTTCTTCTTTTGGCTATAGTCAAAGTGACAGGAATTTTAAACTCCCGTTTAACACTAAATTAGATTCCCAGGATCTTCCGAATCACAGCCGCTCTCAAATTCTAGCTCCAGCTTAGTTGTTAACTGGCAGTGTCAGCCCAAGAGTCTGCCTTTCAGACCCCTGGTTTCTCCATCTGTGATCCCCATCCCGACTGCTAATCGCGGGACCTTCCCCTGCGTCCTGCACCTGAAGGTGGTCTCTGATATCTTCCTGGATGGTTAGAAAGTCCTGGGTTGTATGGTTTTGTTTTTTTATTTCGCATACTCAGCATTTGTGGAAAAAGAAGATGTCCTAGCCAGCTTTAGAAGGCACAAAACTAGGTTATCAAGGTGGAGTAGATTCTTCAGCTGGCTTAGAGGGATCGCAACAACTCGAAGATCGTATTACCCTCAATGGTCCTTCAAGAAGCATTTGATTAACTATCTATCCAGGCCAGCCCAGTGCCCTGGAGAAGGCAGCTGCCTGCTGACATTAAGGCCATGTGGGTGGTGGGAAGAATGGCAGGATGACGGCTCACGACAATCCAGACGACTCATTCACTGGGTGGAGGAACCACACAGAGTGAGAGCAGGGTCAGCTCTCCCTTTCTCTGCACATTTCTAGAGCCCCCTCTGTGCCAACGCACTGTGTTTCCGAGCCTCGGGGGTTGCGAAACTGCAGTAGTGCTTGCTCTCGGGCCTTCACATGAAGCTCTCGGTCACGGATCAGAGCAGGGGTTGGCCAGCTACAGCCCAGCAGCCCACCTGCTTGTGTGAATAAAGTTTTACTGGGACACCAGCCACACTCATTCTTTAGGAGCTTCTGCACTGAGTAACAGAGCCCATAGGACCCCCAGAGACTAAGACGTTTAGTTTACTATCACTCTTTACGAAATGTTTGGCGCGCCCTGGTGGAGCAGCGGTTAGGTCAATCGTCTTCAAAGAAGTGGGTCCAGGGGGAAAACATCCAGTGTGAACAATGAAATACAAACAAAAAAATTTAAATGCTGCTTCCTCCTCTCTCTGCCTGCCTGCCTACTTGCCTTCATTCCTGCCTGCCCCTTTCCTTTAAAAAAAAAAAAAAAAGGGGTGGGGGGGGACAAATGGCTGCCTGGGTTAGAGAAAAGCATTGATGTATAACTAAGAAATGAGACAGGTGATCAGGGAAGATCAATTATTTATAAAATCTCAACAGAGAGAAGGCTAAATGAATTCACCACACCAAAGTATGCATTATATAAGGGCTTGATTCCTTTAGAGAAAAAAAATCACAATGAACTTGCTTCTGACTTATATTTAACATGTGCAATAGGTGCACATGGTTTAAAGGACACACAGAAAAAACGTAACACAAGCCAACTAGTTGATCTGGTGCAGATGGAGACAAGGTGATCAGCTCCAACTTCTATGGGAAATTCGTTGTGATTAGTACACACACACACACACACAAATCAGGGATGCTGTCATTTATAGGTGATCTAAAGGACTTTTCCAAGGGTAATTTTGAGGCTGCCTGATCTTCTTGTCAGAGGGCATACTCTGAACCTTGAGACCTAATGCTTGTACCAGTTCCTGAGTCCATAGCACTGAATAAAGGGTAGAAAGACCTGTTTCAAGGAATAGAGAAGAATGGTTTGCATGCTGCACTCTGATTGTGTTTTGATTTGTAAACAAAGAAAGAGAGGTTGCTTTAGCACTTGGGGGTGATCATCTGTTTCCTTTGCTCTTTGAAACACAGCTGGATTCATACTAAAATGAAATCTGAATTCCTTTTAAATGGAAAGCTCATTCAATCCAGATAACCATAGCCTGACTCTGGGGAAACTACTGGAATTAATGAGTGTTTATAGTTCTTGCCCTCTCATTTTCTCAAACAGCTTAGATAAATCTCAAGAGACTGCAACCGAAAACATCCTGCTGCCAATTACAAGAAAATCAGCTTCGAGGCAGGCAGAGAAGGTCCAGGATGAGGGTGGGGTGCGTTCCACAGAACATTAGCTGCTAAGGAAACACGGAGGAGCCCTGTAGAAGGAGTACTTCAGTCACACTGCGGAAGCTGCCTTCAGAACAGAGTACCTGTCTGCCTAGAGGAAAGGCTCCAACATTCCAAACCGCTGTCCTTACACATAAAAGATCCAAGGCACAGCCACTTCCACACAAGCTGATGGAGGTGTCAGAGGTAGTCAATGTGTACATACAAAAATCAAACCTGTTTTGTTAAGCCCACCCAAGAAAGTGCGCTTTAAAAGGGAATTTGGCTGTCTTCCAGAAAATCCGTTGCATTTTGGAAGATTAGAAAACAGTCAGTGTGCAGGGAGCTTCCCCAGACAGAAGGGAGGCTGGGTATCGTACACTCTCACGTCTACGTGGGGATAAAATGCCATGCTCTTTCCAGATGCTCTGAGAAAGGCTTTTTACTAAATCCTGACAATATGCACCCCAGGGAAAGTGAGTGAGTAGCTCTATCTTCTCCATCCTCAGGAACACAGGCTTCTACCGGCCTGAGAATTCAGTCCAGACTGAAAAAGGTTGGTTGAGCAAAGCCCTAAGAATTTCCCTCAAAGGCAGAAAAGCACTTTTTTCTATTTTATGAATAAACAAAAACAAAAAAAGGAACCTCCAAGTGATATGTTGATTCTTTAGGCTTGTTCAAGCCTCACTTCCCCACAATGCTACCTTAGGGGACAGCTGCATGATCGCTGCTGGTAGCAAAGATATTTTCAAGAGTCAAAAAATGCGATACAAAAGTAGATTTACAACACACTAAAAATACTCCCCCGCCCCCCCCACAACTAAGTAAGTAAAATAAGTCCCTGCTGCCTTTTTCTTTTTCTTCTAGCCCTTTTGCTTGGGACTGGCCAGCAGTGAAACCCCACAAGTTATTCCTCCATCTGAGCCCAGGCCTCCTCCGCCTTCTCGTAGTACAGGTTGGCCAATCGGCCCTTCATGGCTTCCATCGCCACCTCGGCTGCCTGAGTGTACAATTCACCTGGAAGACAGCAAAGTGGGGCATTAAGTCATGAACCACCTATTATTTCTGCTAGCCTAGTGACCCCACTACTCCCTGACACTGCTCCCCCAGGCTGCTTTTAAGACCTCAATGTGCTCCTCATCCTCTTTTCCTGCACGTGTATGGGAACTGATCGCTGATAGCATGATACAAGCCCAGCCAATCAGAACCCATTGCTTTCCCTTCCTCCCCACCAAACTGCAGGGATTGGTTCAGACTCTTAGGCATCATAGCCAATCAGAGCAAGCCAACGCCATGAACCCAGCAGGTGGTAATTCTGTTTGCGCCACTGAGGATCAGGTTGAGGACTTCTCAACTAATCAGGGGAAGGTCTGTAAAAGGAAAAAATAAAGTAGAAGAAAGAAAAATGATAAACAGCCTGACAAGATTAGCTTTCAAATGAATTCATGCAAAATACAGGGCCAGTATGAAACTTTCTCCCCTCCTTGCTGAAAGAAGAGGCTGGTCTTGCATCCAGCCATAATTCCAGTGGGGTGGGAATTCTGTCCCACCCTGACCCAACCTGTCCAACTGCAGCGACAGGCCCTACCTGATCTCTGTGGGTCCTTGTCCAGCCCACAGCCGCCTGTGAACAGCATCTCAGCCTCCCTGGCCAGCAGCGTGTACCGGGGCTCGTCCAGCACACCGTCATATTCACCGCCTTCGTCACAGTCGGTGGTCTCCAGGGCAGTGTTGTACCAGTGCAGGGCCTCCAGCCAGTCTCGGGACCTTGCCAGGAGACACAGATGGAAGATGGGTGGTTACCATGGCGACAGGGGGGAGGAGGAGGAGGGCCGACAGCAGGAGTGGTCAGGGATCCCAGTGGGACCACCACCCATGTACCTAGTGACAGCACATCTAAGGGACATTATTGACATCGTGGATGTATTTATTTTATTAAGACAGCAGTCAAGTAGCTTTCCCTGATGAAATTGGTATATTACAACAACTTTGAAACTGATGGAAAGTGGGGGGCATTTTTCTAGTTTGCGTACACTCACCCAATGGGTAACATTAGCAGTAGCTGGGCTTGACCCTGGTCAATCTGCCCTGACCAGAGTAGGAGAGGAGGTGGGTAGGAACCTCACCAAAACCTCCAGAGCCATCTGAGCTAATGGCAGTCGTTGAGCCCCATCTCTAGCTCGACCTGTGCTGGCCAGCGTTAGCTATCCTGAACAAGGCAAGGTTTACGTGGAAAGAGCCGATTCCCTCTTCTGGCTCTGCCCCCCTACCCTCAATTCTTTCTCCAACCCACAGCACCTGAATGGCCAAACTACCAAGGGCAACACAGGTTCCCACCAAATCTAAACACAACACAGAGCAAACAGGCCAACAGGCTCTTTTTGGGTTGTACTAATAATCATGTGAGTATTTATAGCCTATCAACAAAAGAAAGAAAGAAAGATGCAGATAAGGTCTTATGGGGCTCATGAAATGTTCCAGGAGTTGTAACTTGACCTCTCCTCCTCTCCTAACCTCCTGGGAGGCCCTTCCAAGCTGGCTCCATCCCTTAGTCTTTGCTCCTACTAATCTCCCTCCAGGCCAGACTCTCAATCTATAATTCTACTTATTTAACTGGTTTACTGACTTGTCCCCAACGAGACCCGAAGCCCCAAGAAGGCAGGGACCTTGTCTGTGGTGATGACTGCGCATCCCCAGGGCCTGGAACAGATGCACTGAATGTCTGTTGAATGGGTCTCACGGAATGTTCTAGGAGCTGCAGTGACTTGCAGTCTCCTCCTTGCCCCAAGCTCTTGGGAGGCCCGACAGACCTGGCTCTGCCCAATCTCATATAAACATGGGGTTGACTGGGATGGTGTTTAGGAGATAACCGTGATTCCATTTTATTTTACAAATAGAGAAGTCATGTGGAAAGGATGACTGATACATCTAACAAACGAGTGTTTTAACAGTGGCTGAAGGTACTCCACTCAATGAGCTCCAACCTTCCTCAGTTTTAAAGGGCCAAGAAGGCTGGCTCCAAAAACATTAAATGGGAAAGAGGAGAAAGGACCTAATTTCCTCTCCCCGTCCCCAGCCAACTCTACACCCAGTGATTAGGGCGCCGCCCCTACTTCGGAATTTCCAATGACTTTTTTCCTTCTCTAGTAAACGTAATCTCTGAGAGGGCCGAAACCCCTTAAATGCAGATTGGGACCTAACCAGGGCCTTGTCTTACCCATAGCTGGCCCTTAATGAATACTCCCTGAATGGAAGAGGCTGGAACTGCTTGGGATGAGGAAGAAGAATAAGAAAATGACTATAGTAGAAGTTATAAAGAGAAATTTGATATATTTAATTATATACAGAGCAAAAACCAAATTCAGTGTCCCCAAACTCAGTCACAAGAATCACTGGTGGCATGTGTCATCCCCCTGCCCCACATCTAAATAACCATCTCTGAAAAATATTTTTCAAGAGAAATATATGCCGAAGAGTTGGTAGCTTAATTTGTAAAAAAATTCTTACAAGTCAACAACAAAACCCTCTAGAATAAAAAGGAAAAGTAGATAAAGGCCGCAAAGAGAAAACAGATAGAATGATTCTTTTCAGAGAGACATGTTCGTTACCCAGCTCCAACCCACCCCCATCACACAGTGGTTTTCCAACAGTGAGCGCCATCTATGTCAGCACTGGATCTGATACAACTCTCTTGTGCCTTTTGGCTTACTTCCCCTCTATTGTATACTCCTGGGTCCCCTAAGAAGCAGGCCAGTGGGTGTTCACTGAGGACAGGTGAGAAGACCTCAGTTTTGACTCTGTCACTTGCTATGTGACCGGAGGCAAATCCTTTCATATCTCAGAACTATAGTTTACTCAGCCATAACGTGGACCCCAAATACCTGCTCTGTCTGTGTCTGTGCTGGTTCATTTATTCAAATAACACCTGAGTCAGGCCCTGCACTAAGCCCTGGGAGTTCAGATGAGTAGGACAGCCCATCTTGTTCTCAATAAAATAGCATCACAGGTACAAAAGTGTGGTCCAATATAAGGGGACCAATATAAGTGGTCCAATAGAGAAGGAATCTGATACATGTTTGGACTCCATGATGTGTAATCAATCTCTACCATGTAACATTATACCCAGATGTTTTAGCCGCGGTTCTGACTTTTCTTCTTCTGAACGTGGTCGAAAGGAGCTGAGACCTTGACTCAAAGAGAAGGGAACTGCAAAGATGCGCCTACCACAGATGATGACTGTGCTCACCCTGCTCCCTTCCAGAAAGCCACAGCCTCCTGAGGGCAGCAGTGGGTAGTCAAGTTCTGAGGAGAACCGCAGAGAGTGAGCCACGGGTCCCACTGTGAGTGCAGTTCCCCCAGCTCCATCTCTGCTCCTGGGCTCTGGGTCCTCCCACTGGCCAAGCCAATGCAGCTGCCACTCTCCTCCTGCCACTACAGACACCAATCCTGGAATCTGCCTGCAGGGTTACTGGGAAAGTGTCGACACCTGCAAAGTTGTAGCCTTTGTGGGTTGGGGGTGTCTCAGAGTCACTCTGGAAAATTCCCACTGGGGCTGAGCTCGCTTATGGATCTTGCTTCCCTCCTTTCCCTCCTTCTTGGAAGTAGAAATTAGAGTAGGAAGAGTACATTCAACTCGCAACCTATGGGCAACCAGCCTGATGATGCATGTCCCTTCAGACCCTTTCTCAGGCAAATATTTACACAGAACAACTAAGATTCCCTCATTCATCGCGTGTTTTCTGTGTCATACACAGTGAGAATTGCAAGCACTGTCTCCTTTTCCCCTCACACAATCTTAGGATTCTGGTTCAGTAGTTATTTCCATTTTACACGATAAAGAAATGAAGGCCAGGGAGGCCAAATACTTGCCCCCAGTCATGGGACTGGTACCAGGTCTGTAAGATACCCGGGGAAGCACCCACCTGCAGCCCAGGCTCCTAGCCGCCACGGTACCTGTCTGGGCTGAGGTTCTGGCCACTGTCAAAAGCTCGTGCTACCAGGGTCATGGACTGTCTGTCACCAGCCTCGGCTGCTTTCAGTAAGTAATCGAATCCTTTGGTTTTATTCTCTTCTGTCTCCTGTCAATAGAAACCAAAGAGGGGGAGAGAAAAGGAGATGAGGCTTACACTGCAGGGGCTGCCAGGAGCTCGTGTCCTGACTTATTTTGAGAGCTCTCGGCTGGTGTTCAGCTGCACGTGGCGAGAGAGCACCAGCCTAGGACCCCGTTGCAATGAGACCCTTGGTGGATTCCAGCAGATGAGGAGAAAGAAGTTTGGCTCATGCTCACTCGTTTCTCTCTGCTCTGACTCCTTCAGGGAGCAAACACATCACATCTTGCCTCCCACGGGGCTCGCCCCAGCTTCCATTTCTTTCTTCTTCAAACAGCTTTATTGAGTTATAATTCACATACCATTCAAGGCACCCATCATAGTGTGGAATTCAACATATTTTAGTATATTCACAAAATGTGCAACTTCAGAATATTTTCATCAAGCCAGAAAGAAGCCCGAAACTCCTGTCACCTCCCAACTGCCCATCCCACACAGTCCCAGGCAACATCTAATGCGACTTTCTGTCTCTAGAGGTTTACCTATTTGGATATCTTCTATAAAGGCCAATATAGAGCACACAGCCTGTTTTACTCAGCACAAAGCTTTCAAAGTTCAGCCACATTGTAGCATGTATCAGCAAGTCACCCTTTTTATGGTCAAATAACATTCTGTTCTATGGATGGACCATTTTGCTGATCCATTCATCAGTTGACAGCCATCTGGGTTGATTTTAGTTTGGGGCTATTTGGAAAAAGGCTGCAATGAACATCCAAGGACACATTTTTTGTAGGGGGGCATGTCTTTATTCTCTTGGGTATATACTTTGGAATGGAATTTCTGGGTCACTGTAACTCCCCACTAAGCCTTTTGAGGAACTGTCAGACAATTTTCCACACCGCCGTTGTGCCCCCAGGTTCATCCCACAGCAGCAACCAGAGCGAGCTTTTACAACCCAGGCGGAGACACAATACTCTACAGAGCTACTCCATGACTTCTTGTCTCACTAGGAGAAAAATCCAAATCCCTCATCCCGGCCGATGAGGCCCTTCTCAACCTTCAGGCTGCAAGAAGTATGGCAGGAACCACCAATCATCGCCACGCCCCGGCTCCCCTGCCATGCTTTGCTGGCATGTGGCTGACCAGCTAAGGACTCCATTTCCCAGCCCCGCTGGCAGCTAGAACCTGCGTCCTCATACAAGAGTCCTCTTCGGCCACCAGTCACTCTGGATTATACGCGGTGTCAGATTTTCTCTCCAGCACTCTAGCGAGAAAGCCTGGCACAGGAAGTCCTTGGTGAAAATGAGCCGTTTTTAATTCTGCCGGAAATTGCTTCATTTGTTCCTTCTGATCTTTGTAACATCCTTCCCCACCTGGAATGTTTACTCCGTGAAAGCAGCGATCGTGTCTTTCTTATTCACTGTCATGAATACAAACCTAGAGTTGTGCCCTGGTGACTCAGGCCTCCGGAGCACAGACCCTGAAAAGCCCAGGTTTGCAACTTGGGGTGGAGGTGCATAGATGGAGAAGGGGGACACCAAAAATGAAATAAACAAGTACATAAAAATGCTTCTTCCTCTCCCTTCCTTCCTTCCTATTTTCATTCCTACCTACCTTCCTTTTTTTGTTTAAAAATGATTTATTTTAAAGGAAAGATGCAGGCAGGAATGAAGGTGAGCACAGGCTGGCAGGGAGAGAGGAGGAGGATGCAGCATCCCCATTCATTTTTACTTAGTTGTTCATTTTGATTGTTGTCCCAGGCCCCGGAACCCAAATCCAGGTCCCGGAACCCAAATCCAGGTCCTGGGGATGTGTATGGACTACACTGAACCCCTACTCCATCAGGGTGGACCCTAAAAATGAATTAGGAAGCATCTAGGCAGGTGCCGGAGTGCAGAGGTGCTCAAGGAGCACGAGCTGAATGAATGAACCTTTGCCAGCCAACAGAAAAGGGCCCAAAGAATGGGGCTTTGGGGAAAGAGGGAGAGGGGCTTTCTTGAACAAATGAGCCTTGCAGGGCACGTGACCACCATTTTCCTTGCTATGGCATAAGCCTGGCATGAACGCGGCTCACTTTCTGCCTGCCTGCCCTGTTCTGACATGTCTGGTTCTACCCAAGCTCACTCCTGGAAGCTGCCAGAGTCTGTCTCCAAGAGAAAGTCTTCGGAACACTTACAGATGAAGAACTAAAATTGCTTCTAAATCCCCTTACAATGTTGCTAGAATGCAGCCGGTGCCAACAGCCTGAGCTCACAAGAGAGTTTTCAGAGGAGAGGACCTCCCCCTTCACTCTTCCAGGGCCCGGCAGCCTTTACGCAGGCCTCAACCCTTCTGCCTTTCCCCTGCTGGCCAGGCACAGTGGCAGATGCAGGGGCGGGGGTGGAATTGTACCCTGTAGCCACCTCGACGGGCCTGTGAGAATCCACTGAAATTTTCAGGAATTTGGCAAGCTGGTAGTAAAACACAGGTGTTATGAAAAACTGAATGATATACACTTACATGAATTATATTCAAAACTCTAATTATGTGACTACCTTTGACTGTAATCCATGCCCTGGAGACTGCTCCGGAGATTATTTCAGGGCTTCTCCATCTGGCACCACTGACATTCTGGCCTGGGTCACCCTTGGCGGTGGGCTGTCCTGTGCATTGTAGGGCCCTGAGCAGCGTCCCTCACTCTACCCACCAGATGCCAGTTCCCCACTAGAGCTGTGACAAAAATGTCTCCAGACATTGCCAAGTATCCTCTGGAGAAGGACAAAGCCAAAAAACCGAGAAGCAGAGCCTAGCATGCCTGAATGGTGGACATACTGTGTAACAGAGTGCAGCCCCACATTCCTCCCCAGCTCTGTTCAGTGATGTCATATCAGTGTCCTGAAACTGGCCATAGACACATTCACACCAGAAAACTTGGAAATGCTACAGATTAGGATAGGCTCTATTTATTTTGCAGTGTTTCTATCTGCCCCACCTGGGTCCCAAATCCAGGTCCTTGGGCTTTTACATGGCCCATGCCCCAGCCACCAGCTCAGTGCCTGAGCCACCAGCGTGCACCATTAATTAATTAGTTAATTTTGTGCAGTTTTGATTTAAAGAGGGTATGGAGAGGCACACCCTGGTGGAGTAGCAGTTAGGTCCACTGTCTCTGGTTGAGAGCAGTCCACATACATCCCTAGGGCCTGGATTTGCATCCCAGGGCTGGGAGGAGAGGGGAAGAGGTAACAACCCAGATGAACAACTAAACAAAATAAAGATGCTGCTTCCTTTTATCTTCCTGCCTGTTTGTCTGCTTGCCTCATTCTTGCCTGCACCTTTCCTTTAGAAAAAGAAGGTGTGGGGTGGTAGGGAGAAAATATGAATAATGCAAATGAGACTTAAGTTGTGTTATATTGGTAGCATGACATCGTGACTAGCAAAGGAAACAGAAAACGTTCTCCAGTACAAGCACACCTTTGGGATTTGGTTCCGGACCACCATAATAAAGTGAATATCACCATACCACCCCCCACCCCAAATAAAAAGCAAATCTCACAATTAAAGTGAGTCATACCCGTGCTTTGGTCCCTGGGGCCTATGAAAGTTGCGTTCACACTACACAGCAGTCTATTAAGTATGCAGCAGCACTATGTCACAAAAACAATGCCTTATTTACGTCTGATGGCGACAGTAAGTGAGATATTGAAAAAACGGCACCGATAGGCTAGCCGAGGAGGAATGGCCGCACACTTTCAACCTGTAAAAAGTGCAGAATCTGCCAAGTGTGAGAAAATGCGATGCTGTAAAAGGAGATGTGGCCAGATTTAACACGATCATCTGACTCAGCAAAGAAGTCGGTCATCTCAGCGGCAAATGAATAAGGCTCCAGCTCTGACAGAGCTCTTCCTTATTTCGCTTTCCTCTTGCTCACTAAAGTCAGTGAGGGTACCAGCTGATATTTATGTCAGGGCCTCACTCTTCCACCAACTGAATGCAGGTATAAGAATCCCACAAAAGTTAGCAAAAGCACTCAAGGGATCCATGAACTGTACAGTTTACAATGGAGTATGTTTATGATTGTCAGCTGTATGCTCCCCATTCCTGAGGTCAGTAACATTTCTGTCAGTAAAGTACAATGCGTTTGCATACACATAGGTGCATACCTAACTCTGAGAACCAGCTGTTCAACATTTGTCAGCATCCCTTTGGCCAAATGTGATATGGGAGCTTAAGATGAGAGACAGAGAGACAAACCACCAGCCGGCCAAAGCCCAGTTCCCTGACCGAGCCGGCCCCTCACCATCTAACGCAGGAAATAAAAATGGCTGCCTGTGTGCCAAATGGTATATCTAACCCACCAGTATGAAGCTACCAGTATCCTGCCATTCATGAGGACACAAATGGCCATTTCTCGAGATTCAACTTAAGGTGCACAAGGCTCACCACGGAGCAATTTTCGGGCTATCGAAAGAGTGGAAGCAACCCCAGTGTCAGGGCGCAGGCTAAGCAGACTGTGCCGCACCTGGACCATGGGACTTTCTGAGGCCACTGAAAAGACAGAGGACGCTTTCTCTATCTTACTTGGGGGAGAAGTTCGCAGGACATGGTCAGTGAAAAGAGCAAGATCCAGAAGAGTTTGTGTGATACAGTAACTCTGCAGGAGAATGGGGTAAAAATAAGAATCTATACTCTAAACTGGCATAAGGAAATTCTGTGTACTAGGTCAAATAGTGCATCCTCACCCCAACAAAACAAAACAAAAGCTTCATGTCTACCTAGAACTTTAAAATGTGATATGATTTGGAAATAGAGTCTTTGCAGATGTAATTAGTTAAGATGAGGTTCTAATGGAGCAGAAAAATTCCGTATGACTGGCGTCTTTATAAGAGAGGAAACTGACAATACACACGGAGAGAAGGCCGTGTGAAGACAGATCAGAGTGACGCACCCAGAAGCCAAAGGCTGCCGGCAGTCAGCAGAAACTGGAAGAGAGGAAGGTGCCTGCCCTAGAGCCTTCAGAGGGGACACAGCCCTGCTGACAACTTGGTTTTGCACTTCGGGCCCCCAGGACTGTGAAAGGTTACGTTTCTTTGTTTTAAGTCACCCAGTTTGTGGTTCTTATATACCGTGGTTCTAATATACTCTGGAATTATGTTCAAGAAACGAACAATCACTATTACCTGCTAATGGGGAGAGAACAGAGGAAAAAGTGGGAGGGAGATTTTTCACCATAAACCTTTTTATATTAAAACATTTAAAATTGCATGAGTATATTACCTACCCAAAAAGTTAAGCCAGTAAAGAACTTTGGGTCCAGTCTGAGACCCCCACCCACTGGGCCATGCAGGGCTGGTGTCTTGTCACACACTAAGCCCAGTGTCATTCAGCATGTGCCCACCCATAATCCTGGTCCAGTGAGAGGGAAGATGGGGACAGACATGGTGGGACCATGCCAAAGGCCTTTCAATTACTCCAATGAAGACATGGTGCTCTGTGGAATCCCAGGCCCTGCACAGTAAATCTTTTCCTTGCTGCATCCACAGACCTCAGAAGGGAAGCAGTCGCAGACCCCTCACAGATTTCCCAACCCACCCACATGGGTCCTGCACCCTTAAACCCTGCACTGTCTCTCAGGCCCACGCTCTAGGGCACTGATCCACCCTCTGTCCTCTGTTCTGACATCTTGGCTGTCGCCGTAGGGGCTGAGCACAAGCTGTTTCCTCTTCCTGAATGTTCATCTCCCACTCGCTGCCTGGCTGACTCCCATTTGGCCTTAGGTCTAACTTAAATATTATTGTATTTATTCTTTACACAAACATACATGGCGCATCACCTGCATGCCACGCTCTGTTCTGCCCACTTGGGATACAGCAGGTAATGACAGAAAACCTGCGCTGACTCCTGGAAAACTTCCTCTTTTTTAAAAAGAGAAGACAGGTAAACAGGAAGCAAAGCAGGAAGGAAGAAAGGGAGAGGAGGAGAAGCAGCATTTTATTTGCTCATTTCGGTTGTTCCCCTCGTCCCCAAGTCTTGCTGGGTCCTTGGGCTTTACACGAACTATGCCCCAGCCACCACCTTAGAGCCACCAGAGCATTCTCCTCTGTCCTCATTTGTTCCCACCAATATCTTCTGCTTCTCCCATCACACCATGCCTGAAAATGTGACTGTCGCCTTCCACTCATTCTCCAAGGACAGGGACCAGCTTGGAAGTACCTGGTCCTAAGCGGATGCTCTGGAAATTTCTGTGGCATGCATATACTTCCAGGATGGGGTGGGTGACAAGCTGACCCGCCTGGGTCCCTGTCCCGCCTCACCTTCAGAGACACATCAGCCAAGATGTGGTGTGGCAGCTGTGAGTACATGAGCCCCAGGCCCACAATGGCCTCCAGCTCGCCCAGGTCAGCTGCATGCTCCAGATGGAAGATGGCCGACTCACGGTCCCACTCCTCGTCCTTCTTGCAGAAGCGCCCACCCTCGTGGTAGCGCACCATGGCCAGGTGGACCTGCCACACAGACTTGGGTGTTGGCTGGCTGTCTGGGAGGCAGCAGCCGTACCCGGGGGCCCCCAGCCAGCCTGTGGAGGAAGTGATTAGCGGAGAGGCGTGAACCAGGGGCTCTGGGTTAGTGCAGGGTGGGCTCTGAAGTGGGCAGCACCGATACCTTCCCCAAAATGGACTTCCCGATTTTCTTTTCAAGGTCCAGAGCATTAAGCCTTTGCACTTCCAGGGCCACGGCCGAAGGCCTCGGCAGGTGCAGGCGGGAGGAGTTGAGGAGATTCCACTTCTCCACACAGACCTGAAGGGAGAGAACCAGGCATGGTGGCACTGACAGGCCAGAGAAGTGAGGGACTGTGGCTAGACATGCCGTCACCAATTGTCAGCTGTTCCCAGGATGCCAGCCTGGCCCACAAGTCCAAGGAGAGGGCTGGGGAGCAAACCCTGACGGTGTCAAATTTTCTTGGACCAACATGGCTCCAATTCCACAGGGTTGTGGGGGCTGAGGGAATCTTCCAGCAACAGGAAACAACTGCTACCAGAAGGGACTATGGCTCTTCCCAAAACCGCTTCCCCTCATCCATCAATCTGAGTCTGGCGGGAGAGGTTGTGGCCTAAGCCATCCCCTCTGCCAGCCCCCCAGGCAAGGCACCAAGAGTCCTACTCCAGATGCAAAAATTCCCTCTGCGTACCTGAGCGCTTTAGGGGCTTAGAAAACACACTATGCGTCCCAGCTGAAAACACCTTTGTGCAAAGGTTCTCACAGGACTGAGCCAGGCAGCTGTGTATGAGCTGCTGTGTGTGCAGGACAGCCGAGCATACACAGGGCAGCCCCTTCAGCAAGAATGACCCAGCCCGCAGAGTGAGGGATGCCACGGCTAACAACTCTGGATTCCAAATGCTGCCTAGTAAATACATGACACATGACAAATATTCTGTGTTCTGCAAGAGTTAGCTTGCCAGGTGACCAGGCAAGGTCCAGTCAGAGAGAGCAGGCAGGATTTGAGAAGCCCTGACTGGGTGGGCAGGAGAAGAACGTTGCAGGATGGAGACACTCACCTTAGCAGGTGAGAGAGACTTGCCTAAGGTGAGAGGTTCAAGTGTGTCTTGAGGCGGTAAGAAGGGTGCTCCTAAGACCTGCTGTTCTCCAGACCTGCCTGATGGTGATGCCCACCCAAGATGCTTATTAGAAATACTAGTCGGGTAACCTGGGAACATTCCTGAAGACCCCCATTTTCCCACAGGGATGAATGATGCCAGCCTGTCACCTCAGGTGGTTGTGAGAAGTAAATTAATGCATACAGTCAGGTGTCCACGCAGGCAGCATGTTCACACGTGAGTTGTGAGCCTGGTATTTCTCCTCCAGGACAGGGCCAGTCTTCTCGAACTCTTCCCACAGATCATCCAGCGTCCCGACCAGGGCAGGCGTTCAGAACGCATTTGCCAAGGGGGCCAGCCCCTCTGTACCACCTGCCACAAGGCGTGTGGGAGGCGCCTGGGCAGGCATCCCAGAGAAGCAAGCAGAACCTGGAAAAGGCGAGCTCATGGCCACCACCAGGCGTCCTAGGGCTGGGAGGTGCAGCTGCCACCACCACCAGGCACTTACCCGTCCAGAGCTGCCCAGGCTGTCTTCGTCAGACTCAGACTTCCGGTGACCGTTTGCACGGCCCTGAAGGAGGCAGAGGGCAGAGCAATTCAAAGAGCGGCCCTTCCTCCAGGAACCTCCCCCTGGGGAACTTGGCCAGTGCTCCCAGGGGCCCTCTCTCTGGGGACTGGCCTGGCCCTCAGGTGGAACCCTGTGTGCCAAGCAGAGAGGAGGCCGGGTAACCGGCTGCTGTACCAGGCCTTCCTTTCGCCCTCTGAGCAAGTGCGAATGGAACCGACATGAAGGAACAGGATCTCAGCTGTTGGGCACCAAGAACACTGGGCCAAGTGGTCCTCATGGCCAGAGCTCCCCTCGCCTGTCTTTATTCGCAGTAACACGAGCTAGACCAGAGGGCTCCTAGCAGGGCTGGTCTTGATGCTCAGGCTCAATCTGGCACACCTCTGCAAGGGAGGTCTGGATGCTGCCGGGAGGGTGACTCGGGGACCTGGCCCTGCGGCCCTCCCTAGGGACTGCTGAAAGGCGCCTCCCTGTGCCTTAAGCCGGGCCCTCCGACCCACCCAGCACTATGTGGCACCCTCTCTGCTTGGCAACCACAGGCTCCTCTTCGCCTTAAAGCATGTCCGCCATTTTCACCCTTGGGTCAAATCCCTCATACTTGTCCTTTGTCAAGTTTAATGATTACCATCACCCTGGTTTGTCTTCGGCCCTGCCATTAGTCTGAATCTGAAATAATCTCAGTGATGAACATACTTACTACACTCTCATGACTCACTCACCCCTCCCCGACCTCTATCCTCCCTGACAAGGCCCTGTTGACAGGGAATTCTGCTCTCATTTCCTGGGATTCCTTACATGTTCTCGGGGCTCTGGGTCATCCAGCTCACCCCGCTTCTCACTGGGGTATCCGCTGTCCCCGCTGTTCTCAGAGTCCTGTGGAGAGAAGATGCCTTCAGGTTCTCAGTGGCCCTCTGAGTACCTGGTGGTAGAAACATCTGACCCTCCCAGCTATTTGCTTTCTCTCCTTTGTTCCATCATCTCACTGATCATTTTCTTCCTCATGCCCTGACTGGCTGGGTGACAGGGGACAGTAGAAGAAGAGTTTGGGACCTGGAGCCAGACTGTCTGGGCTCAAATCTGGACTTTGGGACCTTGGGCGGGGGGCTTAACACCTCTGAGCTCGGTGCCCTTAGCTATGCGGAGTCATTACGGCCTTTATATCAAAGGGCCGTGAGGATGGAAGGAGGTATTGTCTGAGCGTGTGGCTCACACTACATGTTGTTATTAAGAGTGGCGTACCCATTTTACAGGCAGAAAAACAAAGGCTAGTTAAAGGGATATCAACCATGGACAAAGAGAGAGCACTGGGGACAATATTTACTCTAAGTAAGCCTCTGTCCAAACCTTGCAGGTCCCCTGGGCATATTTCTTGTTCTTCTAGATCTGAAAGGGGATCTTTTATACATTTAGAATCCCTAAAACGTCAGTCAGTTGTCTACCAGTGTTGAGTTCTGGGTAGATCTGCATCATGATTCAGCTATACCGTCATTATTTTCTCTATCTGTAAGCTACTAAGGAGTCATTCGAGTACACACATAAAATTGAGAATAATAATATAAACTATGCATCTGTTACTTTGGCTCTTTTATTTTTTAAAGCAATTGAAAAGTCTGCTGCAAAAATTTAGACTTCTGTGTGGCCCTTACCACCCCATTTTCTTCCCCTTCCAGATGAAACCCTTTACTGCATTTTATTGCACTTTATTGCATTTCTACTTCTCATTGATTGTTTAGATAAGCTATTTTATTTTTCTTAAATAAACGTATTTTTAAAAGGAGCTTGGTATTACTAGCATAAACATCAAGCCTGGGTGACTGTCCTCGACACACGGGAGCTATCAAACACACATCAGAATCCTGGGCCGCTCACCTGCCTCGGACCCTCCCGTCCCGAGTAGCCTAAAGAGGCTCTGACCTTGTTTCTAGAAGCCCTACCTGCCCCCACTGCCATGGCCTTTACCCTGTGTGAGCTGAAAGGCTGTTTTCTCTTTCTCTTTCTTAATATTTCAATGTTTGAAATTGAGGTGTAATTTACAGACAACCAAATGGAAGGGTTCAGAGTCCTGAGTGAAAGGCATTTTTTTTTTTAATTGGACAGCCTGGGTTTGAATCCTTTCTCCATCGCTGAGTGACTGTGAACAAAGAATTTACCTTTCTGTACCTCCGTTTCCTCCTAAATCAGGGATGACCAGCACTGCTCAAGCAGTTACTAACGCTGAGGATAAGAAACACATGGACATACAAACAAGAGTAGATTTAAGAGGCAGTGCCCCTATGAAACCTATGTTATAGTCCTGACATTACTTCAATTATAAAAAAAAAAGCCCTGGAGGCGCAAGCACTGTGACTATGGCATCGTCCATGTGAAACACCAGGACCTGAGTTCACCACGAGCGTTCCAGGCCGGGGTCTGGGGAGAGGAGACAACCAAATAATGGACAACTAAATAAAAAAAGTTTCTTCCTCCTCTCCTTCCCACCTGCCTGCTTCCTTCCTCTTAGAAACAAGGTTTTTAAGACAAGGTTGTGAGGATGAAATGAAAATAACTACCAGGGTTTTAAACAGTGTCTGCCCATAGCGACGATTCTGTTTATGTCAGTTATTCTTCTACTATTTTTTTTTTTTTTCCATTCAAGGACTCTGAAAAGCAGTCCAGAGTGAACTTGAACCTCTGGAACAATCTCAGGGTGCAATTTAAAGTACATCTGTGGTCTGTACAAGTGTCATATCCTGCAAAAAAAAATCTGTTTAAAAAAATTCCTATGGTGAATGTTTACCCAAAAGACACAAACATACTCAGTGGCAGAGAGGTGTGCACCCCATGATTACTGCAGCCCTATTCACAGTAGCTAAGACCTGGAAACGACCTAAGAGTCCAACGTCAGATGAATGGATCAAGAAGATGTGGTTTATATTCACAATGCATTACAACACAGCTCTCAGAGGAGATGAAACCCTGTTATTCGAATCAACATGGATGGAACTAGAGGGGATGATGCTCAGTGAAACAAGTCAAAAGAAGAAAGACAGATACCAGATGAGCTCACTCATAGGTAGAATATGAACAGACAAAACAAAGGAACAGATAACACAAAACCAACCCTTGGACACTGGCAACAGAAGTGAGGTGACTCATAGGGATGGGACAGGGTGGGGCACAAGTGATGGCGGAGTCCACGGGACAATGGTGAAGGACACTTGGTGGTGTGGTGAAGGACAGAGTGTGTTGACATGTCTCTGAGGAATGGGGAACCTGCACGTATGGGGAACTACATGTATAAATTTATTTTAATTTGTAAAACAAAGTTACTGCAATAAAATTCTAAAAAAATTCCTATGAATTTTTAATTTGATGCCTTCATGTGTTCGTTCGAAAGCAAATACCTTGTCTTCGGTTTCTTAACCCCGAGGTACCCCGAGGCTGCAACTGTGGCCTCTGAACGTCACAGCTGACTGCTGCAGTTACTGATGGGACCCAGCATGGTCCCACCCTCAGGACGGCTGCACACGCGCACATGCACTCACACACACACACACACGCACGCACGCACACACACACACAGCCACCTGAGCTGAGCTGAGAAGGCATTTATTTAGCAGGAGGCTGCATTGTTCTGGTTTAGATGCCCCTTCTTCTCTAACCACCTCTGGGAACTGAAATACACCCAACTTTCCCCAGAGGAATCTGTGCCTTGGGTAGAAGGCGGAGATTCATCTATATCCTCCTGGACCCTCTGGGGCAGACTGGGGCCCCCACCTCTGGACCTGAAGATTCACCCTCGGTTCCCACTGGGTGTTGGGCACACTCTTGCCAGCCTGCTCCCCAGCCGTCCCCACTCACGCGATGGCTGTCCATATCGTCGTGGCCTCGGGGAGCCATGTCATCAAGGTCACCGAACGCAGGCCAGTCTG
Source organism: Solenodon paradoxus (assembly GCA_004363575.1). Lineage (NCBI taxonomy): Eukaryota > Metazoa > Chordata > Mammalia > Eulipotyphla > Solenodontidae > Solenodon > Solenodon paradoxus. The sequence continues at coordinate 230,765 of RJWH01001807.1, forward strand.
GGCCGGAGGAAAAGAGCGACAGTGAGCTAGCTCCGCAGCGGGACTTCATCGGGCCTACCTGCAGCTTGAGTGACCTGCCACCAAGCCTTTCTTTCTTTAAATTTTTGTTTTTAAAGGAAAGGTGCAGGCAAGAATAAAGGCGAGCAGCAGGCAGGCAGGAAGAGGGAGGAGGAAGCAGCACTTTATTTATTTTATTTAGTTTTCATCTTAGCTGCTCCTGCTGCTCCCGGGACATGAACCCAGGACCTCGGGAAGTATATGGACTGTGCCTAGTTGGAGGCAGCAGACTAACCACTACTCCACCAGGATGCACCTGTGGTGTGTTTTTAATGTGGCTTTTTCAAAGTTTTTACATTTTCAAATGGGTAAAAAAATTGTTTTAAAGACTACTATTTTGTGATATGTAAAAATTACATGAAATTTAAAGTTCAATGCCCATAATGAGTTTTACTGGAACAGAAACACATCTGTTGGCTTAAGTATCATCTATGGCTGTGTCTATGCTACAAATACAGGCACTGGATGGGCCACAAAGTTGAAAATATTTACTCTGTGGCGCTTTAAGAAAAAGTCTGCAGACTCTTAATCTAGACCATTGCCAAGACTTTCCAGAGATACCTAAAAACATTTGACATGAAAATCTTCCCCTCTTGCTCCCCCGAGGTCTTTCCCAGCTGAATAAATAGCCACACCCTTCTTCTAGATCTTCAAGCCAAAACCTGGGAGTCAGCCAGGCCTCCGCTCCTTCCTGTGAAGCTGATGTCCAATCATCAGCAAACTCTGTCACTTGAACTTCAGAAAGTATGAATTTTTTTCTCCTTTGACCTAGTCATATGATGTGAATTGATTTCCTAATGTTGAACAACCCCTAGATCCTGTGAAAACCCTATTTGACTATGACAGAGGACTCTCTTATGATACTCCTCATTTTTATTTGCTAATGTTTAATTTAGAATTTTTGCACTGTGCATTCTAAATGAGGTTGGGAGATAGTTTTCCATTGTGAAATTTTGGTGTAAAAGTTTTGCTCACAAAACACAACAAAAACAATTACTTTGCTTTATACCACTGGGGTTGTTTGACAGTATTTGGATGACCTGTCATAGAGTTTACCCGTAAAACCATCTGGTCCCTGAGCCTTTTTCGTTACGACCTCTGATTTTCTCATATAAGTGAAACCCTGTTTAGTTCTGCTCTACCTGGTGCCTGTCCCTTCCAATCGCAATGACCAGGGAAAAAATGGTCACTCACGTAGGTGGTCCAGTTTCTGGCTGTGTGGCGTGGTTGAAGATGGGGAGGAAGGGAGAGAGTCGAAGGTCACATCACTCATGTTCTCATCTCCGGAGTTCTCTGAAAGGCGACGGAGCAGGGGTGGACGGCTCCCAGAGAGGGTCCTGACTCGGGGGCTCCCACATTTTTCTTCTGTCCCCCTCAAGATGGTTTTGGCTGATTCCTGGGGAAAGTAACAGGAACTCATGTCATACCAGCACCCTCTGGGGAATGAGGGGCTCTTCCTATTGTCTATCGTTCCCCCAAACCCTGAGGCCCTTTCAACCATGGCTCTTACATGTACCTAGTTAGGGACTGGCAGAAAATCTAAAAATAATCTGTGGGAGATTAACTCAAAAATCTCTAAGTAGGGACATCAGAGCAGGTGATCAAAGGGCCTATCATCCAGCATTTCCCAAAGTGCTGACTCCCCTTGTTAGCCATCAGCTGAGGAATCTATGCCGCCATATATCCAGAATCCCAAGCTGGTCTCTTGTATCTGGTCCATGGATAGGGGTGGGGAGGGCACATCGTGAATGCACAGAGGTGCCTATAGAGCCAGGTCCAAGTTTAGTCCAGCCATTCATCAACATCACACACGCACACACAAAACCATGCATCTCTCCCATTATCTCTCCACATCTGGTCCTCTCACTCTGATTAAAAAATGGACCCCAATCAAGTAGACCCTAACTACTCTATTAGGGGGGACACTCAGGAGATCTTTGTGCACTGATTTGCGGGTGGTGGGGGCACAGCTCACTGGCCCTGGGAACAGAAGGGACCCACCAGCCAAGAGGGTTCAGACGGGGTACCTACCAGCAGCTTGGTGCTCTGATTCACCGAGTCCATCTCTCTTGGCGAGAGGTCAAAGGGTGCAAGGCCCATGCTCTTGCAAATCCGGTTGCAGGCGTGGGAGTAGAAGAAGAGAGCCATCCCCCGGACACCTGTGGACAGAGCAGCAGGGGTCTCTGATTATGTTCTGCTTTGTGATGGGGGCAGGGCTGTGCCCGGCACCATAACTAGGACAGGGGCAGGCTCCTATCTCCATGATGCTGAGAAAGCAGGAACACACCATCTTGGTGCGCTCTGGTGCTGCAGTGGTTAAGCCAATCATCTCCGAAAGAGCACAGATCACATACCCCTGGGTTCGAGTCCCAGGCCGGGGGCAGGGGTGTGTGTGTGGAGGTTGGGAAGCAATCAGTGTGACCAACTAAATAAAAATAAAATAGAGATGCTTCTTCCTCTTCTCTCTCCCTATCAGCCTGCCTACTCACCTTCATTCCTACCTGCACCTTTCCTCAAAGAAAATTCTCTTAAAAAGTAATACACCATCTTGGCCTGTTTTCTTGGGTGCACAAAGAGCTTGGAGATTTTAGGGAATGTTGATGGGGTTTCTATGGAAACGGCTGACACTCCCACCTACCGAGGTTGCCATCTCCAAAGTCGGTGCCTGTCTCGGTGTGGATCTGCGGGTCAGTGTAGAGGTCGCCCACACCCTGGATGTCCACCACAATCAGCTGATGGCCGGAACGCTCAAACGTGAAGTGACTGAAGGCCTGGGGGGCGGGGGGTGAGCAGGAAGAAGCAGGAAGAAAACAGTGACCAGCAGAGCCCAGGTTATGCAGAGGCAGCCAGGCAGAGCTCCGAGGGGCGGTGACGCCAGCTCTGCCCATGTCGCGGACCTTCCTCCACAGGAGGAGTTGAATGGAGGAAAAGATAAAGAAAGGGTCCTGTGTCCTTGGGCAAGGACCTGAGGTCTGCTGACAGAGCGGGCAGCAGGTGACAGTGTCCTGTTAGTCTCCTTCAGGATGCTCCACAGCACTGGAGGACGTGAGGACCCACACCCAGGGGACACTTCTCTCCAGGGGCCTCACCTGAGGCGTCAGGCGCATGTTGTCATCACGGACGAAGCCCGAGTTGGAGTTGTACTTGATGTACCTGCCCTCGATGTAGTGTTCCAGGTGGAAGAGGGGCTTGCCCGGCCTCTCCCTGAGCTCCACAACGCACATCTGCATGATGTCCACCTGGGGGAGGCAGAGGGTCAGTGGCGGGCGGAGATGAGCAGCACCCTCCTCGGATGAGAGGCTGCATGGAGCAGGGGGCTTGAGAGGAGCCCGCCTATCCGGGCATCTCTCCTGGCCCCAGCACATACCGGGTCTTGGCATCCATTCATTCTCCCCTTTATCTTCCTTTGTGAATGAAAACCCCTGCTATGGCCTGAGTGTGTCCCCTGCAACTCACATGCATACCCCCAAAGAAGATGGCGAGTGGGGGTCTCAGTGGAGGAGGTGACTCCTGAGCCCTCAGGAATGAGATTAATATCCTGATAAAGGACCCCACTAAGACCCCTGCCTCGGCCGCCACATGAGGACACAGTGAGAAGACAGTTGTGTATGAACCAGGAAGCCCATCCTCAGCAGAAACTGACCATGCTGGCGCCTTCATCTTGAACTTCCCAGCTCCAGAAATGTGGGGTACACATTTCTGTTGTTAGACTGCTACCCAGTCTGTGGTATTTTGCTATGGCAGCCCACACGGACTAAGATAACGCCCATCCTTGAATTTTAGCAGTGTGCACAGTCATTCATTAGGGATGGCATTGCCTGGCTTCCCTTGAAGCTAGGTGTGGCCATGTGACCAAGCCCAGCCAATGAGAAGCAAGCAGCAGCGATGATGTCACTCCAGGCTGCCCTCCTCTCTGGCCCCTTCTTGAGGCTGTATGGTGGACATCTGCCATTGAGCCCAAACTGATCACATGGTCCAGGGAAATCCCCAGGGGATGGCAGAACAAGACAGAAGGAACCAGACCCCTGAATGACTTCAAGGAGGCGAGGCTCCAGCCCAACCAATGCAGGACTGTTAGATGAGACAAAGAAACCATTCCATGTAAGCACATGTTTGTGGGTCTGTCTGCTAAGTAACATAGCCTGTGCCTTACACTAACACTGTGAATTTGCACAAGTCATTTCACCTCTCTGTGCCCCAATTTTCTCATCTGTGGAAGGGGGATCTCAACTTAGCATGCAGATGAAATCTGTTGATAGAAAAGTGTGTCAACATTCACTGATGTCATTATTAATATCGGCAAACACAATTCTAGAGAAAATACACCAAACAGTAAACGTGGCCCTCTCCCTGTAATGGGGACTTATGGGGAACTTAGACATTCCTTGCTGAATTTTTTTCACCAAGTACATGCTTAATTTTGTAGAGACAAAAATGTATAAGTACCGTGGTCTGGTTTGTAAAGTAAAGTAGGAACGACCTGTGACTCTGCCTTGGGATCTGTCCCATAAGGACCCATGGCTTCATCCCCTCTATGTCACGAGCAACAGAAGGAGCCAGGTCTGGATTTCCCAGGGAGCTGCCTGCCTGTATCACTGGACAGGCAGCCAACAGCTGCAGAGGCCAGAGGGCCATTGCTGAGAGCTGAGAATGTCCCCAGACTCAGCCTCAGTTCTGAGAACAGCCCAAAGGGAAGGAGCAGCCGGTTCTCAGCAGGTTCTCCTGGAATGCTGGCTCCATCCCCACAAGGAAGCTGCAGCAGGGGCCCTGTTAGCCAGAGGGTTCTCTGTACGGCGGCAGTGGCAGGCACACAGCCGGTTCCTCCTCAACCACAGTCCTCTCCCTTTATCGATTCAGCTACATTATTATTTATTGAGCCCTAGGATACAGAGTGGATATGGACAGATACAAATCCCTGCCCTCTAGGGGAGACAGGCAACTAAACTATTAACAAAATAAACAAGACTCTTTCAGATAGCTGCTAACGGCTCTGAAGGAAGAAACCAGAGCCAACAGAATGGTGTAATAGAGGGTGACAGCGGTGGAAGGCTACTTCACTGAGGGTGGTCTGGTGATGCAGGCCAAGGACACAGCCATGGCAAAGGTCCTGAGGCAGAGAAAGGAGACAGGCTGGAGCAGGACAGATTACGAGGAGTGGGGGCTGTGGTTTCTTGTGTCACCCACAAGTGTCCCTGATCGAAGGCTCTGCAAACAGCGGGTGTTCTATAAACTCTGCTGGGCCCCTGGAAGTGTGACTCTCCTAAGATCCCAGGAGACAGAGCCTGGTTTCCAGTAGGTGCCCACACAGTGGAGGAGCAGAGCTGTCCACTGAGGAAGGGCGGAGGTTCCCCCAGGCAGCAGGAACTTCTGCTTGGCCTCAGGTCACTCAACACCCCAAGGGCTCAAATGAAGGAGCCAACTGGGCAGGGCCCTGAAAAGCGTGTTTGGGTCTTGGCTCTATCCCTTCTCTTTTGGGGAGAAGTCACTTAGCCCCTATGAGCCCTGGGTTACTCAGGTACAAAGGTGATATCCACCTCTCATCCTTCTGTCTTGGGAGCCACCCCTTCCCCAGCCTCCGTCCAGACGTCCGGGTGGAAGGACCCACACCCCTGGTGGGCTCATGCCCGCCAAATCTGCATATCCCCCTCCCCCTGGACATTGTGATTTGTTCAGTCACAGCACCTGACCTCCTCAGAGCCAATGAAGCCCAGTTCTGAGACTTTCACTGGAACTTCTAGGAAAACAGGTGTCATTTCCAACTAAGTTGCAGAGACGATGGATGGTGAGTCCGCAATCTCAGTGACCGACATGCCACTACCAGTGAGAAGCTGTCTGAGTGATATCAACACAGAACACCGAAGCGAGATTTTGTCCCAGATTCAGCCATGTGATACTTCAATTATGTGAGTCCATTGGAGTGGGTTTCTTTCATTTGCAAACAACAATCCTGACCAGTCGATCCCATCTGCACGTGGGATAAAAGCACACCAACCTCAACCACCTCAGAGCTCCACTGTGTAAGATGTGACTCTGCACGTAAAGTACTTGGCCCACAGCAGTCTCTGAATGGTGGCTGTCATCAGCTGCCGCTAAGACAGTGAAGAAGGGAAACTGACGGCCCCATCATCGCCATCAATTCCAGATCTGTTGCCAGCCACCCTAGTTGGGTAGGTGGCAGGGAGGGGGTGCCACACACCTGTTTGGGGGGCTTGTGTCGATTGTACTCCTCTCCCCAGAGCTTGGCCTCCATCTGCAAACGCACATCCTCAAAGTATACGTCCCTGTCCACCGACTCAATGTAGCGCTTTGCCACATAATTGGAGGCCCCCTTCCAGTGCTGGGTGTGCAGGAAGTTGGAGAGCTTCTTCCTGGGGGGGTTGGAGGAGAGGCATCAGGGGACCTGTCTGGGCACCTGGGCTCACTGAGGACCCAGCCCTGGGTCCGCAGGACAGGGAGACCCTGTCTGAAATGGTTGGCTGGATCTGGGAATAAAATGCAAAGGTGGGAAGGGCTTCCCCACCCCACAGCTTCCTCCAGAGAGCTGGGAAAGGGGCGTAAGAGACATTGTTAAAGGGCTCCAACTCCATATTCCTTGGTTTCCAAACTCAGAGCGGAGATTTGTGGGATGCCCCCGAGTATGTCCTCAAGGCCAGGCCCAACGCGGGGGACAACGGGAGACCCGCAGGGAGAAGAGCTTAGGCTACAAGACACAGGGGGCACTGTCTATGTTTCTTGGCTAGAAAGGTCACAATGTCTCGCCCAAGGAGTCTGGGCAGGGCCCCAGGAGCCAGGCAGAGTCACTTACGTCCTGAAGCACTCTCTCATCGCTCCACGGCCGAAGGGCTGGAAGACACCACACAGCAGGTCACGTTCACGTGGTGAAATGTGACAGCAGTGAGAATGAACACATATAGTTTGAGCAAAACCCTCACAGACAAAATGTGGAGGGAAAGTAGCCATACTCCAAAGAAGACACACTCAGGGGTATCATTTATAGAAGTACAAAGCCTGGTGAAACTCATCTAGGGAGATGGGGGCACAGGAGTAGGGACGTGGGCTAAGAGGGGCTTCTGGGGGCGGGTGGGGCAAGTGATATTTTGTGTCTTAACCCAGGTGCTGGCTGCACAGTGAGACTTTGTGAAGCTCATCAAGCTGTCTGCTGTTCTCAGTGTGTGATACCCTAAAAAAGTTTCACAAAACAGTCCCTCCCCTTCCTTTGCAGGGAGGCCTCTATTTTCTAGTTGATTCCTTTTTTTTGCAAAAGGCTGAGGCAGTCCACTGAATTCACAGAACAACTCAGCAGCGATGGCAACCTGCTAGTTTTGAACACTGATACACACATTTACAGTCATCTGATTGGTAACAAGAGTGCTGAGAAGAATCTTCTAAAACGATATGATTAATCTGTGGAATGCCCAGAAGCAGTGACTCAAGAGAGAGAAAAGGTGGACTGGTGGTTGCTTAGGGCTGTGGGGTGATGGGGACTCTGGCGTCTGGCTGCCCACAGGGGTTTCTTCTGGAGATGGTGAAGATGCTCTGGAATGGGGACTGGGGAGGCTGCACAATTCCGCGACTAGAAACCACTGAACTGTGCACCTTAAACGGATGTGCCTGTGATGTTGAGTTACAGCTCAAAGACGCTGTGATCTGCAGTAACATGAGGGGTGCGCCCCTGTGGCTTGGGGGGCTGAGATGCTGGAGTGCAGACCACATGCTGGGGGCCCGGGACCCGGTGAAAAACCAAAATGAGCAACTAAACAAAGATGTCTCTCCTTTCTCTCCCTTCTTTCCTTCCTCCCTTCCTCCCTTCCTTCCTTCCTCCCTCCCTCCCTCCCTCTCTCTCTCTCTTTCTTTTTTTAAAGGAAAGGTGCAGGCAGGGATGAAGGCTAGCAGAGAAAGGCAGGAAGAGAGAGAAGGAAGAAGCATTCTATTTATTTTTATTTACTTGTTCATTTTGATTGTTCCCTGCTACCCCGAGCCCTTGGAATGTATGTGGACTGCTCCAGCCAGAGGCAGCAAACTTATCCGCTAAGCCATTGGGGCATGCCCCCTTCCTTCCCTAAAAAAGTATATATATAAAAGAACTGCCCAAAGTTAAAAATAAAATGGGTGAGAAGGGGAATGGGAGGCACTGAAGTTGGCTGAGAAAAATCTGCTCACCTGGGAGGCCATCTTGATCAGAACTTCATCCTTCAGCCACTCCCCGGTGACAGCGTTGTACCTGCAGAGACCAGAACCCAGTCCAGGGCACAGCGTCCATACTCTGATCCTGTCACTCACTGGCTAAAGGCGAAAGAACTTTCTGGGCTCCCCCTGCCCTCTCTTTGGGCAGGTCCTCCCAGGCGGTCTGTAGACTCTCTCCCACCCAGGTCCCACCAAACTGGGCTCCTTCCTTTTCCTCATTTGCAGCTGATCCTTCCCACTGTGTCCTACCGGTGCTTATGGCTATGTCATGGGCTTATTCTAAGTCTGGCTCCGCCAATGCATGTCACTCCCCCAACACAGGCCGTGTCTGTCCTGTCAGTGCAGGGTCTGGGGTGTGTGAATGGTGAATATATACATCTTGGATGAAAGAATGAATGAATGACTCTATATAACAAATGGCGTGTCCCAGGGTCCTGCCAGACACCTGTGTGAGGCCCAATTCAGCTAGCTGGGGAGGGGGAGGGTCTGGTCTCTGAGTACAGCCAGGAAAGAGGCTGTTGAACACACACCCAAGGCAGAAGGAGAGAAGGAAGGTTCTAGAAGATTCCCACTCCTTCTTTCCCAGAAATCCTCCTTCCCTGACCAAATCTGCCCCTAGGCTTGGCTGGGCCTCAAAATGGTTTGCCTGGTAGAATGCTCCTCAGCTCAGCAAATCCTTAAAAAAAAAAAAAAAAAAAAAAAATCTAAGACCTCCCCTGGGACTCAAGTCTTGTAGAAGACTCTAGCACACTCCCAGCCCCAGAGAAAACAGGCTTCTCAGAGCCCAGAAGTGTATGAGGGAAAACAAGCAGAGACCTGGTGGGTAACCTCCCTGAGGCCCAGAGGGAGGAGGGCTCGCCAGGGCGGCCAACTTGCTGTGGCAAGCACGGTGTTCACTAAATAACAGCAAGGGTGATGGTGATGACTGCCAGAGACCAGGGAAATACAGAGTCTTCCCTCATCTTCAATGGAGACTGAACACTGAGAGACCCAGCAGACGGGGCAGGAGGAGATGTGGGCCATCGGAAGGACCTCATCTGTCCTTCAGTCTTGAACCACCAAGGTCAGAGTTGAGCGATGTCCGCTGAGCGGTTGCTCCAGGCTGCGCTCCTTTTGCCTGAACCACAGACACCATTTTTTTTTTCTGCAAACTGAAGATCTGGGGCGAAGCCACATGGGACAGGCCTCTGGGCACCTCTCCAACACCACGTGCTCATTCGTGTCTCTGTGCCACATGTGATTCAGGTCTGCACACTGTTTTAGCCTGAGGCTGCTGCACACTCGGCTAGACGGCAGTCTGGTGCAAACACAGCTGTGACGCGCCTTAGGAACACAGGCATTTGTGTCACTTGCTTTGTTGTGATATTTGCTTTGTTTTGGTGGTCTGAAACCAAACCTGAAACATATTCAAGATGTCTGGCCCATCCTGGTGGAGGAATGACTGGGTCTAGCTACAATCCACATGTGTCCCAAGGACCCAGGCTCCCATTCCGGGGGCTGGGGGAACAACCAAGATGAACAACTAAACACAATAAATTAAAATGTTTCCTTCTCCCTCTCTCTTCCTGCCTGCCTGCCTGCTCACCGTCATTCCTGCCTATACCTTTCCTTTTTTTTTTTTTTTTTTTTTTTAAAAAAAGGACGTGTCCATATCTATTGGGTGAGAAAAGCGCTCTTAAATCCACCTTGACAGTGGCCTTAGGAGATGGCTGTCAGAATTGTGCCCACTCTCCAGATGGAGAAACTAAGGCTCAGAGAGAAGTGCCTGCCCAAGAGCCAGGATTCAAACCCAGGTGGGTTTCAACCAGAACCTTACTCTGACCCAGCCTGGGTACAACCCACCTGGGCAGGACAGAGAGGAGCAGGCTTCCCATTTAGAAATCTCAGGAGATGTTAGCCATCAATGTCTGACCTCCCTCATCTGCTAGAGCAGGTGGAGTCAGCCACTTTGGTGAGGAAATAAACAGTTTGGCCCAGCAAATAGGCCAGATCCCTGCAGACGTCCAGGATACAAGGGGCCAGCCCAGAAGTGGTCCTGCTTTCCCAGGGGCCTGCTCAGCCACCACGGAACATGGAAAGGCTGGTGTGCTCCCTCCATGACCTCTCTCCCTTAATAGCCACAGAGGGGGTCCGTGTTAAGACAAAGGAGCCACAAGATGGAAGTAGTGGATCCCTGAGCAGCCCTGAGTTGTGGCTCGACCCTCACCCATCTTCCTGTGAGTGAGAAATACCCCTGCATTGCATTAAGCCCACGGGTATTTGTTACTGCTCAGCGAAGCTGGGCAATACCTATTACAAGACCACTGTAAGGATGCACTGAGCGCATGTGCGGTGACTTAAGCACGCACACACGCTTAAACATCGCCTCTTCTTTTTTTTCAGGAAAGGTGCCGGCAGGAATGAAGGCGAGCAGGCAGGCAGGCAGGAAGACAGGAGGAAGAAACATTCATTTATCTTGTTTAGTGGTTCATCTTGGTTGCTCCCCTCAGTCCCGGGTCCTTGGGACTCATGTGCACTCTGTCCAGCGGCCTTACCCACTAGGCCACCACAGTGGTAGTATTCTTCTTTCTCCTTGACCTCCAAGAGCACTTAAGCAGTAGGACCCTGAGGCCTGGGCCACACAGCAGGCCCCCCACCCCCAACAAGCTGCTGACCTGTGGCGTGTGGCACATTCTGTGGCGATGTCCTCGAGGTGGAACGCAGCCCAGGGGTCTGGCATGTGCTTGGCCTTCTCAATGGCGTGTTTCCATGCTTCCTGCAGAAGGTGAAGGGAAAGCCAGATGCAGGCAGGAGCTTCTGGGACAGGACAGCTCAGCCTCCTCCTGTCCTGCATCCCCCCAGGTCTCCAACCTCTGGGAGCCAGACAGCAATGGCGAGAGAAAAGTAGCCCTTTTTTCTCCCCTTTCAAGAACAGTGCCCTAAGGGCCCTATTTGTTTTCACCTGGGGACAGCCTTCCTGGGGGCAGAAAGGATGTATCTTAATTCCAAAACCAAAGCAGCAGCATCAGAGACCAAGGAAAACACAGACCACTTCACTAGTAATCAACGCATTGAGAATGAAGATAAAATTCCATTCCCCACCCCCTCTGTCACGCTCTGTAGTGAGTGATAACAGAGTCCACGTCTGGTGAGGATCTGGGGACACTGTAGCGCTCACATACGGTCGGTGGGCAGAAGCGTCATGTGCAGGCAATCTGCCAACACGCTAAAATGGAAAAACACTGACCAGCAATTCTGCACCTAGGAATGTACCTACAGAAATGCAAACACAAGTGTGAAGCATATATGCACAAGAGGGGTTACTGTGATTTTGCAAGAAAAGAGATAAAATGTAAGACTGACTTATTATAAAAAATTACAAGCGCACTACAGAATACTGAAAAAACCATAGCTTACAGCTAATTTAGACCTTCTGCAGTTCTTCCCTATGTACTTGGTAACGTATACAGGTTTCATTTCATTTTTTTTTTTTTTTTTAAAGGAAAGGTGCAGGCAGGAATGAACGTGAGCAGACAGGAAGGAATAGAGAGGAGGAAGAAGCATTTATTTATTTTATTTAGTTGTTCAACTCAGCCCCGGGACATGAACCCAGGTCCTTGGGAGGTATGTGGACTGGGCTCTCAGCCAAAGGTAGGGGATCTAACCGCTACGCCACCAGGGTGCGCCTCATTTCATTCTTAACTTCAAGAGCAAGTGCGGGGAGTCATCCGCATTTTTTCCACGTTTGCTTTTCTCCACTTAACACAAGGCCTTGGAATTCTATCTACATCCTACATATAAACAGGCTGGGCCGACCTCACTTCCCTCTCACAATTGTAGGCTCTATAACTACAAACATACCCTAAGGTATTCTTTTAATCTCAGTGAATGGGTATTTGAATTCTCTCCAACATTTTCTAGTACATACAGTGCTGAAGTGAACTTCCTGTATCTAAATCTGTGCATCTGTGCAAGATCTTGGTGGGACATATTTCTTCAAGTGTAACTGCTTAATCACACTTTTAAATTGCCAATGTGGAGATTTGAAGTTCCTTTCCAAAAAGATTCTCCTAAGTTACACTCCTAGAGACAGTGAACAAATCACTTACATCTTTTTTGTTTGTTCACTTTTTTTTCTTAAAGGAAAGATGCAGGCAAGAATGAAGGCGAGTAGGCAGGCAGCAAAAGAGAGGAAGTAGTAGCATTTTATGCATTTTTATTTTAATTGTACATCCTGGCTGATCCCCACAAGCCCTGGGACATGAACCTGGGTTCTTGGGATGTATATGGACTGTGCTCAGCTGGAGGCAGTGGAGCCAACTACTACTCCGCCAGAGAATGCCAAATCATCTATATATATATGTTTTAACAAAAACATTCCATCATTAACTTGCAAGGAGGTGCGACAGCTGCAGAATAATCCACTATAAGGGTTTATCATTATTGACTTAACCCTCCACCTGTGGGTCTCCTGTTAGACTTTAAGTTTGCCACTGAGTTTTCCCAGTTCTAAAGAACAACAGCAGACACGTTTACAGCTAAAGCAGCTTGCGTTTCTGCACTTTAAGTGCCACAGTCCCCTGATGTACCCCAGTGCTGTGAACTGTGGGGAAAGCCTGTGTCCCCCACATGTGACCAAGCAGACGGGGTTCTGACCAGCCAGCCGGTCGCCCTTCTGGGTGTGTCTGAACAGGTGCCAGTGACACAGGGCTCCTCAATGCCAGCTCTCTCAACAGATGACTCAATGCTCCATGATCCACCAAAACAGGGCTCCCCATTCAACGAGGAGTACCCGGAGAAACTACCTCCTGGCTAGAGGCGACAGCACCCACCCAAAACATTTGCAGAAGAGTCAAAATTACCTTTTTCTTTTTCAAAGGTGCAGGCAGAAATGAAGGAAGGTAGGCAAGCAAGCAAGAAGAGAGAGAAGGAAGAAGCAGCATTTTTATTTATTTTTAGTTTGGTGTATCCTGGTAGCTGTTAGGTCAATTACCTCCAAAGGACACAAGCCATATACCCCTGGGTTCGAGTTCTAGGTCCAGAGGGGAAGCAACCAGTGCGCACAACTAAAGTGTAAAATGGAAATAAAGTGCTTTTTCCTCTCTCTTCCTGTCTGCCTGCTTACTCATCATCATTCCTGCATGTACCTTTCATTTAAAAAAAAACGTCATTTGTACACCTTGGTTGTTTCTTTCGGCCCCAGGACGTGAACCCAGGTCCTTTGTGGACTGTGTTTGATCAGAGGTGCTGGACCTAACTGCTACTCCATCTGGGCAGTCAAAAGTACCTTTTTCCAAACCCAGAGAAGAATCATGTCTTACGGGTAACTGCTGGGTTGAATGCAACTGACTTGTTTTTAAAGCACAGTATAAAAAGTCCTGCCCGGGTCCCCACCCACTGCTGACTAGCTGTGGGAACCTCCGCTTCCTTGTTTACAAATGACAAAGAAGAATGCTTTGACTATAAGGGGTCAACTTTTTTCCTGCCCCCTATCTGGAGTTGACAAGTTCCCATCAGAAATAGCTCACTGAGGCTCAGTGCTTGTTACAGGTGCAGAGTCCACTCCGCCTCCTAGCTGAAAAATCACTGGGGTACAATTGTACTCCCAGGTTAGGGCAAACAGGTGTTTATAGAGGCCTGGAAAATGGGTACTCTCAGACCGGGAGGGATGTGGAGGCAGGTACTGCCCCCCTTGACAACTACCTAGCAATGACTATGAGCCTTCTCCTTCCTGGACCTGTGACCTAGCCCTTCCAATCACCTATCCAGGTGAACCCAGGTGAGCCCAGGTAACTCAGCTCAAAGATGGTCAGTGCTTTTAATGGTCAGGCACTGCAGACCATCTGCCTGTCCCCAGGAGATGATCACACACACTTGGTAAACTTATATGCAGATTTTTTAAATATGAGATGCTGACACGACAATCTCCAAGATTTAATATTTAGTAGAGAAAAGCAAGTGGCTGAATAATGCAAACAGGATGACACCATTGACAGGCAGAAGAAACCACAAATCACTAGTATCAGCTTTGGAGATGTGTGTCTGTAGATACACCATAAACACATATTTATATGTAAATACATATAAAAGGTGTGAAAAGTGATAACATATCGCTATAATGCTTATAATTGACATAGGAACAGAGGAGGAGACAGGTTGATTAAGGAGACTTCAAACTTAAATTATTTCCATTTTTTTATAATGCAATGTCTTCAGGTATTTCCTGTGTAAATCAAAGTTGATAAACAAAGATCACTGCTTAGATGATGGTTAAGGCTCTGACAGCCCCAGTATTCCCCATCTCTAAAGACCCTAAAACTCAGTTGTTGAGTGGGCTAATTCATCTTACAAACCTAGGGGCTTTATTAAAAGAAGAACACAGTCCTGGATAAAGGACAGAAGCCCCTTTGGTGCTTCCAAGCCTGAGGGTACAAAATAAAAATAATTCTCTTTTCAGAATTGAGTTTTCTTTTCTCTCCTTAAAGAGAAAGGAAGCAGGCAGGCAGGCAAGTAGGCAGGCAGGCAAGCAGGCAGGCAGGCAAGCAGGAAGGGAGAAAAGGAAGCAGTTTTAATTTATTTGTTGATTTTGGTTGTTGTCCCCTGGCCTCAGGTCACACACCCAGGTCCTTGGGTTTTTCATAGACTACATCACAGTGACAGACTTAACACCTGAACCGCCAGGGCCTGCCGAAAAAACACAGAACGTTAACGAGACTGCTACATCACACAGCCAGAAGAGAGGCTGTGTGAAATGGTGCTGGCAATTTCTTTAGCTCTCAGGATGTTATTGCTGTTGCTGCTGCCTTCTGTCACTATTCTTACAACCACCGTCTCAGGTGGTAGTAAGGCCTCAGATCTTACACGAGGACACACCCAGTGGCTGGTCACCTTCACTGAGAGGATGCTACAAAACACGTTTGTTCCTTCATCACTTCTGTAGACCTCAGAAATAGAGCTCGGGGTCTGCTCAACTCTCCCCTGCTGGTCAACGGTGCGGGGCTTATAGAAACCACACCAGGAACGAACCCAAGGTCGGGAGGAGGGAAAAAGCAGGGCTGGCCGGCTCTGGGATGGGAGGGGCCGGCAGCACTGCCAGGCTGCCCACTCTGCCCACAGGCATTCACAACTTCTGGGCAATGTCCATGGATCCCAGCACTGAATGGAGCAGGAACGACCTGGAAACCATCTGAAGTCTCCCACGAGAGGAAATGCTTAAAGAAGCTGGCCTGCCCACGCCATGGGCTGCCATGAGCCTTCACACCATGGTGGGCTGGGTCTGTGTTTACTTATAAGGGAAGATGGGCACCGACTCGTCTGTCGGGGGGGAAAACTGGTTACGAAAGAACATACAGAGTACAATCCTATTATTTTAATGAAAAGTCCTCATTTGCTTATTTGTGTCTGTATTTACACTGGCATGTAGAAGAGTTAACTCTACGCAAAGGCCTCAGCACCAAGGAGATCTGCCAGCTCATTGTTTTCTGCAAAGAATGTGGATTATTTCTATAATCAAGGAAACAATTAGAAGAATAAAGCTACAATTCTCAAGACATCTCTTTGTTGAAAACAGGAGTCACAGCTGATCTCTCCCCATCAGTGGGCTGTGGCTAGAGAACACAGGAGGGGAAAGCTGGAAGGGGCCATCAAAGCAACATGACCTGGGATGACATGCCCGACCTCCTGGAAGTCCCCACCCAGACGGCACCCCGCCTGCACCTCGGGCAACCTTATAAGGGTAGACAGGCAGGTAGGGGAGCTTCCCTGTTTACTGATAGCACCCAAGGTTCGAGGATGGCTTGACTTAATTAAAGACCTGCAGCAACCAGGATGGTGGACCCAAACCTGTCAAGTCCCAGCTGCCAAGTGTGAAAAATTAGGCAGGGGGGGAGGCAAATAGAGAATTACCCTCTGACCCTCTAATTCCACAATATCTACCCAAGAGAAATGAAAATATCCCCGCTTGTGTAGCATTATTCATAATAGCCAAAAAAGCAGAAACAACCCAAATATGTATGATTTGATGAAAGAATAAACAAAATAGGGTATATGATGGAGTGATAAGTGATAATCAAAAGGAAAAAGGCAGTGTGCCCTGGGGGCTCAGGTGCTAAGCTGGAGGCTGGGGCGTAGACCATGTAAAGCCCCAGGACTCAACCCAGGGCCAGGGGGAAACAACTAAAAATAAAACAAATAAAAATCCTTCCTCTTCCTTTCCCTTTTTCCCTCCCTAACCAAGTGTTTCTTCCTCTCCCTTCCTTCCTCTCTTTAGAAAAAATATAGAAAGAAAAGGAATGAGGTATTGACTCATGCTACAATATAGATGAGCCTTGAAAACATCATGCTAAGTGAAAGAAGGCAGTCAGAAAAGGCCACACACTGTGTTATCCTATCAGGAGAAATCAGCTGACATGTCCAGAAAAGGTAAATTCATGGAGACCAAAAGTAGATATTTGATTGTCTGGGGCTGCGTGGGATGGACATACTGGGGGATGATGGCTAAGAGGTGTAGGTATCTTTTTAGGGTAATAAACAGGGTCTAAAATGAACTGTGATGGTGTGGATGCATCATTTTAGAAATACACCTGACCCCACTGAATTGATCATTTTAAATGGGCAAAGTGTATGGTATGTGAATTAAATTTCAATCAAGCAAAATATCTTTTCCAAATCAAACACCTCTTATTCATGAACATCCCAGCACATTTGCACAAAGGCTTTGAGCACCAGCACATGATGCTTCAGACATCAAAGACCCTGCATCTGGACTTAAAGCTCCTCAGCCTGCTGTTTCCAGACACCAGGTCACTGGGTGGTTTCCTGTTCCAGGTCACCATCGCTCTCATTTTGTCTGCATCTGCCCATCAGGTCTTCATTTTGCAGAAGGTCCAAAGCTTTCTGAATAGCATATCTGAGCTGCTCTTTTCAGATGATTATGTTCCCAGAGCAGTGAATGGTGCAATAGAGGTTCACTTGCTCTGGGCTTGCAGAGAGCCCCAGTGACCACTGGGGAAGGGCAGAAGGCCAGTGCTGCTGCGCAGGGATGTCCCTCTCCCCGGTGAGTCCCTGGAGGCTGGACGTTTGGGCTCATTCTGGGTGATCACTGTTAAAGCCAGCTTTAGTGAGTCGAGAGTATGGGTGTAACCACCAAAGTCTGCCAGCAAGGGCGTGGGAGAGAGATGTGCCCTCTCTGAAGGGCAAAGCCCTGCTGAGTTCTAAACCCACTAATGTTTGTTCCACATGCTTAGGGAAGCGTATTTTTGTTTGTTTTTTTGATAGCAAGAGACCAGAAACGACTTTCACATCCACTCATGAGAGATTGGCTACAGCTCTGATGGTGCTTCCAAAACAGTAACATGATATCCAGCCATAAAAAACCAAAACCACCACCACCGCATAAGCAAGACAACATACCGAAGTCAGGAAGGACCCCAACTCTGGGCCGGATGCCTGGGTTCAAGCTCGGCCTCACCATCTACTGGGGAAAGAGCCAAAGATGCCAGAGGCTCCATTTAGTAACGTGAAAATGCTGACCTTTGAGGGCTCCAGATTCAAAGAGCAGACACAAGTGAAGTGAGGAGCAGCTCCTGTTCCTGAAGATCTGGCTGATGAGAGCATGTAGGTTCCAATATTGGAATACAGACACGAGAGTGCAAGGTGGCTTTGCAGCAAACTAACATTTCAGTGCATAGGAAAAGGGGAGGGTCCTCTAGAAACACGCTTCTATACGCAAGGCAACTTTCTAGAAGCACGTCCCCAAGGGCAACAGGGATCCCAGGTGGGGCCTTACTTTGCACTGCAATCCATGCAAGCAGTTGGGATTCTTTGTACAGGAGGCATATATTATTTACATATTATAAAAATAGAATTTTTAGAGCTTGCTTAGATGTATGTCTACAGCATCACTTGTAATCCCAAAATAAGTTTTTAAAAAAGGAAAAAAAAATATGCTTCTCCAAGGGGACAGACTCAAAAACTCCACGTCAATCCTGTGCTGGAATACAACTGAATTCACTTTAAAACATACGAGGTCATCAATATGTGCTGATGTGATGAAGTGATTCCTAAGCTAGTCCTAGATCAGGAAACTAATTTCTTAAAATGAAATTTCCAACCTAATTTAAAAAAAATTAGAAGTTAGATATGCTCCCTGTTTATTCTAGAAAATGTAGAAACGACAGAAGTAGAAAAGGGATGTAATCAATCCTGATTCTAGCTGAAGATAACCCAGTTGGTGCGTTGACATGAGTGTCTGTGTGTGTGTGTGTGTGTGTGTGTGTGTGTGTGAGAGCGCGTGAGACAGAACTATAATCACACTCTATATTTCACTACCAAAATTGAACTCTGGAGCAGAAGTACTTTCCCACATTATGATCAACTCTAAACAGCCTTTGGTTGGCCTCCTGATCTTCTATGGTGAGGGCGGCCCCCTGTACAGCCCTGCCACCACCATTCCCTGGGGACTCAGGCAGAGGCGCTGGGCTTGATGGTGACACAACTCCACAGGACACACCCAGCTCTCCCTGCCAGGGCAGCGCCACCTTGGAGGAAGGCCAAGGGGCCATTTTGGTTCAACAGCCCCGGCTGTCACATTGACAAGTAAACAAAAAAGCATATTGGGTGTGTGGGGTGCCAGGGAGAGTGAGGTTTGGAAAACTGAGCTGTGGTCGCCCTCTGGCCACGAGAATGCACAGAACCCGCTTCCAATGACCCAGGACTGTGGGCCATGAATGCGGTGTCCACAAGAGGTCACCGTTCCAAGCGCAGGCAAGGTCACAATGCACCAAGTACAGGGAAGTGCGATGGGACACAGCTACTGGCCACACAGTCAGCCATTGGTTCATAAACAGAGGATGACATTAGAGAATGACAGATACGCATGAAGATCTGCTTTGGGTCCAGGGAAGGCAGAGGAGACAGTCACAGAGGGTGTCTTAAAATCAGGTTCTAAGGGAGCCAGGCTGATCTTTTAACAGACCAAGACATCCGTGTAGGAGGTCTCAAACAGGTGGGAAAAGTGAAGCTGATTCGAGGAGCAGAGAGGGACAGAGGGTGGAAGAGCCTGGAACAGTCCCTGGGGACCATATGCCCCCCCCCCCCCACAGTGTCCACCCTTGGGGAGGAGTCTGAGCTTCCCCTTGTGGAGCCTGAGTTTTAAGGAGGAGCTATTTATTGATTTGTTTGGGAGGCTGTTTTTGATCTTTTAAAAAACATCTTTTTCTGCACAGAAGTGATACGTCTGTGTATTTTTTAAAGTTCCAAATGAGGCATGCCCTGGTAGAGTGGCGGTTAGGTGAGGGCGCCTCTGGCTGGCACAGCCCACATACATCCTGAGGACCAGGGTTCATGTCCCAGGGCCGGGGAGAACCACCAAGATGAACACCTAAATAAAATAAAGTGCCTCTTCCTTCTCTCTCTCCCTGCCTGGCTACTCATCTTCATTCCTGCCTGCACTTTCCCTTTAAAAAAAGTTCCAACTGTAGATAATCAAAGTCTCCCTTAATGGCCCCCTCAACTCCAGAGAGAAGTTAAATGTAACCACTGACCACTGGATGCAAATCCCTTCATCAGCTTTTTGCTCTGCAAATATGAACATATGCGTATTTTTTGATAAAATATATTTGGGGATTGCATTTTGTTTCAACTTGTTTTAACATATAGAAAGAGAAACAGACGGTCCTTATGATGAACCAGCATGGTGCCAAAGGTTTTTCATGGATTTTTCAATTATTTTTCATATATTTTTTCCGTATGCATACACATAGGTAGACACTGTTTTCAAGTCAAATTACACAGAAGCATTATCTTTGTTTTAATGTAAAAATAACATTCTGTTACAACCAGTCTGACATTTCAATAGGCTGCTCTTGAAGGACAGCTGAGCTGTTTTGATTTGTCCTTTATCAGAAGCAATCCTGCAAAGCACACCTCTGAAGAGGTGCATTTGAGCGCCTGCACAGATATTTCTGTTCTGATTCCCAGCTGCGGGCAGCACCCCTCAGCCCAGCTTTGCAAGTCTACAGGGAAGCATTTTGAGTTGTCATCATAAATGAGGAGAAAGATGGCTTTTAGTGGGCAGGGACCAGGCATAAAAAGTCATCCGGCCCCAAATGCCAACAGCACCCCAGGGGGGACATTTCAAGGCAGAACCTCTGGAGCTGTAATCATCACCTGAGGCAGAATGTCTTAATTTTAACAATTACTGTCAAATACCACCACAGGGGTTTGCATCTTAGGCAAATTCCCTCTGTCACTGAGATAGCAAAGTCAGCTCAGCATTCATCCATCCCCTCAGTGATACTAAAACAAGGCACCTACTGTGTGCACGCACAGCTCTAGGCACTGGGGGTGAGTGGTTGACAGTCTCAGGGCCCCGCCCTCAGATCTGCAGGCAAACCTCGTTCTCTGGATTGCTCAGTCCGTGTTTCCTTTAAAGGTGTCACTGTGTTTCCTGGTCAGAGACTGTCCACTTGCGTCTGGGGCCCGTTAGTGCCCAGGTCCACTCAATGCTGCCAAAAGGCCCCAACCAGGTTCATGGTTCCTCTGAACATACAGGCAACTGTGCGTGGAGCCCTCCTGAGGGGTCTGCCCTCTAAGAGACCACCAGGAGCCTCCTTGCCTGGAAGCAGCCCCTCTTCTATGATCGCTGTCCCACCCAGAGGCCTGGCCGGGGCTGACTGGACCAGATATGAAGGATGCTGGAGCCAGGCTGGGTCAGCTAGATTTTTGGCCCTGGAATTTGGATGCAGACGGTCAACTCTGTCTTTGCACGTGACTCCCTCTGAGATGAGGGCGTCCTGAGGGCGTGGAGGCCCATTCTGCAGTCTATACAGATGAAACAGGAACAGGCAAAGACATCTGTGCCCACGTGGATGGAACGAGAGGGATGATGCTAAGTGAAATACAGCAGAAGAAAGAAAACACCAGCTGATCTCACTCATGTGGAATATAAAGAAATACAGCAAACAGACAAAACAAAACAGAAACTAACCCCTGAATACTGGCAACAGAACGAGGTTACAGAGGGGAAGGGGTGAGAGGTGAGAGCAAAGGATGATGGGGACCAATGGACAGTGGTGGAAAATGATTAGAAAGTTGGTTGTGTTATATGTTTGAGGAAGCGTGAACCTGCATGTCTCAGTTACATTGTGTTGTAAAACAGCATTACCTCAGTATAAAAATAAATAAAAAACAGGCATGCCCTGGCGACTCAGCAGTTAAGTCCCTGGGTCTGGATGGTGCAGTCCGTATCAAAGTCCAAGGACCCAGGTTTTTAGCTGGGGATGGGGGTTGCGGGGAGGTGGGGTATGGATGAAGACAACCAATAAAAACAATGAAATGGATGGGTAAATGCTTTTCTCTTCCTGTCTGCCTACTTGCCTTCATTCCTGCCAGTTTCCTTCCTCTAAATAAATAAGTCTTTAAAAAAAAAAAGATTAGGCAAGAGATTAAGGGAGGAAACAGAGAAGAGACATTCCTCCTGCCTTCTGGTTTCTGGATCGATCTGGTGAGAGACCAGATATTTCTGTCCCTAGTCTAAGAGACATTCCTGGGTTGTGATAATAACTCCCCCTTTTCCCCAGAGCCAGTGTGGGCTGGTTTCTGGCCCCTCCAGCCCTCTCTGGCCCCTGGATTCCTTCACAATCAGCATAGGACTCCCCAGATGGGCAAGTCCCTGAGTCTCCCTGACCTCAAACACAGACTGGAATGCCACACTCCCTCAGTGAGCCGCAACCTGACCCTTCAAGGGCCGCTGACCTCAGAGGGAACCCACAGGGCTATTTCTGGAGCTGCCTGCCCAGAACAACTTCAGCTAGAACTCTGGCCTGAAAGGAAAAAATACCCAAGTGTGTCCAAGAGCTAGACTTATTCATTCTCTGAAAACAGATTAATTCTGACATCTAAGAGGAATGTTTTCAATTTCAAATCCCAAAATGGTAATAGGCTTTTTGCTTATAGTACTAACAGATGCTTAGTGTTGGTGAGGATTCAATGAAATAAGGATAACTATCACATTTTTAATTTTCCCTCCATTAGTTATTACACAAAAGTCTAGAAACATTCACCTTTCTCCCACTCCTTCACGCCAGCTTTGCCATGGTCTGAACACAAATCCCTATAAAATAAGAGCCTTCTGGGTGTGCCTGTGTGGCTCAGGCAGCTAGGATGCTGGCCTGAGGACCACATACAGCGCAAAGACTCAGATTCAAGACCCAGGGCTGGGGTGAAAAGCAAAAACGAACAACTCAATAAACAAAGATGCTTCTTCCTCTTTTCGTTCCTTAAATGCTTCTTCTTCCTCTCTCGTCTTTCTCTTAAACATATGTGTGTGTGTGTGTGTGTGTGTGTGTGTGTGTGTATTCCTCCCCCCTCACCTCCCGTCTTTTCCTCAATGCAGAGGAAGAATTGTCCGGCTCTAAGCAGTGGCTTTTTTGACTGATACCCACACAAAGAATCACATTTCACACCATATCTCTGGACCCACATACACCCATCAGAGATGAAATGAAAATATTTAAAAACTGGTCTGTCATAAAAGGCTTGGCCATCCACAACCATATTGTGTAGACATATGTTTCAAAACTGAAAAAAAAAAAAAAACTTTACTATTTGTAGTGCTCTTCAATATTTTCTCTTCTGCTTCATTTCTTTTTCTTTTGTTTTTTTTCAAATTAATTTTATTGAAGGAACATTGCATCACACCTTTATCTAGGTTAAGGCGTGCATTACGTGAATCAACACCTGTACCTGTAATACACGAAGTTGACCTCCAATAGTTCTGTTCCATCTCTTAAAAAAGTTGGTCCCAAGCCAGCATGTGAAAAACACGGCTCTAAAGTAATAAAACTTGTCTGAAACATCAGCATCCTCCTCCCGGTCTAACAGGCCCCGATCCAGAATTTACAGAGTTATGTGGCACATGGAAACCCAGCTAAGCCATTCCCGGTCCCTTGGGACAGGCAGGGGGGCTGTTGGAGGTGGGGGGGGGTCCACTCACCTTAAAGTGGAAGGAGCTTGCCGGGGACCCGCTGGAGCTGTACCCCTCGGTTTTCCTTAGGTTGCTGTAGTAGTTAGTAACCTTGGAATTGACGTTCTGGTGTGACCTGGGGTCATCGGTGATGGGGAAGATGAAGTAACCTTCATCATCGTCGCTGTCGGCGTCAGAGTCACCACGGTGGCCGGCCCGCGAGGTCTGGCCGCCGTCAACGCCTTCCAGGCGGAAAATGAGGTCTTCGTCTGCCATGTTCCCAGGGCGCCGGCTTGACCCAAGGGGTGGGAGGACCTGCCAGAGTCACTGGGCAAAGGCAGCGGTGAGGGACCTGCAAGGTGGACAAGAGAATGGGTCCTGGGGCTGCTGCGCTGCACCCTCAGCATGAAAACACAGCTGTCGGGGGGCTGGGGGGCAGCGGGGGGCACCTGGTCTGCAGCATCTAATGCACAAACCCCCGACCCAGGGACCCCCACTTGGAAGAATTCAGCCTCTGAAAACAGGCAGAGAAGCAAAGAAAGCGACCTTTTTAGAACGTAAACTGGATCAATCATTCCCCTGCTTAACACGCTCCAGGGACTTCTGTCCATCTGCCCCCTAAAATCCACAAGCCTTTGAAGGCCACGTGGCCTGGGCAAGTCTGGCCCCGCCCCCGGTTGCTGTGGCGACTCACAGGCCGCTGTTCCCGGAACCTGCCCACAGCCCCACCTCCAGGCTCCTGCACCTGCTGTTCCCTGCGCCTGGGACAACCTCCTCAATTCTCCAACACTGGGGTCTTTCTCATCCCTTGGATCCTAGTTCAGAAGTCACCTCTCTAAAGAACTCTCTGACTCCTCGATTCGAAGAGCCACTCTTCAACGCACATCATTTTAGTTTCTTCAAACTGAAAACATCTCATCTACTTTTTGACGGTCTGTACCTGCAGGGCCTCAGACTGCCTGGTACAGAGCGGGCACTGAGTACAAGCGTCGGGAATGAATGAGTGGCTGAAGGTGTTCTCTGCAGCATGACCGTAACATAAAAGAGAGGGTAGCAGCATACAAGGCCCTCCACGGAGCTAGTATAGAAAGGAGGTTTCCACACCACGAAATACTGTGTGGTTGGGACACAGTGGTGAACTAGCAGATAAGGTCACAGGACAGTTCACACACATCCCAATGACAAAGGCTCCAGACCCAGGGCTGGAGGGAACTCCCAAGATGAACAGCTAAACAAAAATAAAGTGCTTCTTCCTCCTCTCTCTTCCTACCTTCCTGTCTATTTGTCTTTATTCCTACCTGCACCTTCCCTTAAGGAAGGAAGGAAGGAAGGAAGAAAGGGAGGGAGGGAGGGGAGGGAGGGAGGAAGGTAGGCTGTGTGACTGTTATAAAGTAAAAAGCAGCTGAAATAGATACATGGTAAATATAGTCAAGAAAGAGTTCAGGAAAAGTATAGGATACAAAAACTGACATGTTCTGGTGGCTCAGGTGCTAAGCCAGTGGCTAGGGTGTGGACCATGTAAAGCCCAAATATCTGAACTTGAGACCTAGGGCCAGGGTGGGTAGGAGGGGAATGACACAATAGATAGATAGACAGACAGACAGATAGAGGATGTTTCCTCCTCCTCTTCTTTCCTTCCTTAGAATGCTTCTTATTCCTCTCCCTTCCTTCCTTTCTAAAACAATTAGCTTTAAAAAAAATCAATAGTTCTTCTATACTAGCAATGCAAAATCCTAAAACAAAAATAAGAAAGCAATTCCATCTAAAATATACCTAAAAGAATAAAATACTTGGGAGGAAAACATGTTGTAAGAAATTAAAGAAGACCTAAATCAATAGAAAGACATCCTGTGTTCACAGATCAGAAAATGTAATACTGTTAAGATAACAACACTCCCCCATGAAGCTATAGATTCAACCTAATCACTTGCAAAATCCCAGCGAGCTTTGAAGAAATGGACTGATCCTGAAGTCCCTGTGGGTCCCCAGGGTTCATACGGACCCGGAGTGGAAAAACAATCTTGAAAAGAGAACATAGTTAGAGAAGCCACATTTTCTGAATTCAACACTTACTGTAAAATGACAGTAATCAAGATAGTTGCTACTGACATAAGGACAGACCAGTAAATCAACAGAATTAAAATCCAGAAATGAACCTCAATTCACAACTAATTTTTGTCTGGACTGGGTTTTGTTTTTCCAGTTCTGTGGAGAAAGAACTGATATACATCACTGTAAATTGAAGGCACACAGCATATTGTCTTGATTTGCATATATTGTGAAATGATTCCTGCAACGGGTTTAGCCAACATCCATCATCTCCTATAGATACAAGAAAAAGAAAAATAATTTTCTCCCTGTGAGACTTCTTAGGATTTACTCCATTAACAACTTTCTTACATATCGGAGCAGGGTTAACTAGGTATATTACATCCCTAGTAGCTACCTTTTTAAAATAAAAATTGGTGAGGTACACAGTTTATAACATTACACAGACCTCAGTTGTGGGGCGCTGGGGGCTTAGCGGTAAGTCCGCTGTGCACAGTTCACACAAGTCCCAAGGACAAAGTTCAAGACCCAGAGCCAGGAGAATAAAGATGAACAACTAAATACGAATAAATAAAGTATTTTTCTCCTCTCTCTTCTTGCCTGCTGTCTGCTTACTCATCTTCATTCCTACCTGTACCTCTCCTTAAAAAAATTGGATGTAAAAAACAGTTTCAGGTGTGCAGAATTATATTTCTACATATGTATACATGACATCATGATCATCATCAAAAGTCTAGTTTCCATTCATGCCCACTCCTTCACCCCACCTCCAAAGACCCTCCCACTGGTAACCATCTGGTTTTGCAGCTAATTGATTTTGGACAGGAGTGTCAATACAAGACAATGGAGAAAGAACAGTGTTTTCAACAAATGATCTGAGACAAATGGATCTCTTTTTTGCAAGAATGAAGGAGAACCCCTTCCTTACACTATACATGAAAATTAAATTAAAATGAGCCAAAGACTCAAATATAAGAGCTCTCGCTTTTAGAAGAGAATAGAGAAGAAAATTTTTGTGGTGATTAGTGAAAGCTTAAGACACCAAAAGCACAAGCAACGAAAGAACAAATTGGACATGATCAAAATTAAAAACATTTTGCCTCGTGTTTAACACCATCAAGAGAATGAAGGGTCAACCCACAGAATGGGAGAAAACTTTGGCAATGTATATGTATACACACACACACACACACACACACACACACATACACACACACAAAATCCCAATTTAAAAAATAGGTCATTTCTCCAACGGAGAATGTACAGATGACCAATAAGCACATGGAAAGATGGTCAATAACATTAGCCCCTAGAGAAATACACAGCAAAGCCACATCCGATGGGATGGATATTAGAAACAAAAAATGGATAACAAGTGTTGACAAAGATGTGGAGAAATGGGAACTCTCACACGCGGGAGGAAATATCAAATGGTGCCACCATCTTGGAAAACAGTCTGGCAATTCTTCTCACACAAAAACTTATACACATATTCATGGCAGCATGATTCATAACAGCCAAAAGGAGAAATGACCCAAATGCCCGTCAGCTGGTGACAGGAGAAACAAAATGTGGCCTTTCCTCTGGAATGCTACTGTGTTAAAAAGGAATGAAGTACTGATACATGGATGAGCCTTAGAAACAAACAATGCTAAGTGAAAGATCATCACAGTCGTATCTTAGCAGAGCAGCGGTTGAGTCAATCACCTCTGAAGGAGCACAGGCCACATACCCCTGGATTCGAGTCCCCCGGTGTGGGTTAAGGGAGGCCAAAACCAGTGCGAACAACTAAATACAAATAAAATAAAATGCTTCTTCCCTCTCTCTGCCTGCCTGTCTACTCACCTTCATTCCTGCTGCACCTTCCCTTAAAAAAACAAAACAAAACAAAACAGTCATAAAAGAACACACATAGAATGATTCTATTTACATGAAAAATCCACAAAAGGTCATCAGACAGAAAGTATACTCTGATAGTCCAGGAATAGGGGAGGGGAGAACTAGGAGAAATGGGGAACAGCCACTAATGGGTTAGCGTTTCTTTAGACTTGATGACAGTGTTTTAAAGCTGATTGGGTGCCGGCTGCATGGCTCTGTGAATATGACTCTCCCCTTACCTGCCAGGCATACGTTCCAACACTCCCAGCACGTGCCTGAGACTGGACAGTACCAAACTGTCTCTCTATTTTTTTCCCCTATACATACACACTGATGATAAAATATAATTGATAAATTAGGGACAGTACTAACAAAAATAGCTAATAATTATAATTATATAATTATAATTTTTATAACAAGTTAATAATTATAACAATATACTATAACACAAATTCTGATAATATGGTCTCTCTTTCTCTTAAAATACCTTGTAATATATTTGGCCTGTGCTTGACAGGGGAACTAAAATAGCAGGTAGTGGGTGACAACTTTGTACTAAAAACTTTTGCATTGTCCACTCTAAAGGAGTGGAGTGAAGGTTTATGAATTCTATTTCAATAAAGCTAACATTTAAAAAAGAAACAAGAAAAACCATTAAATTTGAAAGGAGAGCGGGCAATATTATGGGCTAGGAGTGAAGAGAATTTTTGTTGAACATAGCACACCTAATACAAAGCTGGATTGCATTCAATATAAAATAATGCATAAATAAAAAAATTAACATTTATTGATCAAGGCACTAATTCCAATTATTCTTAGCAGCAACTACCATCATCAGGCAGTCTGAGGGTTTGGCACTTTTTTTTTTTAAGGGAAGTTTCAGGCAGGAATGAAGGCGAGTAGACAGACAGGAAGGAAGAGAGAGGAGGAAACAGCACTTATTTTTATTTTTATTTAGTTGTTCACACTGGTTGCTTCCCCCGGGCCTGGGACTCGAGCCCAGGGGCATGTGGCCTGTATTCTTTCAGAGGCAGTTAACCCAACCGCTACTCCACCAGGACACCCAGTTTGGCACTTTCTTGACAGTTATCACAGTGGCAAATATATTTATATCTTAACCCAGTACACACCTATAAAATGTAGAATTAACCTTTCAGAAAACTGTACTTAGCTTTACTTTGTACAATGCACACTGCTATTTTCTTTTCTTTTTTTAAAGGAAAGGAGCAGGTGGGAATGAATGAAAATAAGCCTGCAGGCAGGAAGAGAGAGGAGGAAGAAACACTTTATTTTTATTTAGTTGTTCTTGGTTTTGACCCCAGCCCTGGGTCTTGAACCCAGGTCCTTGGAAGGTCTGTGGTCTGTGTTCTCTGCCAAAGTCAGCTGATCAAACTGCTACTCCACCAGGACCTGCCATTCTGCTATTTTCTATCCTATTTCTTTCTTTCTTTTTATTCTTTTTTCTCAGTGCATCACCGACACGGATTACTCAACTTGGTCTGGAAATCACAGGTCTAGGTGTCAACTGCTGAACTTGTTTCTCATCCTGTGGACAAGACCACAGTTTCTGGCCTGGGTTCAATGCCTGAGTCACACGATCAAATCTTCCCCGGGGTCCTGTGCCCACTTCTCTCCATGTTCGGCTGCTGCCAACACCAGTGTCTACTTTGCCTTGGTCAGCCCTTGGCCAGCAGCCCTGCTGACCAAACAGGTGAGATGTCTGGAGCTGTACGGGGGCCAGGAGGTGGCAGGGGAGGGGCAGAAACAGCTCCAGCCTGCAGAACTCAGAGAAAGCCAGGCTGCCAAGGGCACAATTCCTGTCTGTGCAGTTCCAATCCCTGACCAAGTCAGTTCACCCCCAACTCCCCACTGACAGTGAGAGGAGCGGAATAGGAACGAGGCCTAGGAGGGTCCCATAACCAGCTCACAGGGGAACTGTCACCAGAACCCAGCCCCTGGCCTTGTCCCACCACGGACCTGACATCCTCCTTGGCCCTGGAAAATGCAAGTTGGCCTGGCCCCAGACCCTGTACAAGGCAGGCACGTGAGACATTTCCCAGAATTATGTGAGCTGGATCTATTTT
Organism: Solenodon paradoxus; assembly: GCA_004363575.1. Taxonomy (NCBI): domain Eukaryota; kingdom Metazoa; phylum Chordata; class Mammalia; order Eulipotyphla; family Solenodontidae; genus Solenodon; species Solenodon paradoxus. Next base: position 259,961 of record RJWH01001807.1, read on the forward strand.
ATGGCTTTTCAGCTGCCATAAATTTACTCTCAAGGCAGCTGTGACACTGCCTGCTAACTGTCCCCTAAGCAGTTCTCTCCTTAATAACAAGACTATTGGTTTTCAGCTAAGCACATGGCCACTCAGAATAAAGTCCACATTCCTTTGTAGTCAGTTGTGATCATGTGACCAAACTCTGCCTGATGAGATATAAGTGGAAGGGTGGTATGTCAGTACTCCAGGCAAGATATTTTAAAGGAAGGAGCTCTTCTATTCTCTCTACTTTCTACTGCTTGGAATGCAAGTATGATGGCTGGAGTTCAAACACCTGTGTTTAACCATGAGGTAGAAGCCACAGGCTGAGGATGGAAGGGCCATGAGGCAGAGGAAGCCGGGAGCAGCACATCCTGGGGCAGCATCATAGTTTTGGACTCATAATCTTCAGACTTAGCTATCTAAACTAAAATGAGCTATTGTTATTTTTCCCTTTTTCTCATCACTTGCTAATTCCATCTGGTCCAGTAGCCACTTCTCTCCTATATAATAAAAGATCATTTCATAACTCTTCTGACAAATGGAGGCCTCGGTAGAGTCAGCCTGGGAAAAAACTGACCTCAATCCAGAGTTCTAACTTGGCAGGTGCTCCCACATTGGCTCATGAAGACTGGGCACCTGGAGGACGCTGGATTCCCCTCATCAAGCAAGGAGGTCTCACTGACCCATAACTCAGCCCCAGGATGTCTGTCCCAACACCAGCCCAGAAACTTGGTCTTCTAGGGATCTCCATCTAACCTGGACTTTCTCAGCTCACGAAGGCTCCTGTTTCTGGGAGCGCAGTGTCTGAGATCAAGTTCTCAAGACATTAGGATTGTCTAGAAGCTTCCCTCTGCCCTCACTCAGACGTTCACAGCTTCCCCTCCCAGTCCCTGACACACCTGGGCAAATATTTCCTTGGAGAGGCAGCCGAGCAGAGTTCTGAGTCAGGCAGACCCAGAGCAAGCCTAGTTCTGTCACAGGCTGCGTGACTTCACCTTGAGCCTCAGTTCACTTCTTCACTGTATGTGGGAAACAAATCGTGCAGCCCCCCCATTCACTTAAAGGTGCTGGCGCGCAGCAAGCAAGAAATAACAGCACTATCAGCATCATCATTTTTATTGTAAATAAAGGGGGCCGAGCCTGGCGTCCCAGCTGAGCTGGTGGCCGGGCTGTCTGGTTAGCAGCCAAGTCAAACTTCTTTGAGGTGCTCAGGGAACAGGCTATTTTAGGCTCCAGTCACGGAAGCACTGCTCTCACTGGGTCTTGTAGAAATGGCTCCCCTGGCAGCAGCTGGAGCAAAAAATGATGCTGGCGATGCCCAGGGCGAGGCTGGTAGGGCAAGCCACAGTGGCCGCTAGTCCTCCTTGGAGTTTCCCTCCTCTCCAGGAACTGCCTTCCTGCTGAAGAAAGTGGCTTGAATATCCCACCCACCATCCTGGGGAGCTAGCACCCCAGAATCAATCTGGTCCAGCTGAGATGAGCAGCACACACTAGACAAAAGGCACCAGTGAGCTGCAAACAGTGGACATGGGTGACCTGTGGACGATCTCATGCCACGCACCTGCTTCTGTTTGGAGTTGGGGGCCTACCTCCAGGTACCGTGAGCATCACGTGACCCAGGTCTAACCCAATCACAGTGCTGGGGTGCCTGGTCACAGTACAGGCTCGGAGGTGTGCATGTGACCAGTCAAACCAATGTGACCCAATCCCAGATAAGCCCAGGGCTTTGGCTTGAGCGACTAGGAGATGGTCAGTCCATCCCTGCAGGAAGTAAATCGGAAATGGGGACTGAGGCCACCCGAGAGCGGAGTTGAAGTGCAGTGATGAGCAGACAGAGATAAGGAGGAAAATGAGCAGTGATGACATCATTTGAGACCCTGAACCTAATTGTGCGGAACCCCCACTACGCCTCTGGACCTCTGAGTTAAATAATACACTGACGCCTGGTCTGTTCGGAGGGTGAGGGAAACAACTTGGCTGGTTACACACAGGTGCTTGTCACCTGCAATATGACACATTCAAAATCCAGTCAGATCTTAGGGTCTCTCGACATCATTTCCAAACAATTTAAAAAGATATTCAGGCGTACCCTGGTGGAGGAGCAGTTGGGTCAGCTGCCTCTGGCAGGCGCAGTCCACATACATCCCAAGGATCTGGGTTCACATCCTGGGGCCGAGGGAGTTGGGGAGCAACCAAGATGAACAAGTAAATAAAATAAATAAATGCTTCTTCCTCTACTCTCTATGCCTGCCTGCTCACTTTCATTCCTGCCTGCACCTTCCCTTCATTAAAAAAAACAAACAAACAAAAAAAACCTTCCACTAAGCACATGATTGAAAGCAACACCGCTTCCCCTCTGCGGCTGCCCTGTATGACCGCACAGGATGGGTACTGCTCAACTCCTATGAACTACGCTGGCAACAGTACATGGGCAGCACAGCCCTGCTTCCCACTGACCAGAGGCAACCACTCCCAACGTTATTAGATGTCACTCCTCGTACATATTGCCACATCTCTAAATAATAGATTCTCCCTGCTATTTACTACTTTATCTATTTGGGTACTTATCTGTTGATTTCCCAGTGTGATAACTAAGACTTTAGTTCCATGTCTCCTCCCCTGTCCCTTCCCCACTCCACTCCCTGACAGGTCTTCACCTGGTTCTTTTAAATACTCTGCCAAGAGCTGTCTGATTCCACCTCTCAGAAGGAGCTATGGGTCTCTCAGAGTTCAGCTGACTTCCTCTCACTGTGAGAGAGAAGGAAAGATGTGGCTTTTATGTTGCTCACGAGTGATAAGAAAGCAGAAGAGACCTTTGTTCTTATCGACCTCAAAAATGTGTACTTTTGACCAAAATAAGCAAATGACCCATGTGGGCAACTTACTGTGGCCCAGGTGCCTCTGGGCAGTCCTGCTGGACTCTGGTCTGGCAAGGAGAGGAGCAGCCAGGCCTTTAAGCAACTGCCCACCAAACTGGGCCACCCTGAGCAGGACAACTGAGCAAAGGAGGCTGCCCTGGGCTGCACCTGGCTTGTCCAAGGAAGGTCTGAGCTGCAGCGTGAACCCTCCCTCAGTTTCCTTCAAACAGAAACAAAAACCTCCCTGAGAGAGAGAGAGAGTTGTGTCCCCAGGCTTAGTGCAGCTCTATGCACCATGACTCCAGTAAGCAAGGCATGGAAACAGCTTAAGTGTTCATTGACAAATGAATGAAGAAAATGTGGGCTCTGTTACTGACAGATACAGACATACAGGTGCCCAGGCTATATTTTACACATCTATCTATAATGGAATAGTATTCGGTCTTAAAAAGAAGGGAATTCTGCCATTTGCCACAACATGGATGAAGCCGGAGGACATGGTGCTAAGTGAAGCAAGCCAGCAGCAGGCTGTCGAGCTTAGTTGGTGGGGCATGAGATTTTTCATCCAGGGCTGTGGGTTTGAGTCTCTAGGTGGGTAAATACAGTATTTGTTTCCCCACAGGCAGGACCAAGAACCGGTCTACACAGCAGACTGAGTCTGTAGACCACACAGCCTGGAGCTGAGCAGGGCTCAAAGGTGCTCATCAAATACCTTCCCGGGCTGTGCTGTATTTATTTACTGGGGGTGGGGTGGGGAAATAAATGTGCAGTAGCTTCAGGAGTTACTAAGTCAAGCACCGAGCTAAGAGTTCAGAGTCTGTCCTCTTAAAGTCTGTATCGCCAGCAGGTAGTAGTAGATACTAATGAACATTTATTAAAATGATTGACAGAAATAATACAGTTTATATCGAAATAAAAGGACTCCTTCACAGATGTCCACGCCCATCCGCTCCTCCCCGCCATATCACCTCCTCAACCTGCCCCACCCAAGAACCGGTCACCATTCACCACCAAACTCTCACCTCCAAGCCCCAGCTCCCGTGGGTCCCGCTCTCAGGAATGTCTTTCCCACTCTGCTGGCAAGCCCATCTGATCCCTTCAAGATCCAGCTCAGATTTGCAGCTGCTCCAGAAAGCCTGCCCTGGGGTGTCCGCTAACAGTACTCACCCCAGAAGTTCTTCTGATGATTTAGTGAGATCAGGCATGTGGTGCCTGGCAGAGAACAGAGGCTCAAAATTCCAGCTGCTGTTAAGCCCTGACCATCCCAACTCCCTCAAAATCACCTCTCTCCTCCCAGGTCCTCTGACAGGATCTGTGGTCAGCAAAATAATGCTCTGCACCGCCCCGCCTTCCTGATCCTGGAACCCATGAATATGTGCCCTTACATGGCAAAAGAGACCTTGCAGAAGTGATCAAGTCAAGGATCGTGTGATGGGAGTTTACTCTGGATTATCCCATGAGCCTAGTGTATCAGTCTCCTTACAAAAAGGAGGCGGGAGAGTCAGGGTTAGAGCACTGTGATGACAGAAGCATGAGTGACAGAGAAAGATGTGAAGATGCTAGGAGGCAGCTCTGCAGACGGAGAAAAGGCCACAGCAGAGAAATGAAGGCAGGCTTTAGAAAAGTGAAGAGGAAACAGGAACACAGCCATGCCCACCTTGACTTTTTTTTAAGGACAGGTGCAGGCAGGATGAAGGCTAGCAGGCAGGCAGGAAGGAAGAGAGAGGGGGAAGAAGCACTTTAATTTTACTTAGTTGCTCACTTTGGTTGCTCCCTGCCGGTCCCAGGTCTTGAACCCCAAGCATCGGGATGTATGTGGGACTGCTCCCTGGTACCCTAGACTGCCAGGCCATCAGGGTGCAGCCCCACTTTGACTTTTGAACTTCTGATCTCCAGAACCCAAAAGGTCATAGATCTGTGCTGTTTTAAGCCCCTCTTTTTGCAGTGATTTGTTCCAACAGCAATAGGAAACAGGTGTAAACTAGTGGCTCTCAGCTGGGGCCACTGCCCCAGGGGATACCTGGCAGTGTTGGGAGACGGCTTGGGCTGAAACAACTGGCGACTATTGGGTGGGGACCAGGGATGCTGCCAATCATCCTACAGGCACAGGACAGGGCCTCATAGAAAACCGCTATCTGGCCAGATAGCAATGGTGCTGCAGCGCTGGAACTCCGTGCTAGGCAGACTTGGGTGGAATTCCAAGAGGGTCCTCCCTGATCCACTCTCCCTCCTCTCCTGTGAAAGAATCTCAGAGCGAGCCCTGGGGGCTCCAGAAGCACACGCACAACCCAAAGACCCTAGCTGGAGACCCGGGCCGGGGTTGAAGAGTCAAAATGAACAACTAAAAATGTTTCTCCTCTTCCTTCCTTCCTTAAAATGCTTCCTTCTCTTCTTGCTTCCTTCTTTCCTCTCTTTAAAACAAAACAAACCAGAAACAACCAAGCCCAATCTCCATGCAGACAAGAAAGAGGTGGAGAAATGAGACAGAGATGGAAAAATGCAAGTAGTAAGCAGGGCTGAACCCAAACAGCTCAGTGAACATTCGTTCTGCAGAGGCTCATAAAAAGGCTGCAGTACACTGTGCTTTCTTCACAGAAAATGGTTTGCCACAAAGGCTTCTTGTTGCCAAAATGAGAAAAATAAAAGTTGCAGAACGTGAAGCACCAAATACTGTAATCACAGCTTCAGGGAGCAAAATGCCCAGGAAGGCTGGTGTTTTCATTTCAGTCCCTTGCTGGACATCTTTCCCATGTCGCCAGGACACCCTGTTCTCCTGGCCAGTCAGACCAGGAGACCACGTGCCTTTCTGCTCAGGGAAACTCTGTTGACACAGCCTCGGTGGCCAGACCATGTGAGCGTCTGGAACAAAAAGGGCCGTGTCTTCTTCCTCTTCGGCGACCAGCCAGGCGCACAATGGCGCACACACACTAGGTTCTCTAGAACCTGAAGAGAAGCTGACAATTTCTGTTGATCGCAGGGGCCCTGCAGGTGTGGAGGAGTGGAGGGACTGTCAGATTGTAGCGACAAGGTGTCTGGAGTTCGTGAGCCTGAAGGCATGGCTGAGATCCTGAAGGAGAGAGCCTGGGCCCCAGAGAGGCCCTCGAGAAGCACTAGACCAGAATCTGGTCCAACAAGAGGATGAGCAGATCTGGGTTCCAGCCCCAGCTTTGCCACTACTAGCTGAGTGACACTGGGCAAATTACGTAACCTCTCTGACCCTCAGCATCCTCATCTGCAATCGTCTCTGACCCTCAGCGTCCTCATCTGCAATATTCACTCAACCACCAGGAGTGGAGTGAACAAAATGAGAAGAGGTGAGAGAGGTGCCCAGGAGCCACTGCAGCCTGAACAGCTAACTCTCCGCAATGGATTTGTGCTCCCGGCCCAGCCAGGCACGACGATTGCAGCACTGTCTGCATCTGGGGCGGGGTGGGGGTGGGGGGGTATTGGGGGATGTGACCGCATTGAGGCCAAAGGAACGTGGGCAAAAGCCACTTACACTGTTTCCAGGCCCATCCTACAGCCCCTAGCCCAGCAGAGATGCAGATTTCTATAGCACTGGCAAAAAGCACTGGCTCCGTACCTCCTCTCAGCTCCCTGAAAGACCTGGGTTCCCCCTCCTTGGGCTTTCCACACTGTACCCTCCATCTGACACATGTCCCAGCCTGTTCTCCATACCCATCCCCTGGCCAACTCCTCCAGTCATCCCTCAGGTCGCAGCTTAGCTGTCACCTCCTCCAGGAAGCCTCCCCAGAATCCTGGGAGGTCGGCTCTCTCAGCTTCATGTTACAGATGAAGAAACTGAGGAACAGAGAGGCTAAGTGACTTGCCTAAAACCACCTGGCTAGGAAGTGGGGGATTTGGGTCTGAAGCTAAAGCATCCTGATTGCAGGGTTTCTTCTTGGTCATCACTTCCTAAACCTGCCCTTCTAAAAGTGTGGCTTTCAGGCCAGCAGCAGCCTCCTCTGGGAACTTTTAGATGTGCACATCCTCAGAGCCCCTCCAGCCCTACCATATCAGACTCCGAGAGTGGGTCCCCATCGGTTTAAACCCTGCAGGTGGTTCTGCTGTGCATTAAAGTTGAGTTCGGCCACTTCCTGTGGAGTCCTTGCTAAGCCTAGAAAGTGTCACAGCTGAACTGAGCAGTCTCCTCCTCTAAGGCGCTTCTCTGGGTTCTGCAGGCCTGGGGCTTTGGGGACCTGAAGCCTGTCATCTTCTATTTTATCATCAGTCTGTTAGTGACTTGCCCCTTTTTGTTTGGAGCCTTTGCTAGCACCCATCAGCCTTGGGTCCAGCATTTAATCCAGCAGCATTTTTAAGGCTCATACTGCTTTCATCTCATGGTGTCACTACAACCACTGTCTTCTAGAACATTCTAGTGTGGGAGGGCTGGGAGCGGGGTCGGGGGGATGTGCAGGAAAACAGATAACAGCCTGCAGCACTGAGCTCCCAATACAAAAACCTTTTTTTTTTCATCAGTCAGCCACTATTACTTGGAAAGCAGTTCTGATCATCAAATGTTTTCTGCTTCAGGTTTAAGCACTGAACCAGAAAGAGTGAATTCTACAGAACGAGCTTGGCCAAATCCAAGTTTCTGCTGTGCACTTTCAGCTTTCTTCCACTCTGCTCTCCGTGTCCCGAAAACCAGGCACCAAACCTGCCCATGATGGGATAAGACTTCTGTGGGTATGCCCACCAGTATGAGAAAGGGCTGAAGACACATTTTCCTCATGGAACAGACAAGCCTGGTTACCCTGGGAAAAAGTCACAGCCAGCAAGACCCACCTCTTCAGCTCAATTCCTTCCCACTGGCTGTCCTCTAGGTCCTCTCAAGTCCCCTGGGAACTGGGGAGTGAGGGGAAAATACTCAGGGTCCAAGATCAAGAAGGGCACACACTATTTCTGTTGCATTCCCACCACCAAAACTCAGACAGTGGCCCAACAAACTAAATGGAGAGGAGCCTGGGAAAACTCTAGAATATCCCTGGAAGAAGAGAAGATGGGGATGGTGACCCATAGCTGTCTCCACCACATAACCCATTAACCAGTGACCTATTACTTATCAGTCAAAAAGTACTGTTCTGTCACAAAAAGCACTACAGAAAAGTATCATAAATCATAGAATATACACAGCTGATCACATGTAAACTGCCTTCAGGTGGTTATTAGTCCCTGATATCCTCCCTGCAGAAGCTAAGAACTTCAGAAGGTGGACTGAGTGCAGAGGGACAAGCAATCCCGGGCAGGTTATTCCCTCCGGAATCCAGGTCCAGGCTTTCTTGTATTTATTGAGTGAATACAGGAACAAAGAAATGAAAGTAAGGTTGTGGAGGACACCCTCACACCTCCATCTCTAAACAATACCTCCTGCCACCGGAGTCCTTCCGAGCTGAGCGCCAACACCACCTCCTCCAGGAAGCCTTCCTCCCCTCCCTCCACACATACTCATCCACGAATTGGGCTGCCAACTGCTTGCTCGAGTCCCACACTCAGTGCACCTTGTTTATTAGAGTCTGCCGCAAGACCACCTGGGCCTCGGTTTCCGCCCCTCAAATCAGGGAGGTGGAGTAACTCAGCGTCCCGGTGGGTGGCCCCCAGGCAGGCCAAGGCCAGGGCGGAGGAACCAGAATTAGGCTCCCAGAGCGCGTCCCCACCGGGCAGACACAGCGCCTCCTCCGGTGCAGCCCATCTGTCACCCCAGGGGGCGCCGCTGGACAGGTTCCCAGCTATGCCCCGCGCGGGAGGATCTGGGCCGGGACTTCACCCGCAGGCTCCAGCCCCCACATCGCCGCTCACAAAGGAACGCCCAGCCCCTCGGCGCACGTGCCCACGGAGACTGGCAACACCCCAGGTCCCGCAGTCAGCAATGCGGCAGCGGCGCGTCTACACCGTCCCCGAGGTTCCGGGAATTCAGGCCTCTAGTGCAGGGGCCGAGGCGGGGGCTGCGGCTTCAGGCCCCGTAGGGGACAGGAAGGCGGCCCCCACCGTCTGCGGGTCCCGGAGGCGCCCCTCGGCCGAACCCCTGCCGGCCTTCCCAGTCCATCGCTTGCCAAGTGTTTTCCCAATCGACACTGCATCTATAATCTGCACGACGCCCCCATTTTACAGAAGCAAACACTGAGCCCCGCAGTTTAGCCAGGAAAGCGGCGCCCCCGCACTCCTTCCGCGCCGCCTGCGGCCCCACTTGCAGGCACCAGCCCCACCCGGCTCAGTCCGGCCCAACGCGGTCCGCACCTACCTCCCTCCGGCTGACAGGCGAGGCAGCCGCCGCTCACGGCCGCGAGGAGCCAGAGGAGTTGACAGAGGCTCGCGGCCGGGTGCTCCAGGGTGCAGGGCGGGCGGGCCCCCCGAGAGTGCCGGGGAGCGGCGAGCGGGGCGCGCGAGCCGGCGCTCCGGGAAGCAGCGGGGGCCGCGCGGGGCGGGCGGGTCGATGCCGGAGCGCGGGGGCCGCGGGAACGATCCCGGGGCACGAGGCGCGCGCGGAGCCGATGGAACGATCCCGGGCGCTAGGAGCGCGTGCCAGGGCCTTGAACGCCAGCGACTGCGAGCGGAGCTGGAGCAGCTGGGGCGCGGGGTGTGAGGGCGTCGGGTCCGGACGCTAGCAGAGCAGGGGCTGGAGCTCCCGCGGCAGCCAGCGGTCAGGGGCGGGGCTGCGGGCGGGCTCCCAGCCCCGCGCACCCGGCGCCGCCCCCTGGTGGCCGTCAACGCTCCTGCAGCCGCCGCGCTGCTCCGAGCTGGGACTCCCGCCAGCAGATCCGCGGGAGAAAACAGGCACTGCAGCTGGGCCTGTGGAAGACGGCGTTAGGATCTCAAGCCCCCGGCGGACCTAGCACCCACCGGCGACCGGGGCACCCTCCCAGTGGGAATTCGAGGAGGGGCAGCCAACCCCACCCTCTCCTACCCTGCGCTCCCACTCTCCGTCGGCTGTTTGCCTATTTCCTGGGCTCAAAATCACAAGTTATCCTCTCTCCCCGTTTGTATATATCTTTATGCGAACCTTAAAGAATTTTTATTATAGGAAGTGGCGTCCTTTTTTTCTTTCTGATTTCTGCTTTGGAAAAACGTAGGCACTTAATGACTATTGCAATTATTTGTGTAATTGTTTTGATTAATATCCCTTGCAGACGTTCCCTGCCTGACTTGTACACGGCTGTGTTTCTCTTAGCCCAGGACCGGGCACATACTGAGTATCTATTAAATACTCGTGGAACGCACGGATATATAGGGAAAGGGGTAAAAAAGAAAGGAAAATTAATAATAACTACTATGAACATTAGGACCTTATCTCCTTCCAAATACTTCTCTGGTCAAATTTTGGAAATTTCACAACTCTTGTAGTAGAAACAAAAATAACTGACATTTAGAGTGTTTCACTTCATTCTATGGCCGCACACTTTGAGGTAGGCTTCATGGCTTATTTTACAGATTATAAAACAGGCTCACAGAGACAGACTTGCCTACGGTGACAATGCAGGAGAAGGCAGCGCTGCACCCAAAACCAGATTTGTCCGATTTCACAGTTCATATTCTCCAAAATGTGTACACACTTCTCCCCTCTATGATTTTCAAAAGGCTTCCAAGGTGGCTTCCCTTGGCAAAGGGCATCGATATTGCAGGGTTCCTAGGATTTGGGGGTGGGCTGAATTACTCGGTGGTAGAAGGGGAGAGGGATTTGAAGAACCCCACAGGGGTTCACAGAGGTTCACAGACGGGGGCAGGGAGGGAGGGGACAAGTAGAATCCTGACTCGGGGAGGGAGAAGGGAAAGGCGTCCACTAGGAGAGGATCCAGTAGGGGGCGCAACCGAACACCCCCCCCCCCCCCACCAGCCCCAGATAGTGATTTCTTCAGTGGAAGCTGCCTTAGGCTGCAATGGTGTGAGTGAGCAAATTCTCTGGCTGAGTCTTTGTGCAGCTGCACCCAGGCAGAGACTGCAAGTGTGGACAGACCAGAGACCGAGACACAGACATATGGGTATGCATATGAACGTATTTACATTTTTTTCCTAACAAAAGTGGACTTATGGATTGCTCTTTCCCTCTCAGCACTAGGCTGTGAACACATTTATGTGGTCAAGAAGCACCTGCCACATGGACCCTGGTGGAGTTGGGGGTGGGCGCAGTCCACATACATCCCAAGGACTCAGGTTGGTGTCCTGGGACTTGTGGGAACAACCAACGTGAACAACTAAATTAAATGAATAAAATGCTTCTTCCTCCTCTCTCCTGCCTGCCTGCCTCTGCTCACCTTCACTTCTGCCTGCACCTTTCCTTAAAACCAACCAACCAACAAACAACAACAAAACCCCTGTCATTTTGTAATGCCCATTTGGATGTGCCTTTGGGGGGCAAGTAAGAACTGACAGTTACAGATGTTTTGTGCCAGGCACTGTGGTAATGGCTTTATAGCCATTATCTCTTTCAATTCTCATCACAACCCTCTTACTGTCCCAACTTCATACACGCGGAGAGGTGCTTTAAGGGACTTCCCCAAGCTTATAGTTAGTAAGTGGCAGAGTCAGAATTTAATGCAGGTCAAGGTATATGCCAGACCTTTGTCCTGGCCCTAATCCTCTTCGGTTTTTGAGGCCCCTGAGAATTTCAACTCCCCGGGGAGACCGAAGGCCTTCTGCTTACCAACTGTCATGGCCTCTGCAGGGAGGAGATTCAAGTTTGAGGTTTGGGGTGGGAAAGGTGACATACAGGTGACAATCTCATAAGGTGGGGGAAGGGATGGGGATAAAAATCACCTCGAAAGCTATCAGTGAGTGGTTTACCTTTTGACCTCTATGACACCAGCTTTGGGAAATATACACTTTCTATGGTGGCTCTTTGGGTGACCTCGAGAAAACACCCAGCTCTTTCAAAAGACAAAATTGCACCTGAAATTCTGACTGTGGAAAAGCTGGGCAGGAAGAAAGTTTGAGCTACTCAGCCCAAGGTGTGGGGTGGGAAGATTGTACTATACAAATTTATGGCCTTAAGCAAGTTCATTTCTCTGAGTCTCTGTAACTGTCTGCCTGGCAAAAGTTCCCTTTTTCTGCATGAACTTCTTCATTTGCTTTCAGGGAACCAGCCCACTCTCTTCTCAGATGAGAACAGCCCTCCCTACTCTAAGACAGGCACCTGACCAGATTTGGCCAACCAACACGGTTCCCTCCCTTTAGAGGCGGATTAGCTTACGGATGAGCATGTGACCAAGGCAGGCCAATGAGCTTCGAATCTGGGTTTTTAACTAGTAACCACACAAAGCAAGTCTTTTTTCCCAGGGGATCATTAAGTTGGTAGGATATAAGCGAAGGGTTTCTGGGCTTTCTTCTTATTGCAGATAGAAAGTTCTTTCTGTGTGCCAAGTCTTGTGCCAGGAGTTGAGTTAAAGACCTGCCTTCAGAGAGTCTAATGAGGTAGGAAAAGGGCAAATGGAAATTTCTCAAGCAGTCATTATTCCACATTTTGAGGTGTGCCCTGAGAGCAGTCTAGAGGAAAAGAGAATGAGAGATTATAGAGGTGAACCTAGCAGATCAGGAAGGCTCTGAGCATGTCTGACATTTGAGTTGAGCTCTGAAGGAGAGGATGTTACTTCCAGTGGCTTCAGCAGGGAGATGAGGAAAAGATCATTCTTTGGTTTTGCTTGGTCTTTCATCACCCCCTTCAACCATCAGACAAAGCTGTTTAGACTTTATTGAAGAAGTTGGGTTAACAAAAAGAATCAAATGTAAGAGGAGAATATTAAACTGTACCCTCAATAATACAGGATCCAAGAAGAAAGATAAACCCTTCACAAGGGCCCTTTTTGGGGTACACACCACTTCCAAGCCTTGTTCCCCTGTCCTGAAGCATTGCTGGTTCTTCGCACGTGGATAGATATTTCCTCTTCAAGCTCTGAGGGACAAAACCCCACGACTGTTATAAAAATCCCTCTCCCTGTGCGTAGGGATTAGGGTTTTCCCCTTTTCCTCTCCTCCAGAGTAATTCACGGGATTAAAAAAACAAAAAGATGCAAATGACATCATCTAGAAAGTGAAAAGAAAACTCAAGAGAATGGGGGGAAATATTCACAAATCATATAAGTGATAAGGGATTTGTAGCTGGAATATATAAAAAGCCCTTAGAACTTAGTGATGAGATAAATAACCCAATTTCAAACTGAACAAAAATTTGCACAGATATTTCTCCAAAGGTATCCAACTGACCAACAAGCACATGGAAAGATACTAAACATCATTAACCACTAGAAAAGTACAACTCAAAACCACGCCCACTAGGATGGCAAACATCAGAAAGTCAGATCGTTACCAGAGTAAGGATGTACAGAAGTTTGGACCCACATACTCTGTGAGCAGGACTGGAAAATGGAAAACAGTTTGGTAGTTCCCCCAAAACTTAAACATGAGGTCACCATATAAACTAGCAGTTTCACTCCCAGGAATAGATCCAAGAGAAATGAAAAGATATGTCCACACAAAAACTCACACAGGGTGTGCCTTTGTGGCTCAGGCAGCTGAGATATCTAGGGTGTGGACCACGTAAAGCCCAGGGACTGGGGTTTGTGATCCGGCAGGATGGGGTGGGGAAACCAAAATAAAACAAAAAATAAATAAAATGCTTCTTCCTCCCCTTCCTTCCTTCCTCTTAAAAAAAGAGAGAGAGAGGACACACCCTGGTGGAGTAGCAGTTAGGTTAGCCTCCAGCTGAGTGAGGTCCACACACCTCCCAAAGACCTAGAGCAGGGGTGGGTGGGTGGGATGGGGTAACAACCAAGATGAACAACTAAATAAAATAAAGTGCTTCTTCCTCCTTTCCCTCCTGCCTGCTTGCCTTCATCCCTGCCTGGATCTTTCCTTTAAAAAAAAAAAAAAAAAAAAAGGTAAAGCACACTTGAACTCTGGTGGCGAGAACTCTGATGTGAAATGTAGACTGAGATACAATGCTAATATTCAAAAATGAATGTAGCATTGAACAAAAGACTTAATAATATCCATAATTTTTAAAAAACAAGGCATTTTTGCCTAAACGTTTATCACAGCCTGACTCATAATAGGCAAAAGGTGAAAACAACCCAGGTGACCAACAACTGATGGGTGATCATTAAAATAGAGCACATCCATACTATGGAATATTATTTGGCAACAAAAAAGGAATAAAGCACCAATACATGTAACAACATGGATGAATCTTAAAAGAAGCCACACACAAAAGGCAACATGTGATATGATTTCATTTACATAAAACATCTGGGAGAGAGAAACCCAGAGAGACCAAGTAAATTTGCAGCTGCTGGGGGGCTGAAAAGAGCTTGGGGAAAATGTGGAATGACTGATAAGGGGTATAGGGTTTCTTTGAGGGGATGATGAAAATGTTCTAAAATGGATAATGGTGATGACGGCAAAACTGAATATTCTTTAAAACTGCATTACATACTTCAAGTGGGTGTATTGTATGGGGTGTGACTTATATCTCAATAAAGCTGCACCCCATCCACCCCACAAAAAAAAAAGGACTCATGAGGTCCCCAAGGTGCTTCAGGGTGTGGCCACAGAGGAGAAATGGCCCAGAGCAGTACTCCAGCTGCTGCATGCTCGATCATAGGCATGTGCAGTTCTCACAAGCTCAGCCACACCAGTCACATGGGGCAAAGGAGGGAAACTGTTCTCCAGGATTAACTGCTGGGATTTCCTGTCCACTGGCCCGCATGCATAGGGTGAGAGAGCAGTTTAAGAATGCAGCAAATTGAGGGGAAGGTATAGAGATCTCCCCAGACAATCACATCCCCACACAGGCACACGTTCCCTATTATCACACCCCCCACCAGAGGGGGATGTTCATGACAATGGATCTGCACTGACACCTCATCACCACCTCACACCTGACAGCAGGGCTCACTCTTGGGTGGTGCCTTCTATGGGTATGGACACACTTACAATGATAAGCATCAACCACTGCCTATCATGCTGAGTGCTACATTTCACTGCCCTAAAATTCCTCTGCACCTGCCTAGTGGTCCCCTGACTACCCTTAAGCCCTGGCAACTACAATGCATGTTTTGTTTTGTTTTCATATTATTTAACTTTTTTAAAAGGGAAGGTGCAGGTAGGAATGAAGGGGAGCAGAGGCAGGCAGGAAGAGAAAGGAGAAAGAAGCCTTTTATTTATTTTGGGCCTTGCGAGGCATGTGGGCGGTGCCCCACCACTGCTCCACCAGGAGATACCAGGCTGAGATGTTTTTAAGCAACAACATGAAAGTCCTCCTGGCCTCACCTCAACTCAGAGTCCTGGGTCTCTGGGGCCTGAGGAAGGAAGCCCATCACAGAGTCATGCAAGGGCCCAGCTAGAGCAAAGAAGAACCTGAGAAAGAGCTCTCTTCTGTCTCTCCCTTTCCCCAGTGCAAGGCAAACCCACAACTAGGGCGAGACATTGCTCTCTGGTTCCGCTTTCCATCTGCATTGGAAAAGATCTGGAAGGTGCAGGCTACACTGTTACTCTCAACAGTGGTTACTTCTGAGCTGGGGATTCCCTTACCAAGAGGTTAGCGGCAAGGAAGGGAACTTCCCTTTAACTTTCTACTCATTTGAAAACAAAAACAGCACACACACACACACACACACACACACACACACACACACACACACACACAATTTACAAGGAACGTGCGTTCCATTTCTCATGTAAAAAGACACAAAGCACCTTCCTTTGCCAAAAAGGCTAACAGAGTTTAACTGGTTACTTTATTTTTCTTCTTGTTTCTTTTCTTTCTTGGCTTGGGTCTCAATAAGGGATATATGTTATCTGGGCAAAATTTATGTTCCATGTCATTTGCAAACAGCCACAACAAAACCCCTGCCTTTCGGCTGAGCCAGGTTGCCATGGTTTCCTGCCCACGGGCTGGGGCCAGCTCTGCGGAGGATGCGGAGGAGCTGCCCCACACTGGTCCCCCTGGAAGGCATCACTAGCCAGAGTCAGCATGACTGTGGGAGGCCAGCAGGGAGACAGGCGGAGGAATGCTCTGCACAGCCGCTGAGCTCATCGCCTTGTTTTCACTGATTTTTGTTCTGTTGGAGAAGTGCCTCTGGCATGAGGCTCTGAGTGGCTCTGCAAACAGCGTTCTTTCTCCCCAAAGCCAAGGCTTTCTTTTTGCCTGATTGGGTGAAGCAGGTGAAGATAAATGTTCACAAAACTGAAATGACCACCGGGAGTCGTGAGCCTTGGGGTGGGGCTGGCTGCCAGCCCAGGGCCCAGCTGCTTTGAGACACTGGGAAGATGACTTAAGGTGGAACTCTGCTTCCTTCTTGTGGCCACAGGGGTTGACCTTCCACATCTGGCCACGTCCAGACACAAGTTCTGGGGGTTCTCACATTGGGCAGCTCCAGCCAGAAGCATTTGCTTCTTTGTTTACATCCACTCAGCACGATGGAGCAGATGCAAAACGACTGGCTCCAGGAATAAAATCATGCTGCCAACACTGTTCTCGGTCCTGCCAACAGAGCACTGAGGGAACACTGTCACCCGCCCTGCTGGAGCTGACATCCTAGCAGAGTCCAGTGGCATCCGGCGAGACTCGTAAATGCCTACTTGAAGCAGTGGGGTGAGGCAGATCAAGTGGAGAGTCCTGGAGTCACCAAACAAGAGCTCTGGGGGTGAGCAGGCTCCTTCCTGGCAGAGGACTCAGGTCCCAGCATCATCACCATCACCCCCTTGCTATGTGCCAGAGACCTGTTTAGGTGAATGATACATATGACCACATTTAATCTTTGTCTGCCTCATTCTCTGACAGGAGAGGCCAGAGCCCAGGCCCAGCACCTGATCACCGCAGGCAGGCAGGCACTCAGGAACTGTTTGTAGAATGAACGCAATCCTCCCAGCACATCCTGTGAGGTGGCTATTCTTGACACCCTAGTCCAGGGATTACCAAGTGAGGTCCGGCAAGGAGCAGCTCTCCCAAAGTCACCCTGCTAGTCAAGGTCGCCTGCAGGTTGTGTGACACCCAAGCCTGTGGCTCTATCCACTGCACTCATTTCCTTCTGCTGTTGTGACAAATCACCGCAACTTGCGACTTAAAAATAACACAGCTGTTTTATAGTTGTGAAGATCAGAAGTCCTAAAATGAAGGTGTTTCTTTTGGCGAGGCTCTAGGGGAGAAGCGGTTTCCTTCCTTTTTCCAGCTTTGAGAGGCTGCCTGCATTCCCTGGCTGGTGGCTGTATCCCTGGGCTCTGTCTCCAATTTCACATCTTCTCAAAAACTTGCGTCTCTGAGGATTATATTGGATCCACTGGATAATCCAGGATAATCTCCCCATCTCAAGATCTTTAGTCCCATCTGCAAAGTGCCTTCTGTCACATAAAGTAACACTCACAGGTGCTGGGCATTTGGATGTAGACATCCGGGTGTGTGTGTGTGTGTGTGTGTGTGTGTTATGCATTTTACACACACACTGACCTGTCTTTACTACTCTGGATTTTTGTTTGTTGTTTTTCTTAAACGTGTAAAGAAATGAATGTCTAGGTATATGTAAATTTAGGGGGAGGGGGAAGTGGACTAAAAGTATTTGAAATCTCTGAGAAAGGTACAAGTGAAATAGAACTTGGTATCAGAAGAGATGTGAATCTTAGCTATACTGTTCATTTTACTTTCTATGAAAATTATTTGAGGCAAGTATGCAAATGTTAATAATTCTATGTGGTGGGAAATGGAGATTTATTATGAATTTATGTGTCATTGTATTTGCTCTGCATTACACTTAAACACACACACACACCCTCTACCTTTCAGAACTCTGGGTCTCGGGAGGTGGGGAATGCTGGCTCTGCTTGGGGCGGCTGAGACAAGTTACCTAGCCCCGAAGCATCCATTTCCTCCTCTGTAAAACGGGGATTAATAGTTGTTTGAGGAAGCCCACACGTGCAAATAATCTGAAACAATGTTCAAAGATTTCCCTCTTGGCACCCTTAATTTTTAACATCGCCGGGGCAGAGGCCAGGCCATGGGGACCACCCAGGGTTGCAGAGGTGACCTGAGGTAGTAATGGACAATCTGCAGGACTGGATCCAGCCGGGGTCGTTGCAAACCCGGGATCCCGGCTGGGTTCAGGGAGGGTTCCCCGCATTAGCCCTAGTCCCACGGGAGGAAGACACAGGGCCGCTGCGCCCCCAGGCGGCTGCAGGCAGAATTTACCAGGCTCCCGGGAAGCCAAAGGCACACTTACGTGAGGACTGAGTATTAACACTTAACAAGTAGGAACTCTTCTTTCCTTTTAGAAGCGGCATGGCAACTGCCGTTTCTGCCAATCACGGGACGACTAGGACACCCAGGCTGGTAAAGAAGGCGGAGAAATTCGGCGGTAGCAGGCCCAGGGCACGCTAGATTGCTGGTGGGCATGCGCGGGTTTATGGAGGCGGGGCACACAGAGTGAGCGTCGCGTCATTAGATTATTATAGTCTAAGAGGAGGACAGCGTAGACGGGCGGTAGCGTGGCCGAGTGGTCTAAGGCGCTGGATTTAGGCTCCAGTCATTTCGATGGCGTGGGTTCGAATCCCACCGCTGCCACACCCGTTGAGGTCTCACGCTTTTTCCGTCTTTCAAATCTTTCAATTTCTTACTGCCTTAGGTTGCTCTCCGTTCATCTTTTTCTCCTTTCTGACGCTAGGGTTTCTTTGGTTGTTGTTTTGTTTGTTTTTAACAGAATTGGAAGTAAAGGGAAGAGGAAGAAACTGCAGCGTTCTCTTTAGAGCACAAATCATTAATCCTGCACCTAAAACAAACAAACAAACAAAACTCCTTATCAGGGTGTTGGGAGGAAGCACCTGGGTTACTTAATGTTCCCAACAGGCTGCTGCATTTTTAACTTACTGCTTTCAGGCTCTCTTTACCTCTCAGGGACAGAGGTTAGATGGGGGCAATTTTAATAAAAACCTGAGTTAGAGAGGGCGTTCCACCTGCTGGGCCCTGCAGAGAGCGCTGGCAGACTCCAGAAATCTCTACTGGTAGAAATGGTGTCAGGTGACCCAATGGAGCCGTTGGGTTATCAGGAATCCTGTTCCAAGTGGGGGTATCAGTTTTGAGGTCCCAGTTTCAGGGATCCACCTCCCACTTGGTTTGGGGGGGTGGGTTTAGGGTTGATGTTTTATTTATTCATTCAGCAGCTATTTATGAAGGAATTAAGTGCTGGAAACCAAGTTCATCCTTGGGACTTGAAATTGAGAGATTAGCTCTGTGAAGGTGGGAGAGGGGAGTTGCAGGAAGAGGTTGGAACAGCATGTGGAAAGTCCTAGAGGCAAAAGAAAACCTGGTGAGTCTGAGGTGCTGTGAGGGCAACTCAGAGCAGCTGGATGGGGAGCCAAAGTGGACTGACTAGCAGGAGATGAAGTGAAGTGTCAGGCAAGGAGGGTCATGAATGACAAAAATGAGACTTTGAACTTGATTCTGAGGGAAATGGGGAACCATGGAAAGGTTTTAAGCCAGAGGGTGGGTGATATGTTCCGATTTTGGATTTAGAAAGTTCCCTTGGGCATCAGGAACAGGAGGTTCTGTTCCAAGTTTACTGCATTTGTTCAGGAGAAAGTGGTTTATGCCACAGCTGTTTTCACTTTTTAGGACAGAAACGTTGGGTCAGAGAGACATTTTGGAGGTGAACTTGACAGAACTCACAGATGAAAATATGAAGAAGAGAAACATGTCAAGAAGTGATGACTAGGTTTTGGGCTTGAGCTACTGGATGGCTGGTGGTTCCTCTCCTCTCACAGTGACTTTGAGATGCCTGAGGGACATGGTGTTGGATAGGCGATATGACACAAAAGTCTGGAAATCAAGAGAAAGAGAAGAGCCTGAACAAATGATAGAGTGAGGAGGTTTTAGAGACTGAGGCTATGGCAATGGAGGAAGTCACCCAGGAAGACTGTACATAGAGGACAGAAGCCACATGAGAGCCCTGAGACTGTCATTTTAATGGGGGTGTGGTGGGGGGGGGCAATGAAAGAGAAGTCAGTGAGGGAGACATTGGACTAACCAAACACACAGGTGTGATGTCACATAAGCCAAGGAGAGTATTTCCAGAAGGAGGAAGGAACCAACTATGTTGAATACTGCTAAGAAGTTTGGCAAGATAAAGACTGATATCCATTACCCATTGGATTATGATGTCCATTGGGTTTATGGACAAGGTCATTGGTGACCCTGATTAAAGCCGTTTCAGAATAGTTGTTGAAGAGAAGAGATGGAAATGTATGTGTGGACGACTCTTTGTGAAATTTGATTTGGAGGCAAGAAAGAGTGATTGGAACAGCAGTGAGAAGAGAAATAGGGAATCAAGGGAGGATATTTTTTATTTATTTTTTATTATAGTAATTATTCTACACATTAAAATAATTTCTGTGTATAGGTTCCCCATGTCTTAGATATATTTCAAGCCACCATCCCCTCCACCAAATCACCAAGTGTCAAGGGGGGATATTTTTGAGATGAGAGACTGGAGGGTGTTTTAGATGCTTGGCCCTAAGTCTGCCACAGGGAATCACTTCAGTCCCACAATGGAAAGCATAGGAATTTAGCTCGATGGTACATTCTAACTGGCTATGTTGCCTTGGA
This sequence comes from Solenodon paradoxus, assembly GCA_004363575.1. Classification (NCBI taxonomy): domain Eukaryota; kingdom Metazoa; phylum Chordata; class Mammalia; order Eulipotyphla; family Solenodontidae; genus Solenodon; species Solenodon paradoxus. The sequence goes on from RJWH01001807.1 coordinate 280,409, forward strand.
CTTCCCACAGTGACAACTATTTTCTGCGTTCAGGATGCTGCTGCTCAGTGTCTCCAAGTAAACTAGGATCCCCCTTTCACTCAGACCCTCACGAAGAGCTGACTATCCAGGCAGCCTCTAAAATGCTCATGGGGACTGGGCTGTTGTTAGGTGATGGTGCTACCTCCTTTTCCATTGGGTAAAAGTATTTTAGAAGAAGGACATTTTCTCTTGAAAGAGTGACCCAGGCTGTCCCCAGCACCAGGTTGAGATGTTCTACTTTTAAAACCTCAAGAAAGGGATGATTTAGAAAAACCCTGAAAACAAAGAAATCGATTTGTCTCTTGGGTTTCAAAAGCTTAGGTGTGGCTGAAGGCAAACCATCTTGAAGATTATGAGAACAGTGAAAGCCTGTTTTTCCTGCTCTCAAAACACATTTTTCAGGATTGGTAAAGAAAGGAAAGTCAGAGAAGAATTAGGTATCTTGAGATGTCAGCATGTTATTGAGAAGAAAGGGCAGCCAGTCCCAAGTGGCTAGATGTTTGTCGATCTGGGATCAGGGGATCAGGGTTGATCTAAGTTCAACTCAAGTCCCAATAAGGCCGGAGGGCAAAAGAGCAGAAATCACTGTGTTTTCTTTAGGTGAAGGTGTCTGGGCAGCTCTTCCAAATGATCCCAACAGTAGAGCAATGCCCCCCTCCCCCGCCACTCCTTCACTCTTTGAAGTTAGACCAACCCCAGTTTCCTCATCTAGAAAATGAGAATTATAAACCCTACTGCCAGGTGGCCTTAAGAATTAAATAAGACCATATGCTGAAGACCCTTTCAAACTGTCAAATATTTAAAGAGTGATAAAGGATTATTATTGATCTTACAAAAATTATATACACAAAGAAGAGTATACACATTTTAGTGCTTCACATTTTCCTAACTCAGCAGAGACACACCCCAGGATGCCCACACCCAGAGCCATGGCCAAGTTAGCTTGAATTCGCTAACCCTTTTCCTCCACCACAGCCTTCTTCAGGCTCCTGATGGTTTTCTTCTCTGCCAGGAAGAATCCCTGGTTTGATCACTCAGTTCCACGTGTGCATATTATGGGATATACACGTGGATGTACTTACATTCAGATCTTGGTACCCACGATGAGACCAAGATGGCTGGGAGGCGCTCTTTCTGTGGTGAGCAGGGTTGGATTAAGACATTTTGTAGGTTTAAGTGTTAAAGATTAGGGTGATCACCATTGCTCCCTCATTAACAAATAGAAACAATACTAAATTACAACATAGGATCAACTAAGTCTTAATTCTTCCCATTATAAGTATACTGGTACTTTCCTGAAATGTCCAATTCTTTAAAAGTGTTTTGTTGTTGTCACTGAAGCTGGTACAGAAGCCTGTGCTCACTATGCTGAGTCATCCCCAAACTTGTAAAGTAGAAACCCAAAAAGGCCAGGTTGGACTGGAGAGAAGCCTGGGTCCCTCAACTCACCTGTCAACACAACATTAGGGTAGGAGCGGTTCAACCAAAGCTCCCAGAATAGATCTAATGCAAGGTTCCAGAATGGTCTCAAGACAAGCCCAGAGAAGCTCCAGCTGCTAGTGAGGAAGGTCCAGTGCTCCTGGAGAGGTTGCAAAAGCAGCCTGAAAACTCTTGTCAAGGGCACCCTGCCTGCACCGACACAAGAACTCACCCAGCAGGCACAGCTGGAGACGGGGTGGAGCCAAAGCGAGAGGGGCGGGAGCGGTGCCTAATTACGTGCAGGGGGCGGGGCTGTATCCAGAGGGAGGAACAAGCCCAGTCCCAGAAGGACTGTCCAAGATGGCCGGAGTGTTCCAGTAGGACCAGAAAGCTGGTAAAACCAGAATAAATTTGGGGGTGGTCTGGGACTGGGGAGGGGCTGGGAGAAGGCACATGAAGGTGAAACAGGCTATGAGGCCTATCTCGTCAGTAACCGGACCAGGCCGCAGGGAGGAGCAACACGGGGAGGTCGAAGCGAAGCCAGAATTCGGGGGGGCCGGCCCACTTCCAGGGGGCGGGGCGGGGCGGGGCGGGGCCACGATACGGGGGCGGGGATGGAGGCGAGTTCAGCTCCGGTGGGCGGGACGTGGGCGGGCCCAGGCGGCGGACGGGGATTCGCCAGGGTAACCCGGATGGTGGAAGGGGACCGGCACCGGAAGGGAACGCGCTGTGGGCGGTTCCAAGACCTAGGGACAGGATCAAGTTCAAGTTCGGAGTGTGAAGCAAGTCAGGGGCAAAGACTGGCGCGTGGCCGTCAGACCATGGGCGACTGCAGGCCGAGGAGGTGCAGGGCCAGGGCGAGTAGGCCAAGAAGCAGCAGCATCCCGAGCAGCAGCCGCAGGAGCGTCCCTGCCGTGGAGCCGCGGGGCCGCCCGCTCGTGGACTGCACGTATCGCTCCACCGCGTCCGCGAAGCTGAACTTGTCGGGCGCGTAGCCAAGCTGGGCGCGGGCCTTGGCGATCTGGAAGGTGTGCGTCACCGCCACGCTGCGCACCTGCGGGGAGAGGCGGGCAGCCGAGGGGCAGCACTGCCACCTCCACCTGTCTTACGGAGATAGGCCAGGGCAGGGGTTTAAAAGGACGGGACTGGGTCTTGCTCTTCCGTTTCCTTGGACCTCGAGGGCGCCCCCTTCAGGAGCCTTTTCTGAATCGCCCCACCCTTCCATCCCCCAAAGCAAAGGCCAGGCCTCTGCACTCCCCTGCCCTGGCCTCCTGTGGTGCTTAGATTTGATACCCCTTCACCTCTTATTGGTATCCCAGCGGAGCCTGGGGGGCGGGGAGGGAAATGTCCCCAGAAAATGCTCTCCACTTCCCCCACACCAGATCTGCCCCTGCAGGCTCCAAGTCGCAGGCTTGCTTTATAGCTTTTGCTTATTAACTAAGCTCTAAGAGAGGAATTCAATGACGCAGAAGTGATTATCAGCCATGGTTTTTGCCCGAGCTGACAAGCTTCAGTGACAATTATCCATTTCACAGCTCGCACTGTACAGGATCTGGCCTTTCCTGGCCTTATTTCACTCAATCCTTTGAGGTGGTTCTACCACCATCACTTCTTTACATATTTGAAAATAGAAGATCAGAGAGGTTAAGTGACTTGCCCAGGATCACACAGTGGAGTCAGATTTGGCCCCTGCTCTTTCCTGATATTCTGGGGTTGGGAGGCTGTCCTTCCACCACACTCATTTATTTCTCTTTTGTTCCTCAGCTGGACACTGGGAAAGGGTCCACGAGCTGCTTGGTTCTTCCTGGCCCTGAAACCACCCTCTGGGGTCACCCCCACCTAGTCTTGGATGTTTGCAGGGGGAGAGAGGGAATTAGGTCTGTTCTTTCTTTATGGCTCCAGCTAGTAATTTCAGGGTTGGGGGTGGGATACTTGGGACTTAGATAAGCGGGTCCTGCACATAGTATGCTCAGATCTCAGGGCTAGATGTCACCTCCTGTGGGAAGTGTCCCTAGTTTCCTCAGAACCAACCTCTGCTGTGAGCTCTGAAGTAGCTTATAATTTCTCCGAATGTAATCCCATCATGTGCTGAGTTGCCTAGTTACTGGGAAACCTTCCCCTGTGAATTGTGAACTCCTTGGCGGTAAGGCTTGTCTCTTCTCCATTGCTCAGCATAGGGGCCTGGCTCTGTATGTGAGCAATAGATGTTCACTGAATAAAAGGCTCTGCATTTAGTCAAACTCGAGTGACTACAGTCAGAGTGACCAGCAGAGGGCGCGCAAGCCACAGTGATCAGAAACTTCCCGCGGTAACTAGGATTCCTTTGGCCTGAACTGAACTGAGAAAGGGGAGACCTGGAGGAGCCAGGCCCAGCCTCACCACAATTCAGCAGCACCCACACAGCTATTTTACTTAGCAGTGACCTCTGACTTCGTTCGCCAGCTAGTGGTGAAATCCTTTAGGTCTGATCTGGATTTGAATCTCAGCTCTGCTACTTAAGTGAATGGTCATAGGTGGGTTTTTCATCTTTGTGTCTGTTAATGGGGATGATTAAGAGGACTCACAATTTAGAGTTGGGGTGAAGATGAAATGAGCGAAAGCATAGCGACTGGTATAGCACCACACTCAATAGATGGGCCCGGCTGTCCTTATTCTCCTTGCTAGTCTGGATGGGCCAAAGGAGAACTTGCTTCTTTCTGTGACTCACTCTCCAAGTTGGAAGCTTGCATGTGAAGCCAGCTCCAGAAAGGCATGGCCCTGGGCAAGTCAGCTGCTTCTCTGAGGGCTCAGTTTCACATCATAAAATGAGCTCATGTTTTTGCGCTTCCGAACTTACAGGGCATCAGAGAGAATCAAGTGTGAGTGGACTGGAAGAATTTTGCAAGTAACACCCCCATTTCTTGCCTTCCTGTTTACCATCTGCATTTAAAAACAAAAACAAAAGCAAAAACTTCTCTTTTAAACTGTATATGCAGATAGAAAATGGCATCATCATTTTAGAATAATATTCTGTAATAGGTGGCACTTAATATATACTTATTAGTCGGTCGGCTTGGACCGTGGGCCTCAACGCACCAAGCTGCTTGTGTGTTGAGAGCTGACAGGGTTGGCAGGGCGTGCTCGCCCTCACAAACACGAGTGTCATGAAGCGGCCTTGTGGGAAGATAAGCTGAATGAATGCAATGACAGCGATGACGGCTGGACTCAGAGCTGCACACAAGAGCACACGGTCCAAGCAAAAGCCCAGAGGTTGGCATGATTTCAAAGGAGCTAGTCCTAGATTCGAGTGCCCGTGGAATGTTCTGAGACTTCAGAAAGGCATTCTGCTATGGCTTCAAAGGGGTGAGGGCAGAGGCAGTGGGGTATGGAGAAGAGGCAGGAAGGCAGGAGAAGGGGGACAGGGTGCAGGGGATCCCCTAGTAGCAGCCACTTACCTCGCTCCGGGTGAGCAGTGGGGGGACGCTGCAGATGGGCCGCAGGGTCAGATGCACGTACTCCATCAGCACGGCTGTGTGGGGAGAGGGGCCCGTGAGCCCAAGCCTTGCCCTGCGCAAGCTCAGGAGGCCTGTGGACAAGTTAGCTGCCGGCATGATTTGCTTTGCTGGCGGAAGTCTGCACTTTGTAAGAATTTCCTGTCCCCAAAGGATTCTTTTAAATTGGCCCTTCTCGGTCACCGGGAGGTTACCCCACTTGGCTGTGAAATGCGTCACAGATGCATTGTTATTAATATGAATGGGCTGTTTCCAAATCCGTCTGAGCAGATTCTGCTCTCTCTCTAAGCGTGGCTCTCTCTCACTCACTTCTCATCCAGTGTGCTCTTTTGAGCAGAGAGAAAAGTTGGAGCGCAGCCTGGGCCACCGGACCATTTTAAACATGTGGGTGCGGATATAATTGGTGCAGAGTTGCCTGAGGCAGGTTTATATTTTAAAGGTGCCAGGTGTTGCTAATGTGCTGTCGGGGTTAAGAACCACTGAGCTGGGTGTGCCTGTGATTCCGGCAGCTGAGCCCTGGCGTGCAGACCGTGTAAAGCCCAGGGTGTTCCTGACCAGGCGTGAACAAAAGTAACTAAATACAGATAATTCTTCCTCCCCTCCCTCTCTCGCCTTTCCTTTCTTCCTTTCTTCAAGAACAAAAGCTCGCTTGCAGTCACCATGGCAATGCTGTACAGAAGTCACCCAGCAGTGGGCCCTGGTGGACAAAGACTTGCAAACCCCTGCTTTAGATGGTAGGCATCCCAATGCATTCAAAACACAGAGGGCTAGTTGAAGTTTTCTAGGAGTCCAGCCACTTGTGATTTGAGGGCCCCCTGTCCCCTCGGGGGATCACTCCATGCCTGACACCTGCTCTGTGCTCAGCTGGAAGGAGGTGCACAAAGGGATGCTGGTGGTGGGAGCAGAGCACAGCAGCCAGGACCTGCTGCAGGGGGTGGGGGCAGGAGTAGGGAACCTCCACAATCCAAGAGCAGCCTTCAGGTCACGGTGACTCTGGGGGACTGGACAACCCCAGGCTCCCTCTCCTCCTGACTGGCACAATGCCTTCCAGCACAGGGCACATCATACTCGTGGCACCTTGGTGGCCTCATCTTTATGGTGGGCCCAGTCACACCCACCTTGCAGTGGGATGGGACTTATACAGGGCTGGGTGAGGGTGAGGGAAGTGAGGCACTGGGGGTGCAGAGTGGAAGGGGCGTGATTGCTTCTGGGCTGAGTATATGCCAGTGGACTTAGAGAACTGAACCCCGAGAGTGAAGGTGTCCTTAAATTTTGTGTCCTCTGGCACGTCCTGATAGAGTAGTGGTTTGGTCCGCCACCTCTGACTGAGCACAGTCCATGTACATTCCAAGGACCTGGGTTCACATTCCAGGGTGGGGCGGGTAACCAAGATGAACAACTAAATAAAAATACATAATATCCTTCTTCCTCCTCTCTCTTCCTGCCTGCCTCCTTGCCTTCATTCCTGCCTGTACCTTTCCTTAAAAATGTGTGCACTGGTTTCTACTTGCCTCAGCCTAGTCCTAACCCTGGGTTCCAGATGAGGTCATGCAGGTAGGCTTGGCACACAGATGGCTTTTAACACACACACACACTCCTGTCCTTACCTGTCAGGTAAACCCAGGAAGTAGGCACCTGGATCCAGGGCTGGCTGTACCCCAGCTTCTCATACTGCAAGGAAACGGCCTGAGATGAGAGCAGGTCCTTCAGGGCCAGAGTTTCAAGGTCGCATGTTCCCTTTACTCGGGGCCTGCAGAACTTCCTTCTGGTCCTTTGCCCGGTTACCCGAGAGTGAGACCCTGCAGCCAGCCCCAAGCTTGAGCCAGCCTTGAGATGAAATCCACAGCAGGACCCGGGTGACTCTGGAGGAACTGAATGCATGGGATGGGTTTTTAAGTTGGGGTTCCCCCTTCACATGACTTATGGTTCGCATCTGCCTCTACACCCAGAAACACTCCAAGGCGCTCATGTAGAATCTGATTTTCCTAGAATTGAGTTTTCTGCTTTTAAAAGAAAAAAAATCCCAACGTGGATTATGGGAGGAGATGCAGGAAAGTGGGTAGGCACAGATGAATGGAGGTTTTCACTGTGTAAAACCTCCCCAGGGTGCTCCCTCGTGGCTCAGGTGCTTAGTCAGCAGCTGGGCGTGAAAAATGTAAAGCCCAAGGGGCCAGGTTTGCAACCTGGGGATGAAGGGAACACCTAAATAGATGAAACTAATAAACAAAAGTGCTTTCTCCTCCCCCTTAAAAAATGTTTCTTGCAGCCTGCAATGCTGGGGTCGGGGTTAGATGCTGCCACTGTACATCCCAAGAACTGGGATTTGCATCCTGGGCCTCGGGGAACCACCAAGATGAACAACTAAATACAGTGCTGCTTCCTCCTCTCTCTTCCTGCCTGCCTATTCATCTTCACCCTGCCTGCACCTTTTTATTTTGCTAAGTAAATTCGCCTTCACTCCTGCTGGCACCTTTCCTCTTTAACAGAAAGAAAGAAAGGAAGAACTTGGAACCCCCCTCTTACTCTGCTGCTGGAAATGTAAAATGGTGTGACCACTTCGGAAAACTGTCAGTTCCTCAAAGGGCTCCACAGAGAGTTACTACAAGAACCAGCGGATCCACTCCCGTGTACACCGTGAGAAATGAAAATGTGTGTTCACCCCAAAATGTACACGTATGTTTGTAGCAGCATTACTGAAAATAGGCCCAGAGTGGCAACACCTAGTGTCTGCCCACTGATAAATGGATAAACACAAGGCGATAGAGCCACCGAGGGGAACCACTTTTGGCCATAAAAATGAGGCACTGATAGGACACACGCTGAGACGTGGATGAACCTGGAAAGCTGTGCCGTTCAGTGAAAGGAGTCAGACACAAAGATCCATACTGCGGGATCCCATTTACAAAAATCATCCAAGTGCTTTCTGTAGTTCAGGCAGTGAAAGCACAGGCTGTGGAAGCCACGGACCCAGGTTCCAGGCCAGGGGTTGGATAAGAAATAAAATAGTCAATGAGGCATTCCCTGGTGGCTCAGGCACTAAGTCAGCAGCTGGGGCACAGCCCATGTAAAGTCCAAGACTCACATTCCTGACTCAGGACTCGGCGGGGAAGACACCACCAAAAAAAAAAAAATTTTTTTTTTAATTAAACCAATAAGCGTGCTTCCTCCTCCTTTTCCTTCCTTCCTTTATGAAGGTTTATCTGGTGTGCTCTGGTGGAGCAGGGGCTTGGCACAGTCCACGTACATCCCATGGTCTCTGGCCGGGGAAAACGGGAATAGCTGAGATGAACAGCTAAGTGAAATAAACAAAGGGTTTCCTCCTGTCACTTCCTAATGCCCTTCATTCCTGCCTGTGCTTTTCCTTTAAAACAAAAACCCTTTGTCCTCCCTCCACCCCCAGCCTTTAAAAAAAAAGAAATATCCAGAATAGGCAAATCTAAAGAAACCCAAAGCAGATTAATGACTGATTAGCGGGTGGGGTGGGGTAAAGTGAAGTGACCCCTGAAGGGTACAGTTTGGGGGCTCATTTTTGGAGGGTGAAGAGATGTTCTAAAGTGCATGCTGGTGAGGGCCTGAGTATACTGAAATTGCTACACGCCCACATTAAATAGCTGCGTTGTATGGCTGGGCATTCTCTCCAGCGAGCTGCTGACATTGCCATCTGAGGTCTGAACCCTTCTGCCCAGGGTTTCTGGCTTGGGGGCCCAGCCCATCCCTGCCCTTTGTGCTTCGGCCACCACTTCAGCACACAGCAGAGTAGTCACAGGCAAGAGTCCAGAGGGTGAGGCTGGGAGGGCCTGTGGCAAACTCAGGGAGCACAGGGAACCCCACAGGGCAGCCACCACCCATCTCCGGTCAGTTCCAGTGTCTCCCAGTGGACAGTTCAAGAGCTGAGAAATCTGGTTGTCTTGGAAAAAGGGAGGGATGACAGGGAGAGAAAACATGGGGGTCCCTGAATTTGCACTCAGGCCGGGGTGAACGTCTAGGCACCTACCAGCGGGGCCATCCACTCGAAGAGGTTGACGCTCTCCCCGTCGTTGATGTAATATGCCTGTCCACTCTGCGGGGACATGAGGGGCGAGCAGTCGGGCACCTGCCCGCCAGCCTGACCCACCCTTTCAGAGGGTTCCCAGAGCTGCCCAGCCCCCAGTTCTCCTGAGCAGCCACAGAGCAGCCCCCAGCTCTGGGGACAGATTCTGGAGCCACCACGCTGACCTCGATGGAGTCACTAAACCGCTCTGGACCTCAGTTTCTGCCTCTGAGAAATGAGATCACAATGGGATCTCCCCCCTGGGTTGTTGTGAAAATTGCATGTGACAGTCCATCCAGCCCTCGTGAGTTGGGGACATGGGGTGGGTGAGCCAGGAATCCCCTGGGGACAGGGCAGCCCCCAGGGTAACGGGGCGCATAGGAGACTCACGGCCACGTAGCCCTTGGCTGCCGTGAGGGCCTCGGCCGCCAGCACGTGCGCCTGCACCAGGTTATCCACATGAACCCAGTTCATCCGCGTCCTGGGGTCCCCGAATCGGAACAGGAACAGCCTCTTCTTGATGTGGCTCTGGGGGTGGCGGAGGGAGGGTGGACACAGCTCAGCGTGGCGGGGCTCACCCTCTCTGTGCTGACCCGCCCCGTTTCTCAGGCTGGACCCTCTCCTCAGACCCAGCACCTGGGTCCCCTTGCACCCAGCTGGCAGCACTGCCCGCTGGGGCTCGAACCCAGAGCCACCCAGCTGGGCAAGGGTTCCAATCTGCTGGACCTCAGCGCCTCCTCTCTCACCTGAATACTGAAACAGCCTCCCAGCTGGGCCCCTGCAGGCTGTTAGGGAGCCTTTATTTTCTTTTCATAGAATAATGTTACTTCTTTTCTTTACATCACTACATGCTTTTTCAGATATTGAACTTTGTGTCTCCCCTGTTTTGAACCTTCCAGATGCCCAACCAGCCAGATTGAAAGCCAGAGGCCTGACAATGTCTGAGGAGGTCCCTCCCATTTGGTCCCAACATCTTTGATGTCACTTCCCACTCACTGCCCGCTTTTCTGGGCTCCAGACACATGACCTCCCCCTGGTACTCAGGGCTGGGGGAACATACCGCCACTCGTGGCAGGTGCCTCTGCTCTTCGGGGCCGTAGATCCCCGGGGGCCGGAGCACACAGGTCCGCAGAGTGCCTCCTCCTAGACACGGGGTGGGTGGGCATCAGGGGCCTGCTAAGAGTCGACCAGCAGGCAGAAGAATGCAAAGGTGGTCCCCATCTCCCGACCTTACATGGCAGTTTAGCAGGAAGATGGTCCTTGGGGCTTGTGGTCCCTGACCATGGCAGGCCCAGGACATGAATACCCCAGAGACAGGAGGACATAGATGGGGTCTGCACATCTCCACACTCCGTGGTGAGGACCAAGCCCTCCATGCCAGGTCAGAGGCAGAGTCTCAGAGACCAGTGTGGGTCACAGGGAATGGTAATCACCTAGGGTGACCGCAGTGGGACTCCTGGAAAGTACGTATCAGGTGAGCGCACCTGTAAACAGCCTGTAGCTAATTTTAAACTCTGGGTCACCTGGGCGTGGTGGGGAGCGGTCAGGTTGCAGCTGATGTTGGCTGGCAGGGCCCTGCGTGGCCACGTCACGGAGGGGCCAGGCCCAGGTATTCATGACACTCCTGACCATGGAAAGCTGGGGATTCTTATATAAATAATTCTCGGCTGGAGATTAAGTGTCTGGCTTGTCAGCTGTTAGTTCACCTGGGGGAGGCCACAGGTAGAGAAGAGAATTCAGCTGCGTAGGGTCAAGCCCCTGGCATCTGAAATTGAGGCCAGAGAGGCCCAAGGTGATGGGTGGGGCAGGGAGAAATGAAGAAGAGCCCATGCTCAGGGACCCACTTAGCTGTGGTTCCATTGTGTTATGATGAGTAAGCCCCAGGTTCTGCTGCTGGAGTCCCCGAAGGTTCATCATCCCACCTCTGCCACTGAATGGCCATGTGACCTGGAGCTAAATCTACTGACCTCCAAAAGCCTCAGTTTTCCCCTCTGTAAATGTGAGGATTATAATCTCAAGCAGCCCTGGCTTTTCAAAGTCTAAAAGAGTGAGGGAAATCACGTTTTCTCATTCTTTTCAGTTTCTGAATTTCAAAAATCAAGTAGTGATCATTTGGAAAGCCAAGAATGTGTCTGAATCTACTTGGCTTCTGAGTTTGGAAAGGAAAGGCTACCTAAAGCTCTTACTCATGAGAGTGTTGTGAAGTTATTGAGACTTTTGAATGTAAAATCAGCACATAAAGCAGGGCCTGGCATGTAGAAAATGCTCATGAACATGGACTGGTCATGCTCTCTCTCTAACAGTGCCCATGACATTTATTCTCCTATAAGCTCTTTGAGGGAGATTCCACCATCATTCCCATTTTTGTAATAGATGAGGAAACTGAGGCTGGCAGAGGAAGTACATAGTCTGAGATCATGGTGGTAGAACCTGGATTTGAACTCATTTCTGATGATGGGTGAATGTGGAAGTTCAGCCACTGTGCCATCCTGCTGCCTATCCACTGCTGCCTAATTTTCATCTCTAGAACCAGAAGAGGTGGTACAGTAAGGCAGCCCAGACCAATTTTTATGGGAGTTATTGAAGGTTAGGTCTCAGGATTCCTCACATGCACGGTCCTTCCAAAGAGCTGGGCCTTAGTGTGCCCTGGTGCAACAGCAGTTAGATCAGTTGCCTCTGGCCAAGCTCAGTCCACATACATCCCAAGGACCTGGGTTCATGGCCTGGGGCCCACAGTGGGGGTGGGGGGGCCAAGATGGACAACTAAATAAAAGTGCTTCTTCCTCCTCTCTCTTCCTGCCTGCCTCCTCACCTTCATTCCTGCCTACATCTTCCCTTTAAAAAAAAAAAAAAAAAAAAAAGAGCTGGGTCTCTTCCATGTTCAAATTTTATATTCTTTTATCCAAAGAGGGTCCCTAAAACTGGGTCTACTCGTACATGGCAGAAAAGAGACCTCAGCTTGGGCTAATCCAGGTCTCCTCCCACCTGTCCCGGCACCCTGCCCCTGGCCCCCAGACCCTGACTGTGAGAGCAGAGAGTGGCCTCGATTTGCTGGGCTGTAACCCTGCTGGGGTGTGAGCACACAGAATTTGCAAGTGACCAATGACAAAGCCAAGGGAAGTGTCCTTTGGAAGGAAGGCAGTTCAAAGAACACACCAACTAAAGCTAGACTCGTGCGTGCATACATTCTGGGGGAGGCACACACATTTGCCAGATGCAGGGATGGAGCATGCTCACCCGGGAGCGGCGTTCCGTTGGCCATGAGGGTCAACTGGTCAGCGATGGCTTTGGTTCGGGAGTAGTGGTCCAAGTGCTGCCAAAGGCCCGGAGGACAGAGCCACCAGGTGGGGGTCAGCGGCCTCGCCAGCAGCTCTTGCCCAGCCGGCTCGGCCCCTGGTCTGCACCTTTGCTTCAATCACTTGGGGCTGGATTCTGGGGGCTCCCCTTGGGAATGGCCAGGTTGTGAGCCCCTCTGCCCCTCCTCTCTCTGGGTGGGAGCTGCAGCGCTGGACCAGGGACTCCTTCCCACAGTGCCATCCCAAAGGTCTTCCTGATGCCAGCCCAGGGCCTGAGTCGGGTGCCTTCCTCGCGGGCAGCCCCTTTGTGCTCACATGACATTACCCCATGTCTCTCACTCCCTGCCTGCTCTCACCCACCTCCAGGGGCAGAGATGAGCAAGAAGGCCCCGAGTGTGACCTGCTGAGCTGGGCACAGGAACAAACTGGCCCTGGTGGCTCAAGGCCACCTGATTTCAAAGCCCCTACTGACAAGAGCAGGTGAAGTATCATGCCATGCCACCCATCGTGCCATACCACCCATTGTGCCATGCAGCTTTGGGGGCAACCTGCTCCTGGGACTCACCCAGGCTTGTGGACCTTGTCCCACCCAGACCGCCCACCTCTCCTGGGAGCCAGGTACCTTCTCCAGTGGAAAATACGGCACAGAGTCCTCATCACCCTGGTCTATGGGTTTCCCGCCGAAGGTGACATTGACGGTGCTGGTGTAGACAAGCCTGGGAACCCGCCGACGGACACAAACTGCAGTGACAGGTGCACATGGCCACACAGACAGGCAGTCGGTGTGAGCTGGGAGGCGGTTGAGGGGGCGCCCACAGGGACACGTCCTGGCCCCGCGTGCCTCTCAGGAGGGAAGGGCAGCCTTCTCTCAACAGGCAGTGGGCCCCGGGCCTGCTCTGTGGACCCCCTGGGCCAGGCCAGCTCATGCTTGCTTCTCAGCGTGGCAGTGGCCTCTGGGCTACTTTCAAGGGACAGGTCAGAAGAAAGTCTCCCTCGATGGGAACACAGCAAACAGCACACTAGAATCAGGAAAAGGGGGTGCAGGCCAGTCAGGACACGTGGGGAAAGCCAGATGGAGCCTTGCATTTTGGTGCCTCCAGAAATTTTCTGGTTCCCTATGTGGAAGCCAAACTCTGCTCCCCATGTCCCCAGATGCCCTGTGTCCATGCTGACTGCTCCTTCCTGGGCCTGGGCAGGTCTGTGGATCAGGAAGGATGGGCTGCCTGCAAGCCCTCTTCTGGGGTGGGCAGAGGTAGAGGAAGAGAGTGCCACCTCTGCCCCCCACCTTGTCCCCGAGAGCCAGGCCTATGGCAGGAGAACACAGAGAAGCAGGAAACCCACAGCAGGTCACACTCAGCTCTGAGCACCTACCATCGATCACTAGTTTGGTGCCTCCAACATTTATAGACTCAATCTGCTCTTTGTGCAGCTAAAAGACAAGATGAGGTGGAAAGACGGCGGACTGCCTCCCCTCTTGTGGCCGAGGTGGAAAGGCTGGGCTTGGGGAGGGCGGGGGGCCTGGATGTCAAGTCAGAGGCAGGGACCCTGAGAGGCCCATGGGCGGCGTGGGAGCTCTGGCCCCTGTGTCCAGCTCTGCCGCCATCTCCCTGGGTGACCTGGAAAATTCTGCACCCCCGTGACCCTAGCTCCCTCTTCTCTACAGTGAGGGTCCCAGGGTGGGCGGAGGATTCAGTAAGCTCCAGGGGAGGACCTGGTACAGGGGTGACACAAAAAGGGCCTCGAATATGTTGAACTGTTTCCAGGTTCTGAAAGTTTCCATGTCCTTCCCTGTGACACTGTCCATAGCAAAGGGGCTGGGGTGTGAACAAATGAAAACTAGTCTAAGAGCCTCTTGTGAGCCAGGAACTCCGTGAAGCTTTTGCACCTCGCTTAATCCTGACACTCGCTCTAGGAGGCGGTTCTATATTGATTTTCAACTATATTCTTGGTATTTTACTTAACAGCTTTACAATTACATGATTAAAAATGATTTAGGCACACACTGGTGGCCTAGTGGTCTAGTACACCCCGGGCACAGTCCCCACGCATCCCAAGGTCCCAGGTTCAGGACCAGGGTCTGGGTGGGGAGGGGGACAATCAAGATAACAACTAAATAAAATAAATAAAATACTTCTTCCTCCCCTCTGTCTGCCTGCCTGCCTGTGCTCACCATTCCTTAAAAAAAAAAAAAAATGGTTCCAACAGTCAAAAAGGATCACTCCTGATTCCATATCTTCCTCCCCATCCACTGCAGAGACACCCACTGATACCAGTTCCATGTCTTTCTAGAAATAATCTATGCTTATCAATATCAGCATGTACATGTGTGAGTATGTATTTGCCCTGCTTTTATTTTTTTTTTACAAATAGGAGGGTACCTAACGAGGTTCTCGTACCTTGGAAATGGTTCTGTTATCGTCATATACTGAGTTGCCTCCTTCTTCTGAAAGGCCACACTGAATTTCAAAACACCAGTTCATTTAAATAGTCCCCAAGTTCATGTGCATAATTTTTTCCCTGTGTGTGCTGTGTAAAACAATGCTGTAGGTGCACCCTGGTGGCCCAGTGGTCTAGTTCACCCCGGGCGCAGTCCCACGTGCATCCCAAGGTCCTGGTTCAAGATCTGGGCCCCAGGGGAGCAGCCAGTGTGAACAAATAAGTAAGGATAAATGGGGTGCTTCTTCTGCCTATTTCCTCCTGCCTGCTCGCCTTCGTTCCTGCCTGCCCCTTTCCTTTCAAATAAAAAATAAAACAATGCTATAAATACACCAGGAAATATGAGATCTGAGTCAAGGGGTGCATATTCCTTTCCTTTCAAATAAAAAATAAAACAATGCTATAAATACACCAGGAAATATGAGATCTGAGTCAAGGGGTGCATATTCCACAGAGACTGGGTTGTGACTCTGGTACCAGTAATGCTCTAACTTGAAGGCCACGGAGGTGCAGAGAGGCTTAGGTAACGTGCTCTAGTGATACAGCTAGAAAGTGGCCAGATTGGCAGTGGGTCCCATGGACACAGGCAGGCTGGGAGGGGCCCAGACCTTGCAGATGGGGTGTGGGGGGTGCGCGCACAGAGTCTGGACCTGAACCTCACTGTTGAGCTCCAGGTTTGGTGGGTGAAGGCTCTCACCTTCTCGGCACCGGACATTCCATAGGATGCCACATGGAAGACACAGTGTGCCCCCTCGAAGGCACAGGACAGGGCTGCTTCATCACGAACGTCAGCCTGAAAAAGAAGGGAGCGGGGGTAGGAGGTTGAGTACAAGGCAAACACAGATGCCAATTCTACACCTTGCCAGGTCCAGAGCCGGTGCCCAAACCCTCTCCACCACTACCCTCTCCAGCCATGCCAGGCATCTGTAGGGTCCGGAGAAGCCATGGGCAGGACTGAGCAGTCAAGACGTTTCGGCCAATGACCAACCATAGATGTGACTGCAGTCTCTATGCAGAGACTGGGTACTGGGTTCTGCCACTGGGGTTTCTGTCATCATTCTGTGATGTTCACATCACACAGCTGCCTAACGGTGCATTTCTCAAAACATATCCCGTCCCATCATTATGCGGTGCTTGGCTATATGATTCTACAAGGTGTCATCCTCATCAGCCACTTTTCATGCTGTCACAGGGACCTGCTCTGTGTTTCATGTGCACAGCCTCATCGATGCGCATGACACGCTGTGAGCAGACAGGGACTAGCGTCTTTCTATGGAAGGCCGGGAGGCTCAGTAGGCTGCTCAGTGCCACGCGACTGCTTTCCCATCAGACACCCTCGCCGACCGCCAGCCTGGACCCTCCACCCAGTCCCCAAGCCCCTCTTCACTGCACCTGGATGAACTCGGTCCCTGGGGACAGCTCCCACTGGGGTCTGCGGAGGTCAAGCAGGAGGACGGCAGTGCCGCTCCGGGCCAGTCTGGAGCCCAGGCTGAAACCCAAGTAGCCTCCTCCTCCAGTCACCACGACCTTCTGCTTGGTGGCCGGCATGGGGGTGGCCTGAGCCTTTTGCTGAGGTGCTGGTACTGGGACTGTCATGGGCTCACTGGGTTTGGACCCAGATGCAGACCCCCGCCTGGGCCCAGGCCCTGCCTCTGGCCCAGGTAATGTAGGTGTAGCTTTTAGCCCAGCTACTGATCCAGCTCCTGCCCCAGGCCCCACACCTGGTCCAGGTCTTGGAACGACATCAGGTCCTGGGCCAGGTCTGGACACAGCACCGGACCCTGATTCAGGTCCTAGAACCGTACTAGGCTTCGGCACAGGTACCAGAGCAGCACCAGGCCCTGACTTAGGTACAGACAGAGCACCAGGCTCGGGCCCAGGTCCTAGAACAGTACTAGGCTTTGGCCCAGGTACTGGAGCAGCACCAGGCTTTGGCCCAGGTACTGGAGCAGCACCAGGCCCTGACTTAGGTACAGACACAGCACCAGGCCCCGGTCCAGTTCTTGGAACTGACTCAGACTCCACACCTGAGACCCCTCCCCAGGCCTGGCAGACAGGGCAGCTCTTCTCGCCCTGTCCTGTGGCTTTGCAGGCCTCTGGGGAGGAGGCTGTTGGGCTGGACTTCATCCTCTACTGAGCCATGTAGACCCAGGATCTGTCCACCTGTAGGGAAAAATTGCAGAGAGAATGTTCTAGAGCAGTCTCAAGTCATGGATTATTAGACCCATGGGCTGAGGGGAACTCCTGACAGGATCAGAGACCTTCTGAATTCCCAGTGGACATGTCCCTTTCAGAAGCTTGAGCACCTTCAGGGTGACTGCCGCCTCCCTCAAAGAGTCGGATACCAGGCAGCCTGGCCTTGAGTTTTACAGCTGGGGAAACTGAGGCCCAAAGTCACACTTCATGGCTAAGGCTTATATGAAGCTTTCCTGACTTCCCAGCCTGTTCCTTAAAACCCCTGTTCCTATGCAGCACCAGAGGAAAACAGATCCACTCATGCCAAGGGGAACCTCCAAGATAGGGGAGATGGGAGTACTTCCTGGAGGAGGAAATGGAGGAGGAGAAACAGAAGAGGCAGAGCTGAGGAATCCTGGCACAGCTCTGCTTCCGCCCTGATACCTGCTGCCCCTAGCGCCCCCAGGTCCCCAGCAACACAGGTCCTGGGCTTCTCAAGGTCTGCCCCAGTTCCTCTGGGCTTTGAGGTCAGGTCTCTGACCTCCTCACTACAGACTCAAACTGAGTAGGCTGTCAGTCACCTCTGTCATCATCACCCTACTCCCCCACCGCCACTCCCGCTTCACCTGAGGTTGCAGCCACCCCCCTTCAACCTCACTGAAAGCAGCCCCCCCAGGTGTGATGGGCCCAGCGTGGGAAGGGTGAGCTATCGCTCTCCGCTGGCTATAGAAAGAGCAGGAAAGGGTGTATCCAGTGGAGAAGTGGTTTGGTTAACTGCCTCCAGCCTAAACGTAGAACATATACAACCTAAGGACCTGGGTTCATGTCCTGGGTCTGGAGAACAGCAGAGATGTACAACTATTTAGTTTTATTTAGAAAGAAATCAAGTGCTCTTTCCTCCTCTCTGCCTGCCTGCCTCTGCTCACCTTCATTCCTGCCTGCACCTTGACTTAAAGAAAAAAAAAAAAGAGAAAGTGGGTGTGACTGAGTGATGAGTCCCACTGGGGCTGCTGGTGTCACAGGACAGGACCCTGACTGCAATGCGGGTTGTAACTTTGAGTCTCTGTCACTGCTCTATGCTCAAAATTCAGGAACACAGTCCTGTCCCCAGCCCCACCCCCACCACACACACACTGGTGCTAACAGTTTGGAGGGAGTTAACTCTGTGTGGGGAGAGACTCCCCAAATCTGAGTTATCAAGGGGATGAGTCTAAGCCCCCCAGGTTGCGGACAGGATACAGCCCACAGTGCAGCCCTCCTCTCCCCAGCTTACCCACCCCCACCCCCGTCTTTGTCCTGAGGGAGGGTCAGCCAGACCTTTGTGTGACACTGGCTGGGTGCCCTTCTGCGGGGTGTGCCCTGGGACAAGATCCTAAAACTCACTGCACTTCAGTGTCCACAGCCGAGAAATGGACCCAGAAACCCCTGGCTGCTCTCTCGGTCTCACTGGCTGGTCCTGGGGGACCCCGGTTGGCAAACCGCTGAATAAATGCAGCTGCCGGGGCGCAGGGCGTGTTCACAGGGGTGTCCCCAGAACCTAGAGCAGAGCCCACACCGCGGTGGTCGGGACACAGCTGCTGACTGAATGTCTTCGCCCCAACCTTGTCCTTTATTTCTCAGGGAAATAGGCTTTGATGGCGTCGCAGTAAATGCTCCGCCTGGATCCAGGTTGATGGGGACCCCAAAGGAACGCGCAGTAGGACGTGGGGGACTCCCGCCAGCGTCGTGCTCACGGAGGCGGGAAGGAGCACGAGTCCGCCACGCCGGGAGCAGCCCCCCAGCCCCCGCGCCCCGGTCGGCCTCCCACCTGGCCACCTGCTGCTCGCTCACCTGGCCGCTCACCTGGCCCGGCTCCCGGCACTGCGAGCTCCCGCGCTGCGCCAGGTCCGCGCGGAGCTGGGCACAGCGGCCGCCGCCTCCCGGGGCGGGGTTGGGCTGGGCTCCCGGGACCTGCAGGCTGGCGGGCCTCCCACGGAAGGCGGGCAGCGCGGGGCGAAACGGACCGTGCCGCCGCGGAGAGAACTCGCACTGCTGGCCTGTTCCGCCCGTGGACGCCCTGGAACCCCCACGCCGGTGTTCCCCACCCGCCCGCCTCTCGCACACGCTCCTCTGTTCACCAGGCTTCCTCCCTCCCTCCCTCCCTTTCCTCTTTCCTTCCTCCCTTTCATTATCTGTTCATCATCATCACATCTGTTTTCCATCCACTTGTCTACTCCTGCATTTTACCATCCCCTCCCCCTTTTCACACAATTTTTGTCCATTCATCTGTAGATATTCACCTGTCTATCTTTCCACCTATCCACCCAAACTAGCATCCATCAGCTCATTCCCTGTACCTTCATTATCTTCCATCCATATACTACCTTCCTTTCTTGCATTCTTTACCAGTTTCTGGGCCCATCCATTCCTCCACTCTGTGGTCCCCTGTGTAATGGGTGCTTCTTTCTGCTGGCCTTTTTCCCTTGCATTGGGGACCCAGAAAGACACCCCACATCCCTGGGAAACTCATTTGCAGGTGGCAGTGGCAGACGATGGCATGTGCCCAGCGGTTGGCACCGCTGCTATCACGGAGTTACAGGACTGTCCTCCCAAAGGCTGTGATCCGAAGAGGCCTTCTGGGAAGTCTTCACCCATGGGTGCATCCTAAATGGTCATAGGTGGGTGCGGGGAAGAGAAAAACGAAGTCTCAGCCAGCATGTGCCATGTCCCAGGTGCAAGTTTTCTTGCGTAATCCTCACAGCTGTTTTAGCCCCAGTTTAGAGACAGTGAAAAGGCAAGGGAGACAAAGGGCTCAGGGTGTTGGGGGAAAGGCTGAGGGTCAGCCCTGGGCTGGAACCGTGGCTTTACCACTTTCTCTCTGCATCTTTGGGCTGGTGCCGGGCTCCATGTCTTCAGCCATAATGGGGAAGGGTGTGGCTTTCACACTTGTGCTCTTGTGAGGCTGTAGCTCACAAGATTTAAGCATAGGGCTGAGTGGCCATCATCCAGTCGGCGCTGAAGTGATGGTTGCTGCCATCATCATTTCTGGAGTTAGGACTTAAACCCAGGTGCTGGGCGTTGCTGCTTCAGGAACCACGTCTCTGGTCTGCCTTCCCATTCATCAAGCCCATGCCCCCTCTTCCCCACAGCAGGACCAGAGGACGTCTGTGCCCCAGACCCAGCAGGCTGGTGTTGACTTGCAGAGTTTACTTTTTTTCTGAATTGAATGGTGCTCTCCAATGCCCCACTCATATGTTGACGTCCTAAGCTCAGAATGTGACCCTAGATGGAAACTGTCATTGCAGACATAATTAGAGATGAGGTCACAGTGGAGGAGGGCCCTCGTCAATAGGAGGGGAGCCCTGACAAAGGGGGTACACAGAGGTACACAGAGGAAGATCATGCAAAGTCAGAGGGCTGTTGTCACAGCCAAGGAAACTACCAGAAGGTGGGGGAGAGGCCTGGGACAGATGGAACCTTCACAAAGAGCACGGCCTTGCCTGTTCCTCAGTCTCTAACTTCCGGCCTCCAGGGAGACAAACATTTCTGCTGTTTCAGTCACTCTATGGGCCTGTGTCATGGCTGTCCTAGCAAAGTAACAATGCCACTATAGGTCATTTTTCTCTGTGTCTCTGAGGAATCGAACAGGGACATCCCATGTAGCAGGGACTGTGGTCATCGCCCAGCCCAGAACCTGACCAAAGCCAGGGCTTGTCAGCCTGAGTAAACTGTTCTGTTTTGTGTTTCCCTTATGTTTGCATTCACTTCTGCCTACAGCCATGTAACCACCCTGATCAAGACAACATTTCCGGCACCCTGGGTGTCCCCTTCAAAGGGTAACCGCAATTCTGATTTCCTTCACCAGTAATACTTTTGCCTGTTCCTGGACTGCATATAAATGGCGTTGCACAGAATTGCGCCTGGTTTCCTTTGCCCAGTATCGTTCACAGGATTGAGGTGTCTTGTTGAAAGTAGCTACAGCTCATTCCTTTTAAAGTGGTGGGTAGGGCTCCACTGTGCAAACGCATGACTAGTGGTCCTTCTACGCTCAGTGGACATATCGACAGCTCCCGATCTGGGACGCTTATGAATAAAGGGGCGACCCACATTCTTGTCTATGTCTCTTGTTGAACATTTGCACTTATTTCTCTTGGACAACTGCTGGGTCCCAGAGGGGACATGTTTTTCTTCAGCAGACATTGCCACGTGCTTTCTGACTGGACCAATTGACACCAACCCACCCCCAGACTCCAGTAATATGTGAGCCCCAATTGCTGCTGCTGGATATCATCCATCTTTTTATGTTTAGCTATTCTGATGCGTGTGTAGTGATATCTCATTGTGGTTTGAATTTGCATTTCAGTGATGGATGAAGCTGCTAGATATCTTTTCATGTACCTATTGTCCATCTGAATCTGTGTGAGTCCTTGGCTCATTTTTAAACACTGGGGTGTTTAACTTTTTCTTATTAATTTGGAATTATTCATTTACTCTAGATATGAGTCTTTAACAGGGTTTCACCTCGCCAAATATTTACACATCCACACAGATATGCACATGTACACCACTGGTCACTTTTACTTTAAAAATTATTTTGATTCTATCCATTAAAAACAATGATACCATTCATCAAAACAATTTCTCTTGTCTTAGAAAATGACCCCAGCAGTATATGACACAGCTGTTTCACAGGTACAGGCAGGGGTGGGCTCAGCAGACTCCACCTGGTTTTCACAGCTTAGAACGGAGCCCTTGCTCCGGGCTGGCCCCAGCAGACCTCAGCTCAGTCTGGTTGTGCTGGGGTGGGGGCGGTGAGGACCACGTGCTTCTTCTTCCTCCCAGATGGACCCAGAGTGACTCTACAGTGCCTCTGCGATCCAGGGCGGTGGCAGGCACAGAGCCGGAGACCCAGAGCAGAAAAACCCAACTGGCTGCTCGAATGCCGACTGTTTCTGAGGTGTCTGCAACACGTCGGGGTCTGGGGACCCACAGATGGTTAGGACTTCATCCTGGAGCTCACGGTCAAGGAGAAGAGTCAGACAAGAGCTCAAGGCAGCATGACACGGGGTGCTAAGAGCAGTGGATGTGTGGTCAGGATGCTGCAGAAGGCAGGTTGGTGGCTCCCAGGTCTTGCTGGGTCCCTGGGACCCATCACAGAAGAACTGATGCTGAGAGTGACAAGAAGGATGTTCCAGGCAGAGGCTTGGTGGCTATCTGGTGACTGGAGTGAGTGTAGGGTGTGTTGGGAACGGGGTAGGAACGCCAGGAGACACCGGATGGCAGAGCCTTTCCCCTCTCAGCCTCCAGAGGGAGCGCTGGAACCTGGGATCATGTTTCCAGGGCTGATCTGTGGGTGGCAGCTGTGCTGGGTGTAGGGGAAGTGGGGGTGCTTAGCAAGTGGTTCTTTGTAGGATGGACTTTCTGTTTAGGGGAGTTCTTATTTCTGATTCCCTCCCCACGTTGACTGTCCACAAACAGAGCAGGTGGAGAGTCCCTTACCTGGAGATTCCTCTAAACCTTTGGTTCTATGTTGTTTTTCTTCTGGAGTTGGGACCTAGTGAGGAGGAGAGGAAGGGAGATGGTCCCCTGATGTCCAGGGAAGAAGCAGGTAGAAACTTCTGGAGCAGAAATACCGCGACCAGGTTGTGGGGGGGGTGCCGAAGGGCATACCTGAGGTACTGTGCCCACCGGAGGAAGCTTCTGGCCTTGGTGATCTCCTGAGCCAGTCTCCTTAAATCATCTCCTTCAAATAGCGGTAACCTCGGGTCCTTGAACAGGGGAAACGAGCATGAAGTTAGAGCCAAGAAATGACAGCAGGGGGGCCTGGACACCCAAAATCACAGCAGAAGCATGTGAGAGCTAATCAATGCGGCCACCCACCCAGGGCAGGAAATCTGGTGAGTTTCCACTTTCACGTCTCCCTGCAGGGAGCTCACCACCTGCCAAGGCAGTCAGTCATCCTGCAAACGGGGTGTCTGGGTAAGGGAGGTCGAGGAGGCAAGCCCTGGTGGTCTCTGGGCTTCAGGGCTGTCAGCCCCTCTCTAGCTCAGAAGAACAGAAGTGGTTGATGTTCCTGATCTCACTGCTATCAGCAAAATCTACTCTGCTCTTGTTCCATCTATTCCAGCAAAATGGGGCTTTCCAGACATGGCTTTTCCTGTTTCCAGTGGCATTCCAGAACCTGGCCTTAAAAGTGCCCGGTCTCATCATTAGCAAGAGAAGCTAAAAAGAGAAGAAGCTGTGACTTCTTCAGGTAGCACCTTAAACTAAGAACCTTCACCAACCCATCATGTGTGCTTTCTTGGGGTATCGAGACACCGGTGACTATTCTGTTCTCAGTATCATTCATCCTCTCTGTCCCTAACAGAATTATGTGACAGGAGAGTTACGACAAATATTCACCTTCAAAACTGTGTCTTGTCCAGTGACAGCCATCTTTCACCTCCAAAAACAAATGTGGGTGCTGGCAGGCTTACTTGATGACCTGTTGCCCCACAACTGTTATCACTGACAGCCCCATATTCCCCAAAAGTCTGTATCTGAGCATCCTTTTCCAGTCGGATCAGAAAGGGATCCCTGGTATTTTCCCACAAGTATGATGGGGCCTGTGACATTATGAGCCGAATTACTTCATAAATCTTTTGAGTATCTATGTTTAATGACTGTCACACAAGAGAAATATGCAGGGATTAAAGCAGAGAACTGAAGCACATGAATGTCTGATTTTCCCATTGACGGTGAACTTGGGTGCGTTCTTACAGCCTTGCTGAGCCTTTTTTATTCATCTGTTCAATGGGTATAATTATGGTTGGGAGGATTACAAGAGGTAGTCTATCTAAAGCAATGAGCCTTCACACAGTAAACAGCCAGTGCATAGACATCGTTCTGTTATTCACCAGGAACGCTTCCTAACCCTGCTTTTTCCCCCCAACCTCAAGGAGAGTCAGCCTAAAAGGAGACCAGCAGGGAAGAGGCCCTTTTGGGTCAACACTTGGTCTTACAAGAGAGGCTGGCATCCTCTCAAGAGGGAAACACCACGCCCGTGACATTAAATTGAGCCATTTCCACCCACGGCAGGTGGCAGCCACCCAACCTACCGTGTCATCGATGAAGCCCTTGGTCAGCAGGCCGTGGATTCCACAGAGCATGTCCTCGTCCACAGGGCAGTGATAGCGGCCCCCCGTGAGGGCGGCCAGGCTTCTCAGGAAGCTGACCTCTGTCCTAGGGGAAGGAACAGCAGGCTGACCCACGGGTGGGCCAGCTCCCGGTGAGCCCCCAGCCCGGGGGGAGCTCGAGTCTGTGGAGCTGTGGGCTCTGGACTCTGAGGCTCTGGGCCCCTGAGACCACACCAGGCTCATGCCCACTCTCCCAGGGCAGTGGTGGCGGCTGCTTGAAACAGATTCGTCGCACTCGTGCTGCCTTTCGCCTGGACTCCCGCGAAGCACATGCCAGGACACTCTAGCCCTGTGCCATCCACGGACATGTGTGCAGTTCCTAATCCGGCCAGGCCTGCGAAGGACCCAAGATGTCCTTCTGGGGCTCATGGCTGATGCACCTGAGTTATCAGATTTGCCAAAAATATAACAGATCTTTTTTTGAGGAGTTGAACCTCTTTCTCTAACGCCTGTTCTTCCACGGCGATCATTTATACAAGTAACTACACAGCATTGCTCCCTGAAATTTTTCCCCTAGACATTCACAAATGTGCTTGCTGAAACAGCAGGAGAGAGAATACAGTGTGACTGTGGGAATCGGTGCCAATCCGTTTCCTCGGAGAAAAGCCAGGAGAGCAGGCCTAGGGCAGGGAAAGGGTGGGCCGAGGAGAGTGCTTTCACACTGGTTAATACTGGGTCAGACCTCCTGGCTCCTGGCTTGCTGACCTGGGCCCCAGGGCCACCAGGGTCTATGGTGAGTGCCTGGATCAGGCGAGGGGCTCGGGCCTGGCCCCTCACACACGCAGCCATGGAAAAAGACCACGCTCCGCCCTGCTGCCCACCTGCCTGCGCAGTGCAGGGAGATGGTGTGTATTTTCACGTCTCTTTTCTCCATCAGCCTCTGGACTTCTCTGAGAACTAGGCTGCAGCTCGTGTCCGGCTTCCCATCGGTCAGGAGGTACAGTCCTTCCACGCGGTGAAAACTGGAAGCTTTCTGAGGGAGCACGGAAGGCTGTCTGGCCCGGGCTAAGCAGGAAAGGTGACCCCCCCATTGCCTGTTGTCGCCTAAGGAAAAGGTGTCTGGCTTGTTGCATGAAGACCGAGAGACTTAGCTCGCCGCCTAGACAGATCAGAGGCTGTGAAGGTTTAGGAGAAAGAGCGTGACCCAGCTACCTAGCTGGTTAATCCTAAGCCCCCACTGAACCGCTCTGAGCCTCTGTGTCTTCATCTACAAAGGAAGAAGACATGCATCCCTTCCTCAATGGGGTGCTGGGGAGACAAAGTAACGCAGGGCATTCTAAGGGCTCCTTCGAAAGCATGGTGCACTCTCAGGATGAGGGGTGACGGTGTTTTGGTTTTACTACCAGGCTCAGTGGTGGGACTTGCCAGTAATGCCTGCAAGACCGAGGTGCTCCCCTGAGCATGCAGGCGGGTCACCCACTGCATAGCCTCGTGACACGCTTCCTCCGTGGTCTCTGCCAGTGTGTCCCGCCATGGCTGGAGGCCCTCTGCAAAGCTGAGCAGGTTAAAACTAGGAAGGGGAAGAGGAGGTGGCGGGCAGAGAGGGGGAGAAAAACTGGTTACATCATGTCCATCCATCTACACTGAGTTCCAACTGAGGCCTTGTGTGCCCAGCACAAAGATGGGGAGCCACAAGGCCCCTGGGGAGAGGGCTGGGGGCCGCCTGAGAACCAGCAGGCCCACAACAAAGATTTTGGTGCAAAGTCCACCTTGCATGCCCGCTGTAGCTCAGGTGGCTAAGGTGCAGGTTATGAAAGTCAAGGGCCTGGGCTAGAAAAGTAAATAAACGAACAAATAATAAAAGAAAGTCATGAAAAAAAAAAATCTAAATTTTAGGCCACCGTGGCGGCCTAGCAGATAAGACCATTGGACACAGTCCATGGATATCCCAAGACCCAGGGCCAGAGAGAACCACCATGATGACAAACTAAATAAAAATAAAGTGTTTCTTCCTCCCCTCTCTTCCTGCCTGTCTGCCTACTCACCTTCATTCCTACCTGTACAACTCCTTAAAAAAAATTCTGCCTCAATCACCTAATGATTAGTTACTTATTTAATCCACATCCTAGTTTCCTGAAAAACACCACCTTACAGGGTCATTGGGACGGTTGAAAGAAATCATGTATACAAAGTGCCTGGCATACAGAAAGCGCTTAATAAATGTTTACACTTACTAATATCAAGGCTAGAATGAGTCCCAACCTAGGATCAGAGTCTCCTGCTGTCCCCTTAGGGGCAACCCCTCTCGGGAGACAGAACAACCAGCTCCCCCTGCACCTTAAAAAATCAAGGCCAGGTGAGCCTTTGTGGCTCAGGCAGCTGAGACAGCTGGGATGTAGACCATGCGAAGCCCAAGGATCTGAGTTCGAGACCCAGGGTGGGGGCTGGGGGAACCAAAGTAAGCAAATGAATAAGTAAAAATGCTTCTTTCTTTTTCCCTTCACCCTGCTTCCCTCTCTCTTTCCCTCCCTCCTTTCCTTCCTTCTCATAAAAAGAAATTCAAGTTCAGCTGAAAAACCACAATTCAAGGCCACATGGTTGCACTGATCAGCTGGTGATCATCCCTGGGCCTGAGCTGGGTTTCCAAAACCCACTTCACCTCTGCAGCACAGGCACTCACCGTGTTCTAAAACATCCAGTCCCTTTGGAGCTGCAAGGCGGGCTTACCGTGGCCAGGGAAGTCCTTCCTGAGCCCTCCCACCTGCAACCCGGCCTCTTACCTGTCACAGTGCTTCCTCAGCTGCTCCCAAATAAGCAGAATCAGCTCTGTCTTCACCTGCTGCAGGTGGGGGCCCATGGACCCCGAGGTGTCCAGCAAGATACACACGTTCCTCTCCAAAACGGCACCAAACAGCCGGCGGCTTCCTGCGCCCAGGTGGGTGGGGCAGACACTGAGACAAGGGAGGGGTCACCCCACCCGGGGGGGTTTCCTCACCTCGACTCTCAAATGCAAAGTCTTGACAGACTATTGATCAGCTGTCAATCCACCGGGAGATGGCCTTTGTGATGTTACTGGAGTGGTTCTCTGTCCAGGGGCAGAGCCTGTGACTTGTATATGGGATGGGTTTCCTCATCCCTAAAGCTAAGTGATGGGATGAAATAGCTCTTGGTATTGCTGGGGCTGGAAAGGCTGTTAGAGAATGAGGAGCCCATCACCCAGCCCACAGAACTCAAGCCTGCACCATGCGGAGTTCAGCGCACACACGGGAGGGTCCAGCCCTGTGGGGCTTACAGTCGGGCGAGGGAGACAGACGTTAAGCAGTTAACAACTCTGCTGACTGACCGAGGGTCCTGGGGGAGTCTGCAATGCAGGGAGCAGAGGAGCTTTGACTGAAGGATGAGGAAAGGGGAGAGGGTGTGGAGAGAACAGCCAGGAAAGGCTGAGAGGGAGACAGGACAGTGGCCTGCCTGGGGACCAGGAATGAGCCAGTGTGCGGGATGAGAAAGACCAGAACTGAGAGACGCAAGTGGAGAGGGGCAACAAGTCGAGCTGGGGAGATAGTTAAAGATTTGAGATTGACCCGGAGAGGACGCAGGCTTGTCCAGCATCATGCAGGCTGGCCGTGACGGAGGGTCACCCCAGGCCCTTTGCTCCACTCTTCAGTCAGGCAACCGGTAGCCCTAACTTTTCTGGCTCCACAGCACCCACAGAGCCAACACAGGGGAAAAACTAACACAGGAAACCTCAACTAAAAGTCGAGTGGTGGAGGGTGTGGAGGAGGGTCCATGTGTCATCTCCCGCCACTGTGGCAGGTTCCAGCCAGGAGGAGGTGCCCTGACACGTCCAACAGAAGAGGCTGGAGCTTTTAGGGTGCCTTGATATCACACCATCCGCTTGATAATTTATTTCCCATGCAGTAATCAGAGGGATTATTCCAAGGTTAGCACCATCACTTTCTCCTTGCTGAACCCCTTTCCGTGACTCCCCATTGCTCTAGGAGAAAGCACAAATCTGGGCTGCGGCCTTGTCTCCAGGGTGGTCTCACCCTTGATATTCCATCCCTTTCAGACACACTGTCTTCCTTCAGTCTTTGTGCTCAGCATCCTTCCAGCACAGCCCCTCACTCAAATCCTGAAAGACAGCCTTTCCTCTCAGGTACCATATATACATTCTTCAGAGCTCAGCTCAAATATCACCAACTCAAGGAGGCCCTCCATGACTGCCCTGTCACTACCCCAAGTCCATCTCCTCTCTACACTTGTCACAGTTGCAACATGAGACTTGTTTGCCAGACTCTTTGGCTTTTGTCTGTCTCCTGCTCCACCATCTTTGCACCACCTCAGGGGAGAGCAACACTTACCTGTGGAATAACACACGAGTGACATGGGGATGCATCCCCTATATACATTTTGAAGTATTAGCATGTGTTGGGGTGAGTACCTGTGTTTTCAAGGGGCCCTCCACATGCATGACAAAAAGTAGCATCTTGGCACGCCCTGGTGGCTTAGCAGCCAAGTCCGCTGCCTCTGGCAGGCCCAGTCCCCATACGTCCCAAGGACCTGGGTTCAAGACCCAGGACTGAGAAAAACAATCAAGATGAACAACTAAATAAAATAATTGCTTCTTCTTCCTCTCTCATCCTGTCTGCCTGCCTGTTCTCCTTCATTCCTGCCTGTACCTTTCCTTAAAAACAAAAAGACAAGTGTTGCATCTCTGGTCCTCATTCTCTTTCTGGGGAGGCAAATGTGAATTGGGACTGGGGAGGGATACATGACCTCTTTTCCCCCACGCAGCCTCTGACTGTACTTGGAGGCTTCATGACCTCAGCACGATACCCCGAGGCCTGTGGACAGTTTATACCAGGTTCTCCTGCAGAGGCTGCACCTAAACCAGGCCAGTCCACAGGCATCTCTATAAAAGGCTTCTCCCTCCTGCTTCCTCCTTTCCAGGAACGCTCCTGGTCCCAGAGTCTAAACACCTTGCTTGCAGTTCTGTCTTCTTGGACATGATGCTCCGACTAACCCTGAATCCCCATTCCCTCCTCCTCTGGGATGCGGGGTCTCCTCCGCCAGCCCTGCCCACTCGCCTCCCCCGGAGGGGCCTTGTGCTTTTTGTAAAGAAGAATGAAGGGGCTTCTTTTCTGTCCCCTCTCATCTCTACCTTCACGGAGTATTTCTCTGGGGTCTAATCAATACTAAATGGAGCCTCTTGAGTGAGTCCCTCATCACGGCCGGGAAGACGAGGTATGGAAGACGGCCTTGCAGGGCCTGGATGGGCCCCAGTCTCTGCGGCTCTTTGGTCCCTGCAGTACTTCCCTGTCACCCAGCACGCCCTGAACCCTGGGCCCCTGAACACAGACACCATGTGGTACGGGGGTGACCCTCCTTGCCGCGTGCCTGACCTGACAGTCTGTGAGTGTCTGGCCTGGAAGGACTGACCTTGGGGTTTCAAGAGCTGACTTTCTACTTCCCCTCATGCCCTTTCCGCCTCCAGAGCAGCAGGCAGGCTCACCGGACAGCAGCCACTGCAGCCGCTGGACGTAGCGCCGCATCAGCTTCTCCAGGCTCGTAATGTACATGTCGATTTCCCTGGGCGTCCAGTGGATGTGTCTCAACACCCCCTGCATCAAGGCGAGAAGACGCGTCGCCCCCCATCCGCTAGCTCTTCATAGCCTATCACTCCCTGAAATGGCCTGTTCCATGTGGTTCTAGGAAGGAGCGGGCGAGTTGGGATGATGGTTTTGTGGCAAAATGTAGTCACCATCATCATAAAAAACATAGCATCTCTCAATTTTCAAATCAAAAACCCTTCATAGTGGGATGAGAGGTGGGTAAGTCCTGGATGAAGAGGGAGAGAACGGTGGCACAGTCTTCTGCTGGGTGGTTCTGAATTTGGTGGCTATTTTTAGCTTTCAAGTTTCCCCTGTGGTGGAAACGTTATATAAAAGGGCTAGGAGGGAAATGGGGTCTTTTTTAAAAATGTAAGGTTAGGTTTTCATTTTGTGACTACATTTTGAACTTAGTTTACTTGTTCCCGTGTTGAAGTAACGGAAAAAATATCAGCCCCACGCTAGAAAATCGTTCCCCAGCATCCTCACAGAACCATCACCAGGGCTGGGGTACAGAGCGCTTACTGGTGAATTCTGCAGCCGTGAATTGTCTTCTCATCAGCTGTTTCTAATCCTCACAGCAATGAGCCCTTCTACCTTGAATGAGAGTGTGGGCTCAGGTGCTCTGAGGGGTGGGCTTCCCAGAGGATTCTGCCTCTCCTGCTCCCTGCGGGCAGGCTTCCTCAGGGTGGTGGGTGGGCTTCTTTAGAGAAGGAGTAGAAGCCGTGGTGTTCACAGTCACACGACTGGTCTCTCCACTACAGGCCGACCACACACACCATTTTAAATGGAACAGCACTGTTTTTTCCTATTTCCTGACCATCTCGTTGTTTTAATATAAACGTCAATTTTGTCCCATTTCTAATAAATCAGGGCTGTTTTCAATGTGAGGAAATACAGGTAGTTGAATTACCCCTGGCTCAGGCTGTTGAGGGGGCCTAAAAGCAGCTGCCCCTTTTGCCCTGCATTAAAGATGGCCCTTGTCAGTGCTGACTGCAGTGGGCTCTGGCCACCACAGTACTGCTGTTCCTGGCCCC